>VSDK01014310.1:429904-452383 GCA_009767595.1 Symbiodinium kawagutii | reverse complement strand
TGTAGGGAAGCATGCAGTTTGCCATGGACGCAGATGGTGGCTTCCCTTTGTAGAGATTCCCCTGCTGAAGCCCGGTTTTTAGGGAGATGGAACCAGGTAGCTGGGGCCTAGGATCAGGCAAGACGGGCAGCGGATAATCACAAACAAAATTGAAGGTATGCATCAAAGTTTGATGGTATGTCTCAAAATTGAGGTATGCAATTGAAGGCAGCAGATAATCACAAACAGGGCATGTCTCAAAGTTTTCTCATGAGCAGATTGAGCAGAGCCCAGTCAACGTGAAAAACAACTTTCAGACTGAGCCAGCTACGGGGAGCGATGGAATCGAGGGTTGTCACGTTGTAAGCCTCCATCAGCTACCCACAAACTGGAGGGTATTTCAATCTTGTTAGTGCAGTGCAAAACCTCGTTGAGCGATGATTCTAGGGATGAAACAAACCGCTGGTTAGGGGGTTGTTGTTTCATCAGCCAGGTTGTTGTAAACAATGATGCTAACACCATGGAGTATCACCAGCCAGGATTAGACGATGATACCAGTGGAGGTAAGTCCGCCTCGCCGGAGAGTAAGTCGCCTGACCATTTCAGCAGCCATGTGGCACCCTTTGGGGAGTAGCACTATGTGGCACTGGTATCATCGACCCTGACATCTTTCGTCCGCGAAGTCTGCTCCATTGTTGCAGGAAAGAATATGAAAGTACCACAATTAGAACCATTTCTACTGGATGGTCCAAAACAGAGTCCTCGCAGGAAGACAACAGTGGCTTCCCCCAAAAAGCTTGTGGGTCGTAGGTATTGCCACTGCGTGAGGCGTCTACTGCGAAGCTGCAGAGAAATGTGAGCGACGAAAGACCCGCACCGTCTGGACCACGATCCCTGCTGACGCCACAATGCAACGCTTGGTTGTTCACCACTAGGCCTAGGCATAATCACAAGCCACTAACAGATACAAATAGTTGGATTGATACGGCCTTTGTCATGAAATGTCATGAATCGAACGATTGCTTCTAGTTTCGTTTCGTTGGAGGACTATGCCGAATACACCGAGTGTTGACTATGTATCATATTGGTCATCAAAGTGATTTATACATAGTGACAATTGGTTGGTGCATAAATCACTTGGTTGGTCATAAATCACAGCCCAAGTGCAGTCAATCAATTGGTCGGTGCCAGATAACAATCAAAAAGATCTGGCAATTTTTCCCGCCGAAAAGGCGTTGGTTTGTGCACCTTTCTGGCTTCGACATTCTCTTAGGGCTTTTGGCCATAGTGCCAATGAGCAACTGATCAGAAGATTATTTCTACCGATTCATATGGATGTTTCTCAAAACAAACAGCCCCCAAAAATGATTGGTTGATTATTTCAAATGGATAATTTCGGGGTACCCCTATTTCGAGACACCACCACATGGTGCGAGCAATTTCGATCCACAGTGACGTTCAGAATGCTGCAAGCACATAGGGAGGCCATGGTCAGAAATGACTGTTGCAGTTGCAATGGTCGCTTTAGTAGTAGACTTGCCTTGACCTGCTCTTATTCAGGTGACATTTGCAGCATTTCTGGGTGAGGAGCGTCATGATACGCGAGTGCCACTACTCCGGCAATCAATAAGGCTTCACCATCAGCTTCAGCCACCGCAACTGGGCAGTCCCATAACCAAGCTGTTTCGGCCCCCAGGTCTATGTTGGAGAAGTCCCAGTGGGCTCGGAGCATCCCATTGCAACACAGACCATGTGCCAAGCTGAGCACCGGCGGTGAAAGCTTTTCCTACCCCCTGCCCGGTTGATGATGTTGATGCATGGCTATGGGTCAAGCAGTTAACCAAACATTAGTAGGGGATAATAACCAACAAACAATAGGGAAAACAATGGTTAATAATGGGAACAGGGGTACGGGGTTTTGACCCACAGCCGCATTCCCATTTTGAACTAGTGGATTTTGTTGCTTCATGCCACCTGGACCACATAGCTTGGACAAAAACTATTCGTGTGTCTTTGCAATGACATGTGAAACAATAAACAGCAGTATCGCTTTGAGCTTGCTGGGGAATCGTTTGTGTTTGTCTAGGGCATACTGCTAAGCGTTGCTAGCTGACAAGGAGTACACTTCAGCCGGCTTTTGTTCCTTAGCAATCTCCAAATCAGATTCAGACGCCTTGATTTTGGCCAGCAACACTCATGTCTCCTATGTTTCCTCAAATCGTGATAGCGTTGAGACCATCCACAAAAACTCAGGCGATACCGCAGGAGGGAAGCGAAAGCGTCACTTGTGGAATTCACATGAATTCATCCCTATGGACGTATCTACATGTTGACCATCATCAATTGTGAAAGTATAGCCTCACAAATCAACACTTTATTCAACCAATCTTCATCAATTTAGATTAACATGACATCAGCTTTTTTGACAATTAAGCATGTTAAAATGAGTCATCAACCAGTTAATCATGGTTAATTAATAACCATGGTCAATGATTCATTTTCATTAAGAAATGGTTAATACTAGTAGCAAGTAAGCTCGGCTAAGCTAGCATTTTGCGATGAATTAGCCATGTTATGCAATGCTAATCCATTTGTTTGTGATAGGTTGGTTATCCATCAGTACTGTACCCATTATTAATGAACCATTTTTCCCCATGACCAGAATCATTATAAACATTACCCATGATTATGAACCACATTATGAATCATTGTTAACCATCATGAACCATTACTGACCATTATTACCCATGATTCGGCTACCATTTGCTTGCCCCGGCTTCTTCATTGCCCCCCCGTTCTGCCGATACCGCCAGACCGGGCCGAGGACCACAACTCTGACCAGCGATGTGGACGGAACGGTGGAGCAGGCAAGGAGCAGGCGGTCGTACAATGAAGTATTTCAAAGGAAGGTGAGTGGACTGATATGGCGAGCGAGGTCAAGGCTTTAACCAACAATAATGGGGGATAGTGACCAACAATACTAGTGGGAAAACAATGATTAATGACTCACAGCCATATGACGATATGTAAATACAAGAACATGTAAGATCCTAGAATGGATATTCATCCTCGACTGGTCCACAAGGCGAGTTCTTTTTTCATGTCAACTTCGCACTGCCGTTGCCGAGATCAAGAAATGTGCTGACATGGGCATTGACATCGTTGGCAGCTTAGCTTTTGACTTCACCCCGATGAGATTGAATACGCGTCAGATCAGGCACCAGATCCCAATTCTTTGACTGGCTTCTTGTGATAAAGATCAGCCCCTTGACCTTTGGTCAGGTTTTCCTAGCCATCAAATATGAGCTTTCAGTGGCTTTCAGTGGGGCCGTCCAACAAAATTTGATGGATTTCTGACCATCAAGTTGGGAGGGTTCCCACTGGATTTCCCACACTTCAAGCCACACGCATGCAGCCGAAGCCAACGGCTGCCTGTCCCATGTCGAAACTCAGGTTCGAATCACCGTGCAGGGCATGTCTGCTTCCCAGTGAAACCGACAGCAGCAGACATGTTTTGTACGGTGCCGGGATGTGCCAATGCCAAAGAATGGTTGCTAGCTGGTGATTCTCAGGGAGCTAAGGAGCCAGGGTATCCCTAAATCCCTTTGAAGGGGGAGCTAAAGAGCTACAGGGAGTGGTGAAACCAGATGGTAGGTTGTAAGTGGCCACATGGCTGGTTCTACGGGTTCATTGGCGAACGATAAGAAACAACAGTCCCGTATCACTACAATGTACGAGGGTTTTGGCTCATGGCTACGTGGGATTTCTCATGACTGCGGTGTACCTCCGGATTGGTGTGTTTGCAGACAGTAGTGGATGCACCTAATGGTGAGGTTGACGAATCTTTGAGGTAAGATGAGACATCATATGGGTGTTTCTCGAAACGGGGAACCTTCCAAATCATCCAGTTTATAAGTGCTCTATGGTAATAAACCAACCATTTTTGAGATATCCTATTTTGAGAAACCACCATCTGGTCAGGGTCATGCTCTGACAATGTATAAAGGCTTCGATCGGATCACGATACTTATCATCATTCTCCCTGAAGATTTCATGATGGTATCATGAAACATGGACGCACCATTGAAGTTTAACACATTAGCTGAAATGATCAACCATGGTTGACCAAAGTCAACCAAAACCAGCAATAATGAACCATCATTTACAATCCTTTTTCGCCTGTAAGCATCATTAACCAACCATTCACTGTCCATCATTATGAATGTTTCTTAACCAACCAGACCTTTTTGGATCTCATGTCGCGGGGGCTTGCAGGAAAGAAGCGAAGGCGTGCGAAGGTATCAAGAAGAAGCTTCTGGAAGATGGTCCCGAAGCAATGAATTTGTGATGGTGATGTGATGGTGTAGCGAGTTGGGCCATAGGGAGGTTGGTGGGATAGTTATATATAATGGGATTAATCATATGGGTTGTTAGGGTTAGTTTCTAAGTTTGATTGAGAGGGTTTTAATAGGATTCATTGTCAATAGGGTGACTCGGTGACTTCATAATGATGAACCTATTTGGCCATAATGCCTTACTAACAGGGCTGTTAGGATGTACCGTAGCGATGGGTTAATGTATTCATAACCACAATTGGGGTAGCTCACCTCCCAAAAGCTCGACATTTTTGTGAAATTTGTCGGGATTTGAATAGCTGGGGTTTTGTGAAGGCTTTAACCAACCGGTGTAATAGCTGGTTAATGGTGAATGATAGGGGATGATAAGTAACAATGATAGGGGATATATACCAACTATATGGCTATGGATCAATATCAACCAGCCAACTCATGGGGGATAATCATCAACAACAATAAGGAAACCAAGGGTGAATGATAGGGGAACCAGGGGTACAGGGTTTTGACCCACTGCCATATGAAGGTACTTAATAAATCTATTTGTTCAGGCAGCATATCATAGACATAGCTGCATGACTGAAAAAGGATACAGTAGATTGATAGGACAGAAGTATATCATTTCACGTCATTTCGCCCATGATTGTGGTACCTGGTTACTTGACGTATCTTGACGTCACAAAACCAGGGGCCTTGAGATGACCGTACGACGACTGTGGAAGGCATAGCCACTACCCAGCTCTCGAAGGATAGGCGCAAGGCCTCCAGTTGGGTATCCGCAGGGCCAAGAGCACGTTGCGCAAAGACTGGTGGGTCGGCGGATGTCCAAATTTCATCAAATTTCATGCTGCGCTTTGGAGTTACCAGAACCTACCAGCAGGATCTAGTCATCTCCGGTAGCTTCAAGGGCCCCTCCTTAGTGCGTAACGTTTGGCTGCTCAGGTTACAAGACTCCCATCGTGGCAGACATCCACTTCACCCCAAAGGTGGCACTGGTCTGCGCGGACTACGTGGACAAGGCGCGGCCATCACCATTGCCACCACCAGTGGCACCGGCGCCAGTATCGTCGCCCGCTGTTGCCGTCACCATCACTGTCACCAGCACCATGCTCGTCATCATGATTGCTGGTAGGTGATTCCTTGTACTGATTTTTTTTCTCGGATCATGAGTTGATCATTGTGAACCCTGCGACCGATAGTGGCATTTTCGATGTTGGATCATTGGTGCTCAGCTGGATCATTTTACCAACATCAACCATCGCTAAGCATCACTCAGCCAAGCATGACTGAGCATCACGAAGCATCTTCACTATCATTAGTTCTGATGAGCGATGATTTACTCATGTTTGGGATCATCAATCATCGTTAGAATCCAGTTGACTGCAAGCCATAGCCTGATTGACCATCACGATCCATGATTAATCATGATTAATCATCATTGACCATGACAAACCATCATTGACTATCGTTAAGCCCCATTAACCATCATAATGTTACGTGGTGACATAGTGATTCACAGATGGTCGACCATCCGCGGGATGGATAACAATAGCAAGGCGACTTGAAACGGCCAGAACGGATGAGAATCCCGTGTTGTGTCATGGATGCCCTGCATGACACTTTCATTGATTTGGAGGGCATCCCAAGTCACCCGCAAGTGCGTGCTTGAGTGGGGTAACACCATGTAACGTCATGTAACACCATTGCTTCAGGAAAACAAATGGGTCTTTCTTAAATTAGGAGTTCCCCCCAAGTTTCTTACTACAAACCGTTAACAAAGGCTGCTTTGGTGGTCCCCCTATGGCTTGGGAACCCTGCAACTTGCAGACATCCCCATCTCCAACCATCTGAAAATCAGTGATTCGCGACAGCGAGGTGCGAGTGAATCCTGGCAACTTCGCTGACGGCTGCGTCCTCAGTTGCTGGGGATCGGCTGGTGCAGCTGGCGGTGAATGGTTGAGGCTGCGATGTGCCATGGGAGATCCAGCTCACCCGATGGCAAATTGCCAGCGAACCCATGAAGTCTTTGATGAATCAGCTGGTGAGGTTATATGAGGTTTATATTTCTATTATTTATGTACAACTGGAACTCCGGTCATGTTAAATTCCAATTCTAAACCAAGTGGACCAAGGATTGATCTCTGGAATTGTTGCAACTCCATCAGCCCACATGTTTTGCAGCCAAGAGCATCAATCAGGAGATTCTTTGTGAGGCTTGGGCCTGTGAGGCTTCGGCCCATCTCGGCCTGAAATGCTTTGCACAGCTGATGGCTACTAAGGATTTTCAGCTGATATTTTGTATGATTTTGTTCTCCTAGTTGTGATGAGAAGCTTAGTTTTATGCATTTTGGCTCCACTGTTTGCTGTCTTGTGCGTGTTTGACTTTTCCTACAGTCTACACGCCTCCAAGGCCGAAAATCTTTCGACACCATCGACGAACTGTCCGAAGAGGACTCACAAGTGTCATGCACCCGTGGCCAGGATGGTCCATAGCGGTATCGTTAAAATAGGAGATGCTCCTTCGCAGTTTTGACCTGTTTGAGGAATCCAGTTGCCCTTCCCTTTTCCAACCACTGCAGTTAATTAATCATTGGTTTTCCCTGCTTCAGGTATATCACTCCGCCATGTCAGCGGATTGGTGGAATTCCCTCATTTTTGCACTGTCCATTGACCTGCCACAGAAGCAAGAAGGTGCGACTGGTGCAGGATGTGAAAGAAGCCCAAGAAGCCATTGAAGAGGCTTTGACCCCTTTGGTGTGGCTCTCATTTTCAAAGGTGTGTGCAAAGATTCGATTGTGTGGCATGGCAGATATCCTGGTATGCTGTCGCTCTGCCACTCCCAGGTCTTGAAACTCAAGGAGCAAAACAAAGCCATGCGCATTGGTTGGGAGTCGCAGAGTGGTTCAGGGAGCATCCAATGTTGGAGTGGATGTGGTTTCAATCCAAGTCCAAGGCAATTGCCCAATATCAACTACTCAAGAAGCAACTGATATTGGGCCATTGTTGTCACTCAAAATTGATATTGTTGTCCATGGATATTGGTACTCAATAACCATTGATAGTGGGTGTGTCAGTTGTGTCCCTTGTTGTCACTCAAAACCGCGGATGCCCACAATTCCTCAGAGGTGGCTCTTCAGCCCTCAACTGCGCAGATATCACGGTGCAGAGTCACGAAGGGCTACAGCTGTGATACTGAAATCAGACATTATGACTGGGATTAGCCATTTGAATCTACTACACCATGTTCATATTATGTTCATATTATGTTCATATTATGTTCATATTTGTGTTCATATTTGTTCAGATTACAGTCTGTTCCTATTATGTTCATATTTGTGTTCATATTTGTTCAGATTACAGTCTGTTCCTATTATGTTCATATTTGTGTTCATATTTGTTCAGATTACAGTCTGTTCCTATTATGTTCATGTTATGTTAATATTTCACCATCCAAGTATTCTTCGAAGGTCGGTTTCGACCGGCGGATGTCATAGAACCGTGTCTGCCCAGGCGTAAATCATGGCTCTCTCTCCGAGCGAATCCTGTTCCAATACGGTGACTCGTGTGGTGCTCAGCAACGCCACTTGGGGAGCACCAACTCCATGCGCCGCCAACGCCACCACGAGGCCCGAAGGCATGGTGGCCTCCGCCATTGAGTTCGGCGAGGTTTGCCGCAAGAACGACTTCCACAACTTCATCTTCAGCCGCTTGCGCTTAAGGATGATGGGTTGGAAATGGGGGGATTATATATTGGAGATCATAGATGGTTATAGTATACTAGAGTGATATAGTGGTTAATCAGAGGGGATGATAAGAACCAACAATCATGATTTTTAGGGTTTTTAGGGGTCTATAGGGCTTTTATAGCCAACGATTGTAGGGGACAATAGCCCACAATAGGGTGGTTTCTCAAGCCTCCAAGAAGGAACCATCCATGTTTAGCAATGAGCTACCAGTTTGTTTTGGGTTTCCCAATTTCGAGAAACTCACATTAGGGCCATGGCATACCTTTCAGATGATGAGGTAGAAACGATGCAAGAACAATTACGGATAAAACTGATTCATGCTGAGTCTCGGTCCGAGCTAAACTGGTATCCTAAACACCAAACGTGAACGCTGCAAATCTATGTGCTCGAACAAGGGGCGGAAGTTTTGTTCATTGCTTCATGGGGGTAAAACAGTCAGGAAAGACATTCATGTGGCTCAACTCGTACTAATGAGGGGCTTGCAAGGGAATCGTTGGACATATTATCATGCATCCAAGGGTTCTCCGGAGTTAGAATGAACAGAATAAACCCGATCTTCTCAGCATGAATATTCCCATCGAGGCTGTCGAGGCTTATGCTAATGATTGGATCATTTCGGTTCCATTTCACCCTGGCATTGCCCAATAAGCCAAGTAGGTGGGTAGGTTGGAGACCTGGAAGCGTGGATGATTCCTACAAGGAGGATGTCGATGTGAATCAGGTGTTGACCAAGGGTATGACCGACAAAGTTACACTGGTTGTTATACTTAATTAATGATGCTTGATGATCGTTTATGATGGTTAGCCAATGACAAATATCTATGGATTCAGCCAGCAAAGAGTTTTACTGGAATGACCAACCAGCCGGCTATCAAGTAGGTAGATCTACCCAATCACTTGTGCAGACACTGGGGGCGGAAATGGTGAGGCACAATGGCGCCAAAAAGAAGCGTCAGTTGTATCAGTCTTAAAGGATCCATGGTTGCATCAGCGGTAAAATGGGGTGCGGTTCATTTACACCTCCTATTCATAGCTAATTTGTTCATTGATATTTCCTGACTCTAAGAATTTTCTTGCTGCTTTGAGACATTTTTGGGGCTTCAACGGTTCATGCCCTCGAATTTGTGTTGGCACATCCGCTGTCATGGCATCCGGGCTGACCCACAAAGAGCAAGCAGCAGCTTCAACAGCATGTATCATGTGCCTCAAACAACATAATTAGGATATGCCACTGACCTCTTATTAGCATTCACTAAGCATGATAAACCATCAAAACTAATCCACTGATCATCATTTCCAACCATTCACTGACCATTCTTCCAACCATTCACTGGTACCATCAGTTAACCATTCGTGATCCCTTATTGACCCAGTGAAAGCATGCGCACCCACGCTTGGTCACACCTGAGCCAAGGTATGAAGTCCTCCAACCCGCAAGTGATGGCCAGGATCGCAGGTTGCAGCGTGCTGGTGGTGGATGTGACGGTGTTCTCCAACCCGCAGTGAGTGATACTGGAGGAAGATGGCAGCTGGGTGCAGGTTGTTTACCAGCCTTGGTTGTCGGTTCACATCGCGGTGGTTGGGTCTTTCCAAAAGTTGTTGGACCATTTCCATCTGAGGTCAACGCGTACCGACAGCTTGCGAGGGAGATGTACAAGCTGGGTTGGGACCGCCGTGGGGCTCGCATCGGTGAAGTGCTGGTGAACCATGGGTAATAATGCTTGGAACCATCGATGGAGGTTCAAAAAGCTGGTTGGCTGTTGTGAGGCTGGTGCTTCACCGGCTGGTTGGTAAGGATTAATGTTGACCAAGGATACCCCCCAACAATCAACCAGGGGGTTATTAGTCCTGGGTAGCCATTAAGCTATTTTAAGCTTGTTGATCTTGGTTGATATGTGATGAAGACCAATCATCCATGACACCATGACCTGGCGGAGCCGCCAAGTGGGACCTGTATAGAACTGAAATATGGATCCATTTTTGGTGCTCCAACACCCTCAGCAGTTCCCATCTGTTCCGATTCTGCATGTTTTTCCGCATGTTTGAAGGGGATTTTCCGATCCCAAGATGTCTGCCAGATGTCATTTCTCAACATGTTTCCCCAAAATGTTTCCCAAAAAGCCAGATGTTTCTCAACATGTTTCCCCAAAATGTTTCCCAAAAAGCCAGATGTTTCTCAACATGTTTCCCCAAAATGTTTCCCAAAAAGCCAGATGTTTATTGAAATGTTTCCCCAAAATGTTTCCCAAAAAGCCAGATGTTTCTCAACATGTTTCCCCAAAATGTTTCCCAAAAAGCCAGATGTTTCTCAAAATGTTTCCCCAAAATCTTTCCCAAAAAGCCAGATGTTTCTCAACATGTTTCCCCAAAATCTTTCCCAAAAAGCCAGATGTTTATTGAAATGTTTCCCCAAAATCTTTCCCACACCTTTCCCTGGGCAGAGTGGGCCCAGAGTTGCTCCACAGGACTATCCCCTGCACCTGGGAGTCACTGAAGCCGGCGGTGGTGCGGATGGCGCCTTGGCAACACCTCCACCGGGAACCGCGGAAGTTCTTCGTGGGGGTTTTTTGGGGGTATGAGAACCAACCGGAATAGGGAAATATAGGGGAATGAACCAGCTACAAACCATATGATTACTGGCGAAATATAGGGAATGAACCATCTATAAACATCTAAAAACACCATATAATTATGTAATTATGGTGAGAACCGCCAAAATAGGGAATGAACCAGCTACAAACCATATGATTACTGGTGAAATATAGGGAATGAACCAGCTATAAACATCTAAAAACACCATCTAATTATGTAATTATGGTGAGAACCGCCAAAATAGGGAATGAACCAGCTACAAACCATATGATTACTGGTGAAATATAGGGAATGAACCATCTATAAACATCTAAAAACACCATATAATTATGTAATTATGGTGAGAACCGCCAAAATAGGGAATGAACCAGCTACAAACCATATGATTACTGGTGAAATATAGGGAATGAACCAGCTATAAACATCTAAAAACACCATATAATTGTGTAATTATGGTGAGAACCGCCAAAATAGGGAATGAACCAGCTATAAACCATATTATGATTATGGTGAAATATAGGGATGTTAACCAGCTATAAGCCATATGACTGTGGTGAGAATCAAAATAGGGAATGTAGCAGCTACAAACAATAGAGGATGGTTTTCTAGTAGCTGTGGGAATTGTAAAAGTGGGGGTTTCCCAAAGGTTTCCCATGGGAAGAGATGATGAGGTCATGGATGATGGTAAATCCCAGCTTGAGCATCTCACAGTGATGCTAAATGTTCACTAGCCAAGTGGCATTGCTGGCATGATGATTGAGTTTCGTAGTTACTTTGACATCCGGCTTCACTTTGGGATCATATCTTGTTGCAGATTCCGATCAGTACACTCTTCACGGTGGTCCTTATCTTGAGATCATGGACCAACAAGATGAACGGTTCCTGTCATCTAACTGGTGAGAGCTGCATACCAGATCCCGGATACCTGAAAACCACCAACCAGTAATGGTGAGCAATATGAAGATTCTTCGATCAACCCGGTGATACTTGAAATGACCCTTGGCACATGTAGCATTTACAGGGATAGACATCGATCGCTCAATGGGCAACCAGAAAGTACCACCATTGACCATCATTCCATTTTCAACCACCATCAACTAACGTAGGGTTGTCATTAACCACTCTACAGTTTGCCTATCCAACCAACCATCATTTACCCACATGAATCACCAGTAAGCATCATTAACCACCATTAACCATCATTAGCCAACCCCCCCAACCAACGCAGACGTGTTGCTCATCCACCCTGAGGTCGCATCAAGTCGGCCGTGGGTATTGGTGCCCTCTTGCTGGATGGCCTTGGCTGGATTCCTCGGGCTGGGCCCAGGATGTTCGGAGCTGGTTTCCCAGGTCTCATTTGGTGGTTTCTCAATTCATAGGGGTACCCTCAAGTCATCCAACATGCATCATTTCCAGTAGCCAACCATCTTTAAGGCCTGCAATTTTGAGAAATACCCCTTGCAATTTCAATTTGTGCCGTGGTCACAAGGCCATTTGAATACAACCCATGGAGTTTGATGAGCAATGCGATTTCCAAGCAGGTCATCAAATGGGAACACTCCAGCCATTTTCAGCATTTAAGATACGTAGGCCGTGTTTTTGGGGCAGAATTCAACGAAGATTCCCCGCAGCCACACGACACTTCACTAGCAAAGACAAATCACTGCGACACGGCATGTGTTTTTGGTTGCGGCTGACCTTGGATATGAGCCTCCACTTGGTATTTGGTGGGTTTCTCAAGCTAGGACTTGGGGTACCCCAAGCCGCTATGGTTGGTGAAGCTATGGTTAATAATGGCTAGAAATATGGGAATTGCAAGCAATAAGAAGGGATATACCAACTATATATGATTCTTCGTTTATTGCTATAAACGGTCACTAAACTGGATGATAACAGGGGGTTACTTCTATGAATTGAGAGGGTGCATCCAAGACGATCCCCAGGGCTGATGCCAGGTAGTGACTTGGACCTATCCTTGAATCATCGCATTGACCACACTCAATCATAATGAATCAGCTTATCAGCTTGTTAATCAGCTTATCAGCTTGTCAATCAGCTTATCAGCTTGTGAATCAGCTTACTATGATTCATCATGAACCCAATTAACGAGCTGATCATTATTAACCCAATTAAGCATCGATTGAGCTTGTTAATAATGAATCATCATCAACCCAATTAACCCACCTCCCATTGCTAAGGCGATACCATTCGCGTCTCCCTGACGGAGGATCCCGAGTTTGAGGCGAAGCCATGCGTAGCACTGCGAGGTGCCGACGGGATGTGGCCATGGCACTAGATGTCGAACGCCGCGGAAAACGAGGGCGAAGAAGTTACTTCAGTTGGTTCATCAACGTTCATGGCTATCATATCCTGTAATGACCCTTGATTACTAGCTTTATACTAGTAGCCAGTTCAGCTGAACATGTGAAGAAGACACTTTTTTTCCACATGTTAAGATTATTAGCTTTATAGAGCCAGCTCATGAATGTGGCGAAGAAAATGATTGCAGGCTGACAATGGCTATATTTGCTCGGTTTCCCTGTAGCCTTGACAGCCTGGAACTTGTTCTTGATGTGGAAACCGCCATGGTTTTTAGCGGCCAGAAACTTGCAGCGGTCAACTGATCTATGATCAGTAGCCTTGGCTGGTCATTGACCACTGCATAGCCACAGCATACAATCATCCAACTAATCGTCCCAATTATACTCGAAATGCCAATGAACACAAGGAATCCATCCTCATTCTGAAGGGGTTTCAACCCTGGGTCAGAGTGGGGAATCACGGGCGCGGCTTTTCAGGTGTGGCCGAGCAGGCCTTGGGCAAGGTGCCATGGGTCCAAGCGCCATGGGTCCAAGTGCCATGGGTCAGGTTGAACTGATCATAGTCAGGTTATACCCAAGGCATGTAAGCAAGGGATATGCCCTGATGGTATAGTCAAGTTTTGGTTATTAAGGTATGACCTGATGGTTGTAATCAGGTTTTGGTTAACCATGAGGTTCGCCATCATATTTGGTTTGTCAGAAGGATGGTTTTTGCATAGTCAGTTTTTGGCCCATAAATGTCCATAAATACGAAGGGTTACGACATCAGTGAAATTAGGACCGCAAAGAAAAGTTGGGCAACTCAGTACGCTTGATTTGCTGCAGAATTTCAGGGCGTGGAGGCTTTCGATGAGAAGACCGAGCGCCGAAATGGTGTCTTCTACCGCCGAGAGCCAGGGCCCTCAAGACAGGGGGCTTTCGCAGTGATCGATGTCGGGCTCCGTGGTGCCTTTCCGAGCTGCCGCCTATTGTTTGAGGTCAAATGGTCCCATGGCAACTGCTCAAGTTGATGGTTCTTGGACTGGAAATGATGAGCTACTGGTGACATAAGCTGCCGTAATTAAGCATGTCCAGATCTGGAATCCCGAGCTTGAGAGAGAGATTTGGTCGAGCTATGGCAACGATGCTGAGCTTGAGAGTTTTCTACCCCCAAACATTTGGTTTATTACAAAAAAATGCAGGTGGATGCTTTGGGGGGCACCCCTATGACTTGAGAACCTCCATTGTCTTGTTGATGATATATAGCTGGCATATCCCATCAGCTGGATTCTATATAGGTTTATTCTGGCCATAAATGGAATCTATATCCCATTTATAATTGGTGTATACCCCATGAACGGTCATAAATGGTATCCAATACTATCATGATACTCCATACCCCATGGTTTATGATACCACCATGACCATGATGACCTTTTAATCATGAGAATCACTTCATTTATGATATCATCCCATAAATGGTCATCATGCCCCAGGATCCATCACCAGTTGATCCCTCGTTTCCCCAGTGACTGAGCGCATGGAACTGGCCGGTGACCGGTCGCTGAGGTGCACTTGGCCTATCGACGTGCCATTGAACCAGGATGGCTCCGTCTTCGCACGCATGACCGTGGGGGAATCCCAAGGATGAGCGGATTTCTGGGGCAGGTTGGATCTCTCCCAGATGGGAAAATCGACCTGGGAAACCCCCCAGAATTGGTGGCTCAAACAAAGCTTTCCACCGTAGATTTTCTCACCAACCCAACCCAGTGAATCTCGACGTGGAAAGGATGATGAATAGCTGGAACAGCTGGAAGCAAACACAGATTCGACGTGATTCCACTGGAGAATCCACACAGCAGTTGGACTCTGGCTTGTCCTTCACGAACAAATGGTAACGTCCTTTTCGGCCGAACGTGAGCAAGCAATGACTGCTAAAAGCTGAGGCGAAATGCAAATCTTGAAAGTCATCGCGCATGAATTGGAGGCATTTTCCATGAGAGGGTTTGGATAGCAACCATATCAATAGCAGCCATATCAATAGCAACCATAGCTCATGAGGCATTTTCCTTGGATAGCAACCATAGCTCCGAAAAAGCCTGCCATATCTTGCCATCTTTATTTTTGGCAAAGGCCTCGTGGCATCTTCTGCAAACACTGCCATGGACCTGTTTGCCCCAAACCACTGGCATACAAAAAGCCAAAAAATCGGAAATTGCATTCATTATATAACTGCCTCGGAACGGTTTTTCCAATCAATCCCACTGACGGCAATTATGTCATTATCACCCTCTGTTCCCCCCTGTGTTGCTGTGTCTGCACTGCAGCATAGTCGTCATATTACTCTTCAATACTCTTCACTGTCAGTGATCATTTCACCACACACCACAATATTTGTTTGGCGCAAGCGTGGACTTGCTGTAGCTGACTCAACGCCCGGCAAGAAAAGGAAAGTGGTTGAAAAGGAAAGTTGTTCACTCTTGCTGGCAGCTAGAGAGACTCAGCCCACTTCCTTAGCTGCTCTCCGGGCTGGCATGAGATTTAGTGGCCTATATCCTGTGGGGATACTAGCTGGGTCCACCTTGGCCCGCTCCCATAGCACCAACTGCTTGTGCACGCTCGCACGAACATTGCTACTCTCCCCCACCCCCCCATCAACCGCGTGGGCAAGTTCACCATGAGCGTTCTCATGAGCCACGTAACGGCAACTCTGTGCGCAAGTTCGCGTGAAGTTTGTGGTTGAAAATGGCTGAAAATTGCAATGCCCGCCTTGGAATTTGGAAGGGACAACACCATGAACGTCAGTGGATTCAGTTGGATATTTTCTCTACTTTTTGGGCTCGACCTTTGCAGATGGCAAACACAAAGCAGTCCCGCCTGGACGAAAACTGTTGCCATCAGCTCAGGTTACCGCGCAATCCCTAAATGTACTTGTTGGTTAAGCTTGTTGTATTCCCAAACTTATGTATACAAAAGATTCGCTGCAAACTACGAAGATTGATAAGTGATAGTTTGTCATTCCTCAGCACGAGCCTTGGCTTTCATGATTTTTTTAATCGTGACCGCCCACCTCTAGTTCTATTCTAGTCATTGTCAAGCATTTGTTTCGCACTATCAACCATGATTTACCAGTATTTTCAACCATTGTTGTTATATGTATTTATATGTTGTTATAAGCCATGAACCAACATGAACCATCCAGTATCCTGGTGGTTCAGGGTCATCCGCACTTGTTCACCATCTTAAACAATATGGCTATGGGTCAATGTTCACCAACAATAATCGAGGATAGTAACCAAGAATAATAGTGGGAAAACGAGCTGGTTAATGATGGGGGAACCAGGGGTAGAGGATGAACTGACCCACAGGCGTATGACCACAAAGCATTGTAATTAACCATGCGCCAGCATCAGGGGCCACCTTGCTATTGACCATTATTCATCATTTTAAACCAGTACGATTATCAACCAACGTAGTTCATAGTCAACCATAGTTAACCCCTAGTTAAATGGTTCATCATAGTTTACCCCCATGGCTGTTCCTCATGACCATCCATACTTAAACCCCATAGTTCCATGGCTGACCAACTCTGTGGCCATTCTTAAGCCCAGGTGAAAGAGTTGGCAGCTTTGGATACCCAGGAACTTTGCGACCGACTGGGCTTGAGGCCGGTGGGACGCCGGCCCTGGTGAATGGTCAGCAAGTGGTTCACCTGGGCTTGTAGTCATGAAGGGGGCGGGACATCCACCATTGAGAGCAGCTGATTTTCCGAGATTCACCTCTGTCAACCCCTGCTAACCATTGGGTGGGATAGGATAGCTGTCTTGTGTGAGCCCCTGCAAAGCCGTGACTTATGGAAGATGATCTAAGCTTGGATTGAGGTATACCATGATGATCCATTCTGATAACCCATGTTGTACAGTTCTGATCTCACCCGATAGGGATGCCAACTTGACGCATGGGACTGCACACAGTCATGTGGTTCAGCCACCGCGAGTACTGCTGATTCACCATGATCAGCCGCTATCAGTCTGAACCAGCCATCAACCAGTCCAGACCACGATTACTAGTTATTGACCACTACTAGTCATGATAAACATTGTTAATGCACAATTATTTGTTATTGCTGATGAAAGTAAGATCGGATCTATGAATTCATATCAGATAACATCATTTGTCATAATAATAATATGGTGGTTTCTTAAAATAGGGGACCCCCAAAAATGGTTGGTTTATTACTACTAAATGACCATTAATGGATGATTTGGGGGTACCACTATTTTGAGAAACACCCATCTATGTCCTCATCAACCCCGTACCCCTGGTTCCCCATCATTAACCAGCTCGTTTTCCCTTATAAACTTGTTGAGCATTATCCCCTATGAAATTGGTTGGTTAACTGCTTGACCCAGCTCGCCATATCAAGCAACGTTACGGTTATGGATATCCAACGGTTCCCTCGGTCTCTGGATCGGTCTCTTTGGGAGATCCGAGATCCGTGACGATGACGTGAGGCTTCGTGCGGACGGCGACGTGCAGAAGGATTGGAAGAGTGTGGATGTGGTGGCGCTGCCCTCAGAACGGCCGCAGAGTTTAGGTATGTTCGGATTACCCACATGCTCCATGTATATCATATTTGCCATATTGCCTACATAACTGGGTCGTGACAAATAGGTAAATGTAGGTAAATATGCAATACATGGAGCCACTGGGGATTATGGATTGAATGGTTGATTCAACAGGAGCTCCACAAATGGTAATGGCTCGGTATGGTGAATGACCAGCAAACCAAGTAACGACCAAATAATTTGTTGAATGCCCCATTCAACAGGAGCTCCACGAACGGGATTGACCGTGATTAGATATGGCTTAATGACCACTGTATATAATGCTTGACAATGATTAATGGAAGATCTATGGTCTACAATGGTTATTCAATGATTAATCATGGTTGATCAATGGCTGATTTATGATAAAGTAATAGCTAATGATGGTGAAAAACCAGGTGAAAATGATTGTTAACAATGGCTAATGATGGTGACAAAAATATTGTTGATATTTAGTTCTCAGGCTCGATAAGCAACAACAACCGCTGATGGGAGATCCCACTATGGATTTTTATGGTAAATCACCATTCACGATAGGACCACCTATATTATATATGGTTGAACCCATGATGACCATGGAAGTTTACGAACCAATGGATCTACTATTCACCAAGAAATGTTTCTGAGATATTCAATGCAAACAACTCAACTTACGTTCTTGAAACCCTTTGCTAAATACCAATGGCTGTGACTCACAAATTGTGTAAAATGGGTCAAGCCGCAACTTGCCACCCCGACCATATTTGTCACTGTCGAGATTGCAAAGGTTGCAGATTATGTAGCAACCCGCAATCCACAAGATCTTCACCTGTTTCTAGTCGGGAGAGGAACGCATGATTTAGGGGATACCCCATCCTGAGCTTCTCGCTACACACCAAGCGGTCCATGGCATGTGCCACTCCACAGGTGTTGGATGGCATGGTCACGCCCAATGTTGGTGTGAAACTGAAGACTCTCATGGATGTGCCAACAGGCAACGCTGAGCAACGAGCACCGAGTGGAACGGCGGTACCCTCCCAACCATCCCGAAATGATCATTCTGAGTTGTCAATAGCTTGGGTGTGCACCATTCATCGACGCACGCATGTGTGTTTTTTTGGTTTTGACCAACTGAAGCCTAAATGAGAGATGAGACATGGTACACCCATCCTTGTGACACCATGCTTTTACAAACTAGTTGTCAAGGCTTGACTGGTATTGGCCACTGCCTTTTTTGCGCATGAGCTGTTGATGGTGGTGGGATCAAGGTAGCGTTGAGATGCATCAATGTCGGTTTTCCACTATTGCTGAGCCGAGTGCAAATTCCAGCATAGATCGAGCCACTGCCCATGACTTTTGTTATTTGACCGGGGGAAAGCATTGGGGAAATGATGGGGAGATAGGAAAACATACGAAACCCTGCAGATAGGAAACCAACCATCATTAACATTCATTAACCATCAATTTTAGTGTAAACCATTAACCATCATTCATTCAACCAACCATTCATTAAACCATTAACTTTGAAGCAGCTGAAGATCGCAGGCGTGATCTGCAAAGCAGGGCCCAACGTTCCAGATGGCGTCGCTCGGCGCGGCTCGGGAAATGCTGCTGGGATGCCACGTCGCTGGTCGCGGGACGCTGGTGACGCGGGTCCCAAGGCGACGGTCCTTGTGAACTGCGAGGATGCGGCGGGAGGCGCCGTTCACCTCACTGCCTTGTGGTAGACTCGTTGGGTCTAATGGATGGTTAATGAATGATGGTTAATGAATGTGAGAAATGGTTAATGAATGTTAATGAATGTTATATAATGATGGTTAATGGTTTAATGAATGGTTGGTTGAATGAATGATGGTTAATGGTTTACACTAAAATTGATGGTGAAGGTATGTTAATGATGGTTGGTGATAGGTCTACGAAACTGTGTTGGATCAAGATCGAATGTCAGGCAGCACTGGTGTTTCTTGAGGCAAGACTGTGGGTTGATGTACCTCAGACCTTCTCCTAGGGAAGACATTGGCCGCCCCATCGCAAAACATTGGTAGGTAGGGTTGATGTGACATCCGTCCCCATAGATGTACACAGTTGCTCAGCGGATGATCTGACATGCGGGTTGATATGATGTGACACCATTGCATTTGCTTCATCCAACTGTATGAGATTCTTGGGACAGTTTTAATTCCCAGTTAGTGAGTCATGAAATCCCTCACTTTGTGTTTCCAAGCTCCAGCAAGGCATCAAACAAAAACACATACTTGAGCAAGAAAGTATGGATAGACAAGGTTCCTGGACCTGTTTCCTATGACCTTATTCTGAGTGGTGCTATGCCTAGACTAACTGGTGGGTTGACCTGCACATTGAACAGGCAGTTGGAGAGTGACTGTGGCGCATGGCACACCCGGTTTGTACCTTGCCACCAGCCACCAGGTGAGAAGATGTGGGTTCCTCAGATTCCGAGCTTCTACCATCAGCGTTTTTCTCTCTGACATTCAATGGTTTGAAATGGTTTGAATGGACTCAGACTTCCGAGGTTAGAAAAACTAAGAACAAACCTCCTGTTCTATTACTAGAGGTGGCATATTGATAATGACGCTTTTGAGGACTGCAGTTCGCAGGTGTGCCGGCACGGCAGTCATTTCCAGAGTTCCACGGCAGCGCCATGGCGAGGTCGGAGCGGCTTGGCGGCTACGCCATGGTCTTCAACGGCGAAGAATCCGAGGATCTGAGCCGGGCAGCGCGAAGTCTACGAGTGCTGCCGTGGTCGTTTCGACCGAGCCAGTTTGGGAACCCTAAGAAATGGTTGGTCTATGTTGGTCTATGATTGTAAATGGTCAATAGAAAGGATGATTGGATTCCCTTTTTTGAGAAACACCCATGTCAATGATGGCTATATAATCATGGTCAAGCTGAGTTGGTCATGGTGTGATGGTGTTCAATTAATCATAGTTCGCAATGGTCTAATGATGGCTAATCTTGTTTCAGTGATTGGCACCAATTTTCATGCCAGGGCATGGCCACCAACAAGACAGGTCGATTTGCCTCGAAAAAAAAACAGTGGTTCATACATCCGTTATGTGAATACCTATATTCACCAGCAAGTGGAACCAATCGCTGATAATTTCTGGAGTTGCTCCAATGGTCGGTGTCGTTGATGCTTTTGGTTACTGTCACTCATGGTTTATGCTACACTGGTCCTAAGATGTGCGGTTTATATCGGGTTGATTGTGTGGATATCCCTGTGCAGAGCCCTCAAATAGGTATACGGCAATAGTAGCCAAGAAAATTGCTCGGACACTTCGCAGCTTTGGATCTGTTGGGCCTGACTCCCCCTGAAACATGCTGAGGTTCTGGACGTTTTAGTCAGACAATCTCAACGAACCCCAGTGTGAAGAGCCACTCAAGTGGGGGAATGGCTTCATATCGCAGACTCTCAAAGTGGCAGTGGGTCAAAACCCTGTACCCCTGGTTCCCATCATTAACCATTGTTTTCCCCATTACTGCTGCTTAATACAAATGGTTAATATTGACCCATAGCCAAGTGGACTGGTTGGCCACCAGACATGAACTGAGCTCACCATAACTTTCCGGCAGCGGTCTGAAGACCAGCAGAGATCAAATTTTGATGGCAATTTCCGCCAGCTATCAGCTGGATCATCACCCTTGACTGTTTCATATCATTATATAATATATCCACCTTGACAAATATATACATACATATAATTACATATATATATATATCTATATATATATATATACATATATATGTATATAGATAGTGCCTTAGGCAGCGGTCATTTCAAGGGCCATGCTCCATCATTGATGGATTTTCTTGCTGAATTCGTATCGAATTCCATCAGATCAGCGGGGCGCAGCTGGATCTCCCCTGGGCTCCGCGGCCAGGAGACCATGTTGGCTGCGCTCAACAAGGTCTCGTTTGCACCTCAGTGGGACGTCCGTGGCTCCATTTTGGGTGGCAACAGGTCAGCAATCGCTGGTGGTTGGGTCAGCAATAGCAGGTATGCTTGACCATCAAGCAGAATGGATACTGTTGGTAAGCAACCACTGTCGGTACGCGACCACTGTTGGCAACAATGTTAGGTCAACAATGGTAAGCCAGCATCGCAATGGTCAACTGTGGGGAATCTTTAGGAATACAACGAAATGGCAATTTGAATGCATCCAACTAGGGATTCGATCTTCCACATCCACCATGGCCAATGGCTTGCGCCCTTAACGGCCTCGATTTTGATGACCACATTGCAGTTCATATCTGTGGCTTTTGCTCGGGAAGCCTGGTTTGGGCCAATCTTTTCTATGGACACGCTGCAACAAAATGTGACAGATATTGATAGATTCATAGTTGGGTCTGAAAGCACGGATTTATGCACCGGAGATCAAATGAGCAGACGACAAATTAATGGTAAAACTGTTAGGTTTTGATACCGTGTTAATTGTGGGAATTCGGAGGTTTGGATATGTAAACCAATTAGGTCCGCCCCTAAAACCAAGTATCACAGTATGGTTGATTTGAGATATGCGGTTTGTAGGAACGAGATGGTTTCCTACATATTGTGCATTTGAACATGTAAAACGAGTTGGTTCCTTCCCAGAACGAGATCCGAAAACGACCATACCAATGAGCGTATTGGTTTCGAATGATAATTTAGCCAGCCGTTTAAATGGATGTGAGCATTGTTAAAAAGCAGGATGTCAGTGAATAGACTGTTCATGATTGAAAACATGCACGAATTACAGTAGCCAATGCATGAAAAGCCTGTGTATTTCCGGCATGCAACTCACATATGATCAACACATGGTGCCCTTCAAGCCGAATCACTGCTTCTCAGGCCAAGGCTGGTGTTGCTGAAACCACCATCGGCTGAGGGAAGGAGGGGACCATGGGAGCCGTTGTGGAGCCTGGATG
>VSDK01014310.1:365341-397580 GCA_009767595.1 Symbiodinium kawagutii | reverse complement strand
ATTTCGACGCTTCGACGCTTGGCCTTGGCTTTGACCGTGGCCAAGGCAGCAGCAAGGATTGGAAGCCTGTAATTTCGACGCTTCGACGCTTGGCTTTGGCGCTGGCCATGGCCAAGACAGCTGCCGCAGAGGGTTGCAGGGCGGCCAAACGCAAGGATTGGAAGCCCGCAAACTAGATATAGACTATAGATAGATTTCGATGCTTCGACGCGTAGCCTTTGTGACCGTGGCCAAAGCAAAATAAGAATTCCATGCCTGCTTGGCCCTGGTGGCCAAGACAGCTGCCGCGGAGGGTTTGAGGGCGGCCAAACGCACCGATTGGAAGCCCGTAAACTAGACGAGATTCCGACGCTTCGACACTTGGCCTTGGCTTTTTGACCGTGCCCAAGGCAGCTGCAAGGATTGGAGGCCTGTAACTCATACTTTGACGCTTGGCTGTGGCGCTGGCCGTGGCCAAGACAGCTGCCGCGGAGGGTTTGAGGGCGGCCAAACGCAAGGATTGGAAGCCTGTATAATTCATATTTTGATGCTTGGCTGTGGCGCTGGCCGTGGCCAAGACAGCTGCCGCGGAGGGGTTGAGGGCGGCCAAACGCAAGGATTGGAAGCCCGTAAACTAGACGAGATTTCGAGGCTTCGACACTTGGCCTTGGCTTTTTGACCGTGCCCCAGGCAGCTGCAAGGATTGGAAGCCTGTATAATTCATATTTTGATGCTTGGCTGTGGCGCTGGCCGTGGCCAAGACAGCTGCCGCGGAGGGTTTGAGGGCGGCCAAACGCAAGGACTGGAAGCCCGCAAACTAGACTAGATATAGATAGACTATAGATAGATTTCGACGCTTCGACGCTTAGCCTTGGCTGTGACCTTGGCCAAGGCAGCTGCAAGGATTGGAAGCCAACAGGCTGCCGCGCAGGGTTTGGAGGCCAGGACATTTTTGGAGCGGGCCAAGCGCAAGCTTTCAAAGCTCGTAAATCACGCTTTGGTGCTTGGGTGTAAAGCCAATGACAAGGTTCACGCCTACGGCGATCCCAGGCGCCGCCCCTGCCCTGGCCTTGGCCTTGGCATGGGCAGGGGTCGGCGGATATAGCTGTTAAGACTATGTCTATGGTTAAGACAACAGTGAAGCATGGTTAACTATAGGTGTTTCAATACTAGTGACATGGTTAAGAGTTGAAGCACCTTCCACTAGTCCTGCATGTCAAGACACTAGATGTTGTCTTGCATGTTGTCAAGACAGATGTTGTCACATGTCAGGACTATCAGAGATGCAGATATTGAGTTGGGCACTACCAATCGTTTGGAGAAGCTGGTATATCCCCTGCTATTGTTATTTATCATACCCCCTTATTAACCATTAACCAGCTAGGCTTCACCATTGCTGTTGGTTGGTTAACTGTGAAAGGAAAGTGGTCGCCGGCTCGTCCTTTGGTGACTTCTGCAGATGGCAGTGCTTGGTGGTCCTCAGGACCCTTGGCATCCTCAAAAAGAAGAGCATCCAGCAGCGCTTCTGTGTTCTTTACAAGGACTCGCTGACGTCTGGCTCGCAGATACTCCACAATTCATCACATACATGGTGATGTGGCCGGTGTTACTGCATTTTTAACTAACAACGATGCAAATGTACATGTATACACATATGCTGTACAGTAATACTCATTTAATGAATTTATACCTACTGCGTTGCAATGAGCCCACGAGACTGAGATGTACTGCACATGGAGGAACGTGTATTTCTCGTCGTTTGCGGTACAACGAGTTGGTTGGAGTGCAACCTTTTCATCCGTTCTGACCTGACCTGATGTATGCCCCGGCTAGTCACCCAAGCAGCTTCTTGGATGTCCAGCTTGTCATATATCCATCTGCCTACATAGATCAATGTGTACACAAGATGAACCTTCATCTACCTACATAGTATGTACACTGTGAACCTTGTCAGCCATATCTACTCTACTTTCCTGATCCAGGCGCTCTTTGCATCTTTGTCCAGCTGCTTTCCCTGCCGTGGTGAGGGATTTTGGGTAGGTCTGCGGTGGATCACAAACATCAACCACCGTTCATCATCACTGATCAATATGAACTACACCGTAGCCAAAAATGAATACTCATCGATGATCCATGATTTAGCCATAAGTCATTCATATATTCATTACATAATTAGCACTGCACTGCGTTCACCTAGTAACGAACCATCAACTTCATCTATCTTGATAACTTCATCTAATAGCCATTACTGTAAGTTAGTCTACCTTGATAACTTCATCCAATCCTCCACTAAATGGCCATCAACGAACCATCAACGGTGGTTGCGGCTTGCAGGATCGCTTGGATTACTTCACCACCGAGGAGTCCGCGCGGCAAAAGGAGCCTCCCCGGGGACACGTCTCCCTGAACGAGGTCGATAGCGTGCAGGCGCACGGAAACACGGATGCGCTACCCTCTTCCTGTTGATGACAGGTTGGTGATGATGATAATCAAAAATGGTGATTATGATGATTAATCATTTGGTGTTACCTATGGAGATTAAGAGTAGGGAATGGTGATGATGATGATGATGATGATGATGACGACGACGACGAGGATGATGATGATGATGATGATGATGATGATGATGATGATGATGATCAACAACAATGAGCTTGACAAACGATGAGTGATGATTTGCAGTGCTGGTTGATCGTAGCAAAGGACATGCCAACGGATGGAGCTGATCGGTGCTGTTGCATCACCGCCAGCAGGGCAGTGTTTTTGCCACGCGTTCAGGCCGATGATGACGGCTTTACTTTGAAGTTGACCTCAGGTCGGGGCCCATGTGGGTGCAGTGGTGCACGTCACCAGTTGCATGGTCCCGAAACTAGCAGCACAGTCAGCCACCATGGCATTGGATGTGCAGTTGCGGTTAGTTAAGTTGATCCACAAAACGTGACCATTCCATTTCCAGTAGTGACTTCGAGTGTGTGCTAAATCGGGGGCGCCCCCAAGGCATTGCTCAAGACTTAGCAAAACAAGGACCTTCCCCATTTTCCTGCACAATCAACTGGCCATCAATCAAGGGGTTCTCGTAATTTCAGCTGATTGTCGGTGCTGCTTGTCACACCTGCAACCGTAGCCGACCATCTCCGTTTCTTGGTTGTTCTATGGGGCTATGCAACCGAAACGGCAAAGGGATCACTCGTGTCGCTTCAGGATCCCAACCACAGTCGTACACCACCGACCTTGACTATTTACACTCCGGTGAACTAACCTGGCAATGGAAAATCCACCATTTATAGTTATAGCTGATTTCCCAGGGTTGTACTAACAAAATGGTGGTTTTTCTATTGCCAGGTTAGTTCACCAGAGGGTACACCTCCTTGTTGTTCTTGGTTTCCTTGACGGAATTCTTATCTTTTCATCAATTTTCCTCGTGATGTTATTGTCAGTTCTTTTGTCGTGTGAGGTGTTCATTCACGCTGTCAGTGTCGGCCTTGTCGCACGTGTTGCATATTGTTATTATGAATTATCATCATGTCATAGTTCATTGTTCTTATTCTTCTTGTATTTCTTGTTTGTTGTTCGTATTTGTTTATTAACCATTACTATTAACCACTCTTATTAACTATTATTGATAACCATTACTATCTATTACTAATATTTTTAAACCATTATTCATCATTCTTAACCATGATTAACCATTATCAACGATCACGAACCACTACTGACCCTATGGTTCTCTTTTAAAACCGTTGTTCCGGGCTGTTGCACACTGTTGTCAGGGCAAAGCCTGACGCTGAAAATGAGCGAAGAGTCCAAGAATCTCTGGCTTGGTGCACTGCGACCCTTGTTCCTGGGCGCAGCAGATACAACATCCAGGGACTTGGCGAAGTGAGTGGCGAAGTGGGAATTATAGCGGATCATAGTGGTTGATAGGGGGAAATCACCAACTATAATGGTTAAAGAACTACTGGTTGTTGATTTGATTGCAGTTTTTATTTTCCGAAATGTATTAACGAAGGGTTGGTTTGTTGCGGCATATTTTTTATAGGGCTTGAAACCACGAATCACTTATTTTTTCTTACGCTTGAAACAAGTATTCTCAAAGGCTACCAGAAACTTGCTATCCAGTATGATTGACCATGATCGTCAGTTATTAGCGTATGCTTGGTTTTTTGCTTCTCAATGTTCCCCATGAAACACGTAGCCACTGAGGGCGTCTCATCAAAGCCCGTCATCCCGGCCGGGGGGGGGGGGACATTGATTTTCCAGGCCTAGTGGTAGGGTGAGTGATGTTGGACATCAGATGAAGCGGTCTAAACAGGACAGCTTTCCAGATAGATGCTGACATGTTCTGCAGGTGGTTTATTGTCCCTGCTAATTTGCTTTGATGAGCTTCAGAAGCGGTCATTATGGTCATTGATACCTGACCAAAGAACGGTCATCCAACCATTCATCAATCGGATGATACCAACTATTGCTAGCGAATGACCATGTTGGCATGTTGATGTTGAGCCGTACCATTCAGGATTCAGGGATGTTGATAGTCGGTTCACTATGAACCAACCTAATTGATCCGCCAACTTGTGGTTCCCAGTGGCAGAGCCCTCGTTGCGCGGGATGTGCCCGTCTCATCGTTTAGACGACACGGATCAATGTCCGAGGATGCGGATCAGCAAGGTGGAAGCCTCAGCCGGGCGAGCAGATCTTCAACAAATTATGGAAGTCCAGCAGGGAAGCCATTGACGAGGCCATGTTTCTTTGGGGATGTGTTGGAGTGCTGCAGAATAATTTTGTTTGCACTTGAAAAAATCTTGAAAGCAGGTGGTTTGGGAGGCAAAGTCTTGCTAGAAGCACCGTTTGTTTGAGCCTGCAAGTTTTCCCACAATGAGACGCTGCGACGCCACAACAGTCGGCAAAACATCATCAAGGCTAGTGGTAGTGGTTAATGATGGTTCACAGTTGCGTATTGTAGGCCACAATAGTGGCAGCAATGATTGGAGCAGCGGTTGTGATGGTGCACTTACAATACGCTAGATGATTCACCAGTTGAAGGATTCAATTCGGGGCTTAGTTGTGTCAGTTCAGTGGTAGCTGTTCACACCCCAAACATGAACTGTTCATGGTCTGTTGGGATGTGAATATCCATCCATTTGTTGGTTCGTATTGACCCGTAGCTGTGTCTACCTATCAAGCAGTTTGCTTGGGGAGCTTCACTGAGCAAATGCAAAGGGTTGATTGTGGCGATGCCAATAAGGCTTGGGAAATGGGATATCATATCACCAGATAGAATCAATAATATGAACATTTGGTTGTAACCAATATCCAAGTATAGGATGTTAGCATCATGCAATAGGAGTATCATACAATAGGAGGGACTCAACATCTTAGAATGCCACCGAGAACAACTGTTTGTTCTTGACTATCAGAACGCAGCACTTGTTTTTTCATCAGGCTATGTCCAACCATGGTATACAAATCGAAAACATAAGCAGCTGGTGGCATACTATTCTGGGATTCTGGACCAACACGAAGAACGTTCTACAGGCAGATCATTAGAATTGAGGCCATCCAAGGCTATTCTGAGTTGTTGTTGCCTATTATCCCCTAGTATCAACTGCTTTGAAGCGTCATTGACACTTATCGGCGACTATTGAGCACAGTGAAACGATAGAAATCCTCATGGGGATGGTTGTTTCACCCAAGTTTCACCTGTGGTTTCCACCATAAACTGGTCAGAATCCAGCCAGTAGAACCTGGCAGTGGAAACTGTGTGGGTGTGCCAGGGGTGAACTGTGACAGCAATAGCTAGTCGATGCGAGGAGATCATTTTTGGAAGTTGGATGAACTCCCAGGAGAACACACAGACGCGGATTGCCTTGAAGCATGGTTGGAATGACAAGCTTGTACCATCACAACCATTTGATGACCCCCCAAAAATGCCAACCCTGGATTGATAAATACCTGGTTGATTGATAAGCGGTATCCTCCGAAAACCCACGGTTTATTAATCCAAGCTTAACATTAATAAATTTGCTTGTTCAAACCCAAGGTCGCAATTGTTGTAGGATGTTGTAGCCGCCAAGGGTTGTCTTCTCCTTGCTGTTTGTCCTGGCAGAATTTCGCACTGCGACATCCAGCTCCACTGTGTGGGCTAGGTCTTATCATCGCTCCGAAATGATGGTTCCCCCATTTCTTTGCAGGAGTGGTTCTTTTTCATAGGAAAACTTCAGCCAATCAAGGTGCCCGACCATCATGGTTGTGTTCTTAAATGATCGCATTCTTGGTGCTTTCCCATGGCATGATGCTATTCCTTTGTTTTCCCTGTCAAGATCAGTATGCTCTTCTGAGGATCTGGGGTGATGGTAGAAAGCACCCATTGTTGATGGGGAAATATCAGCCATTTAGATGCTTATACTGGTTGATTGTTTCAAACATTTCTCATTTTAGGACCTGTATTGGCTGATTAAGAAGCATATGGTGGTTTCTGAAAATAGGGAACCTCAAGAATATGGTTGGTTTATACTACTGTAAAAATTTTTGTGAAGGATGATTTGGGCCATTTTGAGAAACCACCATATATTTCTTAGAGGTTGAAACCACCCGCCAGTTGTACTGCGGGTTTACGACTAGCCATCCTCCCAGCTGCGGCATCTCGGGTCATCGCCGCCCATCCTCGCCGAATCTGCTCACCTATGCAGCGCAACGCCAGGGAACAGCGAAACGCGCCATATGAAGCAACACTTGGAAACATAGGATTCCAACTACACAACCACACAGTGGCCAAACAGGCCCCCAAAAGCTATCCAAACACAGCCACCGAAACTTTCAGCCAGCGAATTTCTGCAGCCATGTCAGCCATGGGCCATCCACAGAAATATCTCAAACGAGTTTCGAGTTGGTTACACGGCTGGCTGATGAGATCTGATGATGGGATCACTGGGATCACTCTGATCGATGTCTCAAGGTATAGCCATGGCCGCCATGGATCCGCAGGGCGCCCGCAGGCGTGGGAGGCGTCAGGCGGATGAGGATCGACGTACCGAGCGCACGCAGGCCGCCGGGGAGCTGTCGAAAGTGGGGATGCTGACATAGCAAGGGGGATCCCGAAGTTATGGATGGATTAGTAACCATTAATATGGTGGTTTCTTAAAATATGGGAACCCCAAAAAATGGTTGGTTTATTATTAGAAATAACTACTAATGGATGATTGGGGGGTACCCTTATTTTGAGAAACACCCATATGGTTTATTACCCCAAAGTTATGGATGGTTTATTACTATGAATGATTACGATTTTTAATGATTTTTACTATTGGGGATTCATAGGTAACTCATGGATGGATCTCCAAACTATGGTTGTAGTTGAATTCATGAGTTAAGTAAAACCCAAAGTTACGGATCGTTTATTATGGATCCGTATTACTATGAATGTATTGGATGATTTGGGGGCCCCCAAATTTTGAGAGACACCCATATGGTGACTAGAAAAATATGTCCAACTAGTCATGGTGGTTATGGATTGTGAAATGATGGGAATGATGAAGAACGCACACTGAATAGAAATCTCTTGTAGCAACCAACAACAATAGAAATAGTGATGGTTGGTGGTGAATGATGGTTAATGGTGAAGAAGGATGGTGAATGATGGCCAATAATGGTTCTCGGCGATGGGAAATGATTGTGAACGATAACCAGTAGGTAATGCTGGATAACTGATCGACAATGTAGTTGAGAATGATTGATACAGTAATGATCAAGTAAACAGTTGACAATGATCAGGTTGACAAACATGAAGGATAAGGAGCAATAACGGTGAGGAAAAAAACCATCGAGTCAATCAGAGCCAAGACCAAGTTTTCAGGCCATAGATCCAGGTGTTGGGAATAGTCAGCCTGGATTTTTCTGCATGCTTGACTACCAGGTCTCGTATTGATGCTGAATCCGCAATTTTCCGTTTTTTCAGTGGTTTCAATTGGTTTGATTTTCTTCCAGAATATCAGGTTTCCAGTGAAGAAAGATTACATTACTCCATCAGCCCACCCACTAGCAGAAATGGAGGATCTGAAGGATGACTGTGAGCTGTACAACGGGGGCATCCAAAAGGTTGGACACGGGGTGTGGCCTTTGCATAGGAAAAACAATGGCTGACAGATGCTGGGAGCCACTTTTTGTTGGTTTGAAGCTTACAACACTGATTTGGTGCTTTCTCAAATTGGGGTTGCCCCCAAATCATCCTTTATATTAATCATTTGTAGTAATCATTTATAGTCAATAAACCATCCATAGCTTTGGGTTCCCAATCCAATGTCTTGAGAAAGCACAATATAGTTGGTATATAGGCCTATTATCATACCATTTGAGGACTGTCCCCTGTTGGCAGAGCTGTTCCTGATGACCAGCCCCTGAATATCACACCAGGTCTTCCAGAAGACCAAGAGTCTTGGCAGTCGCCGTGGTGCTTCCAAGTTCAGGTGAAACCTGGTGGTTTTCAAGGTGAGCTTGGTCATTTTGGGATGGAGATCACCGTGAGCAGGTGCATGAAGTGCATGTTGATGATTCCATGTTGTTTGATACCCTGCTTTACATGACCAAATTTGCCCAGCTTCCGGCCTACCAAAACTGAGATGGGCTGTGAACAAGTCACAGCTGGAGGGGCCATTCCATGTTACCCAAGTTGGTTCGTTGGTCAGAAAAATGGCTTCTGCTACTTGGTTAGGACTTGATTGGGCTTACCCTTTGGTAATCCAAGATAGCTGGCTGGAAAGTCAATAGCTGTGGTAGATCATTCATCTATCAGAGATGGGTCATTTTCCAGCTATGTACCAGCTCAGTTGGGGCCCCTGCAGCAAACAGCTGGGTTCACCAATCACCGTTGGCCTTGACCCTACCCAGTTTAGGGCATCCCTTGCGGAAACAGAATGCCACCCCCAACCACTAGGAGGGCTTGGTGACTGGCACCCGCCAAGGATGTGCAAGTTCCACCTGATGGGCAGTTGCCAGTGCCTTGGCAAAGGTGTTGGGCTTGGTGGGTTGTCGCCATGAAAAACGGATTCAATGTGTTTGGTAAATAATTGGCATTCCATTATGGTTTCATACAAATAATATAGCTTGAAACCTACTACTATTCTATCAATTTTGTAAGTAGTTTTTGGACACTTAACTTCATAAATGATATAGTGTAATTTGATAAGTAGATCTACGATTCTCTGCTTCATAGCAAACTTGATTCTCCACTGATGTGTTGCTAGTGAAAGTGGACATGGCAACAGCTTGTTGCGCGCCCGGTGCAAAGGAGAGGTTCGGATTGCCGCTTTGCTCATGACCAGAGATGCTTGCCCGCAAGACATGCAGACTTGGTGTACAAGGCCCTTCCACGGCCCATTCACTTGGCTTATAACTGGGATAACTACCAGTTACAGCAGATACTCAGACTGAGACTATATCATATCCAACTGATAGCAGGGGGCCCACCTTGTAGCCAAAAATGGCCCATGGCAGGACCCGGAGCCTTGCTAAGGTGAACTGCAAACATTACCCGACCTCGCGCGGACGAAGATCTGCAAGCAACTCCTACTGACGGGACTCTGTGAGGACGGCGGAACCGGCGCACCCGAACGAAGGAAGTGCCGTGCACGTTTGATTCTCTGGTTGCTGTGCGAGGCTGCTATAAGTACTATACATAATACTACTGTAACCTTCAGATTAAGCTACAAGTACTACAGTACTATGCTATTCAGATTAATTAATCTACCAGAGGCTATGCCTGTTGAAGGAAATGACCTACTGTAACCACAACCAGGAAGCATTCCGGCTTCAATAATTTGATTCCTTATGTCGAAGTTCTCATTTTGATCAGCAATGCCAATGGCCGATTTAGTGGGGTGGCTATGGTCACAGCCCAGTTGGTGACCCTATGTTGCATGCTTCCACCCACTGCTTGATATGAACCCGTAAACCCCTGTATATGTTGACAATTGGTTCATTGGTTGGTGAGAATTATAGGGATGATTAGCGATCATTGATCGTTGATTCCTTGAACAAGAAGCTGTTGTTGACAGCTTCCAGATGTATATGCAGATGTTCCGAGTCAAAGCTGATGGCTGCTTCAGTGTGAGAACTGGGCGGAGATTCTTTCCTAACAGCATTCGAGCAGTAGATACCCCCACCCCTCGTAGTTGATAAGTATATGCAGAAATTCAGAAGCATTTCCATCACAAGAACCCCCCACTAGCCAAACAATAAGAAACGGAGACAGGTTTTCAGAGCAACCCATTCGTTGTGTGTCCCCCTGATGCAACGTGGCACCCACACAACTTGACCATCTCACATTGTTAGATGGCACAGGACCCCAACTGCTCCTATGCCCATAGCAGAGAAGAGTCACCTGGCGGAGATCCAAGGGTCGATGCCGCCGTTGCTAGGTGGTTGATTGTTGTTTCATTGCTAATAGGGACAAATGGTGGTTTCTCAAAACAGGGGACCCCACAAATGGATGGTTTATTACTATAAATGGTTGATATTGGATGATTTGAGGGACCCCTATTTTGAGAAACACCCAAATAAGAAAGGAATAAGAAGCTGGAGGGTTTCATCACTCATGCCAATAATGGTGAAAGTGGTCGATAAGTCTGATTGAGAAGCAACTACAATTGGGAATATGCCAACAATGTCCTCATGGCTGCGATTAATCTTTATTGATCAAGGGTGAATCATCATTCAGGATCAGTCGCTTGTCGGGTTGCAGGTAAAGACCCTTGCAACCGCTGGTACTTTTGTTCTTCCTGGTGCAAGAGTTGAGTCTTGAAAGAATGTGGCTGTCAACATCCGTCGGTCCATCATTCTCTTGTAAGCATCCTTTCAACGTGGCTACGGGTCAATATTAATCAACCAATGATGAGGGATACTGTAATAGCCAACAATAGTCAGCAAAACTATGGTTATCAGTGGGGAAATCAGGGGTACAGGGTTTTGACCCATAGGCACATTGTAAGATGGATCAACATTGTAAGATGGAATGTGGCTTCCAGTTTGTTTCATGCAATACGTTCATATTTGGATGAATAGATGCTACGAGTTCCGCAAGTGTCCCAACGGTGATGTCACAGAGCTCACCATGGAGGAACCTATGCGGGTGCCGCTTTCCTGAGCAGTACAGTAACCCATGCCATCCACCAGACCAGTGTTCGAATCAGCCGCAGGTAACCTTCAAAACTGTCTGCACTTTCACCAAGTCTAACTATATACTCAGGCCCTCGCGGTGGTGCAAACAGTAGGTGTGTTTGGGCAAGATTCAAACATGACCATCATGATACTTTCCGCAGAAAGCATGCGGCGGTTTCTGAAAATGGGGGCAAATCATCCAATCCTAATTACTCGTAGCAATTTTTTCATATTATTTTATATATTTTCATTAATCAACCATCCATTCTTGGGGTTCCCACTGTAAGGAAACTCCCATGTTGCGCATCATTTTTGGGACCAAACCAATGGGGGATCCATGGTGCCAAAGCCGTTGAGGTATCGAGTCGTGCCGGGCTTCTCTGCGGCCGATCATCGAGAAGCGGAGATGCAGTTGCATCAATTGGATGGGATGAAGAGGTCGCTTGGGGGACCTGCAGGGCACCCGCGGAGGATGGGTAAGGAGCCAACTGCATGTGCCCCACGACCCGGTTGGGAAGGACGGATGGAGTTGCTATATGGAGTTGCTAACCTGGCTCCAAATTCTCAATCTGAGTTGCTACCTTGGAGATTACTCACCAGTGTGGCCAGCCTGGCTGGATTGTTTGGAAAGGCGTGATTCTCAAACATCAGGCTCTGCTCTTGATGCTCCACAGGTAGCATAGAACTAAGAGCGGTGGTAGACTAAAACGTGATCATGCCATGACTACTCGGGTAACTGGGGACGCCCTGGAACATATGGACAGCACCAGAAAGCCACAGCAGTGCTCTAATCAGTTGCCAGCAGCTGGTGATGCATGATGCTTGTGATGCTGGTGATGAGTTCTATCATGACTTGACTCCCAGTACAATGCAGGAAATCAAACTTCAATGAATTGATCAGGAACATCAACATCCCTAGGCAGCAGGCATCTGAATTCTCGGAGACTTCTACTTAGGCAATTCTTGGTTGATACCTGGTGCGGTACTTATCACAAACCACCATTTTTGAACCGAGTGTTTTTTGGAGGGATATGTGAAAAGATCTGCAATTTTCCAACCCAATGAGGCAATCTGAAAGCATTGACAATCAACATTCCCAATCTTGGGTGGCAGAAGCTTCCTTGCCATCATCATCCACTGATGAGTCATTCTTAACTCATCAATCATTGATCATGAGACTTGTTGGTTCTTTGGTGGTTTTATGACCTGCCGACTCATCAATATCAATCATTGATCATCAGAGTTGGTGGGTATATCCCTCATGTTTGTGCTTATCACGCCCAGCTTTATTGACCATCAACGATCAAGATACAAATCAACAGTACTCAACATATGAACCAGATCCGTTAAGCTGATTTGGTTAACCACTCATCAATCATTGATCATATGGTGGTTTCTCAAAATAGTGGACCCATGTGGACCCCAAATCATCAATCGTAGATTACAGCAACCATTGATTTGTTCGTGGACCCCAAATCATCCAATATCAACCGTTTATAGTAATAAACCATCCATTGATTACAGCAACCATTGATAGTAGTAAACCAGGTGATACCTGGTGGTTTGGCTGCCTGGCACGCGCCAGCGTCCAGGGCGGGTCGGCTGCCCGGCAGCCGGCCGTTGGAGCATCCTGAGCCCAAGGCAAGGGATGCAGCGGGGTCATAGGATGTCATAGGAGTTATGGGTCATATAGAGGTTATATGGCTATGGGTCGATATAAGCCAACCAACTAATGGGTGGGATTTCCACCAACAATAACAGGGGAACACCATGGTTATTGATAGGGTTTGACCCACATCCCTTTAGGATATATAGGGGATATATGTATATATATACATATATGTGTATAGAATGTTAACGATCGGTTGTACGGTTATAGGCAAAAGGTGATATAGGATATGGGAGATGATTTATTAATGGATTATAGATTGATAGATAGTAGATTATACTAGCAGAGTATGAAGATATGTTTATCACAACGAAGACCTGGGAATGTAGAAGATAGAAGATGTAAAAACCACATCGGCTATTGCAAGATTCATATGTCATTCTATTCCCTCTTCATTTATCGTTTATTATTTTGGCTCCATTACCCCTGTTATTTGTATATTTGCAGCCAACCAATCACTTATTGTAATTGGTAATTGTTGTCGGTTTAATGTACCAATGACAGGGCAATCGTTATCAATATCGTTATATTGATAATTTTATGGATGATACCATCATTGATCAACTAACATTGTATGATTATTGTTTGTACCACTATTGTATGTATCAGACAAATTTTTAATGGAGAACGGTTTATGTATCATATAGATTATTCAAATATAATGTTATATTACTATATTCAATTATGTGCTGTCATATATTCTTCTTCAATTATGTGCTATTATATTATGTGCTATCATATATTCTTCTTCTTATTATTCAATTATGTGCTATCATTATTCAATGGATCCGGGATCGAACACCCCAGCAGTAGGAAGATTCTGCATTCGATCCCAGATCCATGGTGTGGCTCCAGGCTGAAGCCAATGGACAGAAGCATCCTCTGGCACCACAGATGTATCAGGCCCCCGTAACGGGTACGGCGAAAGCTCGCGGTGCCGCGCTGCGCGGTGAAGCGATGGATGATGCGCTTCATGGTGGGCGATTGATGGTTGATACACTCAGGCCAACTAATCTGGTTGTGGAAAATCCACGATTTGCAATGGTTTTACCAGCAAAAATGGTGATTTTTCAGCTTCCAGGTTAGTTTGCCAAAGGGTAACCATCATAATAATGATTTGATTACCGATGCAAGATTGTTTATGTGGTTGACTCATGTTGACTCCATTATGATTGATGGTTGATTACTGAGATTACGCCTGACGACTGAGTTTTTGTTGTTGTTGGTTGTTGTTGTTGTTGTTGTTGTTGTTGTTAGTTTTTGTTGTTGTTGGTTGTTGTTGTTGTTGTTGTTGTTGTTGTTGTTGTTGTTGTTGTTGTTGTTGTTGTTGTTGTTGTTGTTTGTTCTTGGTCATTGTTGGATGATACGGATGATTGTCGATAATTGTGGTGCTTGTCAATCATCGTCGTTGTTTCTTGTGTTCGATTTGAATCCTAACGGGTTGTGGAAAGTCATGCAGTGGTGAGCGGGCTTGAGGCTTGTTTCGTTGAATATTCCGGGAACAACCATCACAGCCGCAATTGTCATACGGTTAATAATGATTGCTGATGCTCAAAGACGCTTTATGATGGCCAATGATCGTTGTAATGTCCTATCCCTCTAGTCAACGGTGTCTTTCTACAAACTTGTCATCAATTGCATTCTGAACTGGGTTCTGGTTTGGCATGCTGTCGCTGCTGGAATGGTTGTGTTTACAACTGGTAAGATCATATGGCTGTAGGGAACCCCAAAAACGGTTGGTTTATTACTAAAATTGATGAATAAGAAGCTGGGTTAGAACCCCGTGTCGTTCCAAAACCTGGGGCAATCCAGTGGTCTGTGCCAACAGATGAGGAGCTTCATGGAAGGGTCTCATCAATTCATGCCGTTGGAAGCTTGTGGTTGGTGGCATCCGGCAGCATGCCGCGCATCAGTTGGCAGTTCGTTCTTTGGATGTGCCTAATAAAAGGGTTTTAGAATCACAAAATTGGCTCCTCGAGAAAGCACGATGTGCTTTAACCACCAAAACATCCCTGAAACCATTTCGACAGGACGGATTTGGACTTTTTCTGTCCGTGAGTTCTTCCTGACAGCACGATGGCAGACCCTTCTTCCTCAACTACCCTCGCAGGAACCTAGTCACCAACAAAGTGCTTTCCGGGTGATGACCTACCCTTTGGTAATCTAAGATGGCAATGGAAAATCCGAATTTCTATAGTTTTTAATCATCCTTTTCTATAGTAAACCCTACACAGCCAGCTATGAATGGATGGATTTTCCATTGCCAGGTTAGAGACTACCAGAGGGCAGTCACTGATTCCGTTGCCACGGCTGCGAGGGAAACCTTTTGGCCTGCGCTACGCCTGTGCTGTTTGTCCCGTCGCTTCAATCGATGGCAACTGGGCGGATGAGGGTCAGATGTTTCCCTTTTCGGCCAATTATGGTTGACCATATGCCGCGAGTTAGTTGACAAGGTTCTGACTAGGGCCACTACTAGTTATCGTAGATATAACTAGCTAGTGGAGTAGCGAATCTTAACCAACTTAGAACTGGGGGCCATCACTTTGTATAGGATGATGGGCAACAGTAAGAATTATGATTACAGCCACCGAATGACATTGTCCGATTACTTCTTTTTGGGAACAGTAAACAAAACGGCAGACAATCAAATTTGGCCAAGAAGCATTTTGATCAACCATTTTCTACTACAACCATCATTAGCCATGAAATCACCATTGATCAAATTAAGGTTCATAAACCAACAAGTGATCATTTCACATTAGACGCTGTTCCAAGCTCTTGAACACCACCCTAAGCTACTCAAGGTACCTAAGTGAATGATGATCAACAACTGTTGATTCTCAGGCTTTACAACTAGCATCTATTAGCAAAGATAATCATGAACAACATGAGGGTGCTTCCCAAGACATAGACCCTATAGCTACTGAGCTACTGGGTTTCCTGATCAAGTGAACTTAGTTTTGAGTGCCTCATTCGACCAGTACCAACCACTATTTAAGCGTCATCAACTGGCGCCTTCGCGTCACGGTTTGACCGCTACTCAACCATCAATTGACCTTGATTTATCAATTGACCATGATCTAAACCATTATTTCGCAATCACAAACCATATTTCACCACTGATTCTGTCTTGCCACCACTTGGATGTGCTGGAGTTATAGCCATGGTTAGTTGCACCCTAGTTGCGGTAGCAGTTCAGAACCCCTAAGCAGGTCATTCACCATCAGTTCACACCTAGTTCTGTTCAACCACCAGGTCATCATCATTCACCACTTATCATCACCATCATTAACCATCATTAAGCACCAGGACACCACCATCATCATCATCATCATCATCATCATCATCATCATCATCATCATCATCATCATCATTCATCATCATCATCATCATCATCATCACCATCATCATCATCATCACCATCATCATCACCATCATCATCATCATCATCATCATCATCATCATCATCCACTTATCATCCACTTATCATTCAATCTGATTCACCACCATAGACCTTCTCATTCAAAACCATCCGCTGGGGCCAAGGTGCCGCCGGGCGGCGACGCCTTCCCTCCGGTGCTCCACGGCGGCCTTCCCAACTCCCCGTGCCACGACAAGCCGCCGGCGCCGTTGCCTGCGCCGGGCCCTGTGGGGCCGCAGTCGGTGTGGGACCCAGGGGATACCAAGGAGCGAGGCTCAGTGGAGTCGAAGAATGCTGAAAATTGAGGTTTTGTAGAGCTTTGAAAGTGATTTGGTCGTGGTTTGATAGTGGTTTGGTCCTGGTTTGATAGTGGTTTGGTCGTGGTTTCATAGTGCTTTGATTCGGGTTCGCAGTTGGATATGGTTTAGTAGTGGTTATCTATGGTCAATGATGGTTGATAAGTGGTTAGTGGGTCGCAGTGATGGTACTGGTTGATACTTGTCCAGTTGTGAATGGATAGTGAGGGTGAAGGCTGTTGCATGGGAGGGAGCTCAGGAGCCAGCGTTATCCAGATATCTCTTTAAAGAGGAGCGGTTTGAAGCTACAAGGAGTGTTCAAATTAGATGGTAGTTTACCGACAGATCCATATTCGGAAACAAAACAAACCATCAGGACACGTGTAGTGAACATCCCAACCCCAACTTTTGTGTCATTGTGTTTTTGGGTGTGAAGGCTTAAGGTAGTTTTGACACACACGCGCACACGCGCACATACACAATGAGATGGATAGGTCCCTTATTTCGCTTATGATGGGTCCGGTCTACATTCTCAAGACAAAAGGTCTTGTTTTGGAATCGTCTATGTAGCAGCTTTATTCGTGTACCCTTTATCATGAACCTTCATGAACCATGAGCAGCATGAGCATGATTGATTAACCGTTTGGAACCGAGATTCACCTCGATAAACCCATTATTAGCCAGCTCAATAGACTAGTTCGAGTACCAGTTATGAACTATCCCCACCAACACATCAATACGTAACCATCAGAAACCACTTATCAAACACGCTGTTGACCAGTTATTGTCCAGTTTTTACTCACTATTCGCATACGCAATCGCTAAGATAGTGGTTAACCGGTTAACCAATATTCTTCTCACTGATATGCATCATTCCCAAGCACAAATTCGATCTAATTCTTCATTCTTAAACATCATCACACATTCACCAACCTTGAATCAGCTATTCATCGCTATTATTCCCTTATCATTTCACCTGATTACACCCACTGATGAATCGCACACCCACTGCCTTTGCCCGCCCTTGGCTTCCAAGCATGGTAGCCTGGGCGTTGAGGCTTTGAAGGAGACGCCTTTGGCCCGGAGCCTCTGTGGGTCAACCAGTCTGGTGAAGCCGAACGCTGGTTACGGGTGAAGCTGGGGATAAATCACTAACCATTGAATAGGGGACATGGTCACTAGATATGGCTGTGGGTCTTAATATGTATAGTGGTTAGTAGTCATTAATTGATCAATGGTTAGTAGATGATTGATACGCCAAAAGTAGCTGGTTGCTCCTCGATCAAAGCCGGGGATAGTGACCAATAATAATTTAACAATAGGGGATATATTAACTATGTATGGTTGTGGGTGAATATGAGCCAACCAACCAACGGGTAGTAGTGAACCCATCCCAGCACTAGATTGGTCATTGATGTGAAGAGTGAGGGTTTCAGGGGTCTTGATTCATAGCCCCACAGTAACACAAGGGGTTCAACTCACAGTCAACACCGTTGACCATAGGTGATATGATTAAAGTGATATACTCGTTAAGCAATGCTTAATGGCTAATGGCTAACGGTTGTGTGCTTAACCAACGAAGCTGATGGTTAAATGACGGTGATCCGATACAATCAACTATTGGTTGACTCGTCAATGGTAGTGGCTGAAGAATATGGTCTAAGCTGAGCTCATGGTGTTGATTATAATTGGTTAATGCAATCATTACTTATAAACCCATTGATTGATATGGTCTAACTAAACATAGAGAATGCGGCAATCAATGATAGTAAAGCGGATTTTTCTATTTTTTAACACTGCCTCACGGTCCAGTATGACAAGGGATTGTGCACTTGTAAGTTTCCGGGCAAAGGGTGGGAATTGGTCGTAATATTATTCAATACAATAATATTAATCATCAATTCATGAGTGGTCAATAAAAAACGCTTTAAGCACAATGAATCGTTAAAACGATTTGTACACGATAATTTTCATCAGGAATTAGTGACTGCTTTCGTATTGGTATGTTGATATGGTTAATATTCATAGTAATTAATGATCGATTGCTTCATTTGGTTCATCGCAAATCGTTAAATGATTAATTCACACTGGTTACTACTGAATAATGGCAATACTGGTGATTAGAATTCACAAGTAGTCAATAAACTAGTGGTGAAATTCATGCGTAAATAATAATGATGAGTATATGGGTGAATAGATGCATTACAGGTCTTCTTTTTTCAATTTGATCCGATGTCTGGTTCCATTCCGACAACCTCTGCCAATGAGCTCATTCATCAAAGAATGGCATTGCTTGAGCCATGGTTATGCTGCTTTTGCATGCGGCTCCTTAAGCAACGTTCGTGGTGCCAGGATCCTCAATAGAAATTACCATCCTGGAGTTCTGGATGTTGACCAACCAGTTCTTTTTATGCTTACCGTTGGTCTATCCATTTGCTATTGTCGGTTCTTGTTGACTAGTAAAGGGGTCGATAGTCATGGGATAGGAGTCGCAGCTGGGTCAACTTGTGGAAGACGCAGAGACTGCTCCGACACTCAGAATATGGAACCAACACTTATCATCATCTCATCAGCAGAAGACTGTGGAGGGCTGCCACGTGTCGTGTTTGTAATTGTCTATTGGCGGCTGAGCAATAGATATACAGCATGTAGCTGTTTCTCAAAATAGTGCTACCCCCAAATCATCCAGTTTCTTAACCATTTCCAGTAATAGACCATCCATTTTTTCGGGATCCCTCTGACTTGAGAAATCACCATATATAGTTGGTGTATCCTCTGTTATTGTTGGCTATACTCCCCAGCTTTATAATTAAACGAACACATAAAACATACACAAAAACATTAACAAACACATTCAAACACATTGAAACAAACAATACCACCATTTCGTTGATTAACATTCAAAAACCATTAAAAACCATGCAAAAAAGAAGCGTCACCGAGGCACCAGGAACGCACCCTCAGCCATTCAATGATCGACTGCAGGCCATGCGGGTGGCATGGACGGCGAACAAACGGCTCAAGCCGAGTGAGACCTAACCACGGTTCGCTGGGGATGAATAGTTGACAAATGGGCGAACTAAGCCATTGAAGTGTGGTTCACTATGGTCAAGCCACAAGGGACCCCAAAAAATGGTTGGTTTATTTCATATTTCTATAAATGATTACTATTGGATGATTTTAGGGTACCTCATTTTTGAGAAACCACCCAATGTATTGACAAATGGTTGGTTGGTTCACCGATTGTGGGTTGTTGTATCAACAAACGGTTGGTTGGTTCACCAACTGTTGGTTAACAACTGGTTGCTTCGTTGTATGAACATACCAGTTGTTACCATACTTTTCACTTATTCATAAAGCAACATGGCTGTGGGTCAAAACTCCGTACCCCTGGTTCCCCATCATTAACCATTGGTTTCCGTACTATTGTTGGTTATTATCCTCATTATTGGTTGGTTAATATTGACCCATAGCCATATAGTTGGCATATATCCCCTATAATTGCTATCATCCCCTATTATTAACCATTTACCAGCTATTATTAGTAGGATAATGATCGTTTGCTTGACTTGCGCATACCGACATCATGGTGGTGAGCACCGGGACCCACCCAGCCGCCGGCCCTGCTGGGAGGCCATGACGCAGTTCATGCAGCCACCGGGAGGCACGGCGCGGAAGCGCCTCCAGTGGTTGGTTGCAGCGCTGGGACGTTTGGGCACCACCCCAACGGCATGGGGCGGGTTCTCAAGCCAGTTTGGGGACCCCAAATTTCTGGTGGGGTTATTACTAATGATTAACATTGGATGGTTTCGGAGTCCACCTACTTTAAGAAACACCCAAATGTCATTTGGAACCCCCGAACCATTTGGAAACAAAATATGTCATATTTTTGACTATATCTACTGGGTGTTTCCACTGGGACCCCTAAGCTCAACGACACGAGTTCTGAACATTTCTGATCCCTAAACATCATTCTTCCTTCCATCATTTGGCTATGGGTCAAAACCCTGTACCCCTGGTTCCCTATCATCAACCACTGTTTTCCCTATAGTTTGCTGGTTATTATCAACCATTATTGGTTGGTTACTATTGACCCATAGCCATTTTTCACATACCACAAACATTTGGCGACACATGGCGACCCATGGCGACGGATCCTGAGCGCAAGGTCCATTCAATGGCTACTCGCATTCAGGACTCGGACCTTTTGAGGCGTGGAAGCTTGAAACATTTTGGTGGTTCCATTGTATTGGTTGACAGCCCTCTCAATTGTGAGCAAGCCAGGGTATGGATCCATCCCAGACCATGCGCAGCCAGGCAAGTGATTGGGTGTTTCTTTGTTTCTTTGTTTGTTGGTTTCTTCGTTTGTTGGGTTATTGCTGGTCTGTTGGTTTCTTGACTTCTTGTTGGTTTCTTGTTGGTTTCTTTGTTGTTGGCTGTGATGATGACAATGGTGGGGGTTTGCAGTCAAAGCATCTACTGAAAAGCTTTCAGCAACAACAGCCATGGTGGCAGCCAGTGCAGTGTGGCACAGAAGTAGTATGGCGGGACTGTTTCTTTGTGCATCGAGTGTCGAATCGCTTCACCCATATGGTGGTTTCTCAGACTGGGGGACCCCAAAAATGGTTGTTTTATAACTTTATAAACAACTTTTAATGGATGATTTGGGGGTACCGCCATTTAAAGAAACCACCAATTATATAAACCATTCCAAACTTATCGCGAAAAGTGGGAGGTCGGCAATCACTACGAACACCAGGCCATCAGGAGTAAGTAGCTGGTCACCATCACATCGGCTGCCATGATTGACTTATCGTTGACATCTTGCCATCAAATCGGCGATCGTGCTCAACCATCAGTATCAACCACGATTCAGACAGCAATGATTGATCATCATTGTAAGTCACCATTTGCAACTCGCGATTTGTAATCCTAAACAATTAGCAAATATCAAGAATGGCCAGCCAACCACTTTCTGTTCCATCACAAGCAGTCGCCAGCAAGTACAACCATCGACTGCCTTCAACCGTCGCATCATTCTACATCAGCATCAGTTGCAAGTATGAACCATCGGCTTGCCATCCAACAACCATCGACCAGGAACAGTCCATCAATCAAGCGTTCAATCAACGTTTCTAAGTTTAATGAACCAACCATGATTAACAATTTTCCATTGTACCAACGATGCGATAAGCATTTTTATATAGCCAGTATTTTACAATTCGAATTCATTCAGTCATTCAGTGGCCATTGGTCAGTTAGCAATCAGTTTTGTACCATAATATGAGTTTGAACCATACCAGTTGACCACCCATTGACCAACCATTGATGGCTCCACCACTAGTTAAGCATATATCATAATCAGCCATGTCTTTCGCCGTCAATTAACAATCATTTAGCAACGCATTAAGCATCATGAAGAAATTATATAGTCATTCCCAACGATTGTTGGTGGTTATCCCCTATGATCATCCACAATTACCAAAACCATCATGTAGCCATGAGTCAACCACTACTTCACCACTCATTCACCATGGTTAGTCAACTACTAACCACCAAGTCATACTAGTTCACCTAGTTGGCTGTGGGGCAGTTCACCCTGTACCCCTGGTTCCCTCATCATTCCCCGGCTTGTTTTCCCACTATTATTGCTGTTTAGTATTGGCCAATAGCCAGTTAATCACTCATTCACTATGGTCAGTCAACTACTAACCACCAAGTTAACCACTGATTCACCAAGTCAACCACTAATTCACCAAGTCAACCACTAATTCACCAAGTCAACCACTAATTCACCAAGTTAACCACTAATTCACCAAGTTAACCACTAATTCACCAAGTCAACCACTAATTCACCAAGTTAACCACTAATTCACCTAGCTAACCACTGATTCACCAAGTCAACCACTAATTCACCAAGTCAACCAGTAATTCACCAAGTTAACCACTAATTCCCCAAGTTAACCACTAATTCACCAAGTCAACCAGTAATTCACCAAGTTAACCACTAATTCCCCAAGTTAACCACTAATTCACCAAGTCAACCAGTAATTCACCAAGTTAACCACTAATTCCCCAAGTTAACCACTAATTCACCAAGTCAACCAGTAATTCACCAAGTTAACCACTAATTCCCCAAGTTAACCACTAATTCACCAAGTCAACCAGTAATTCACCAAGTTAACCACTAATTCCCCAAGTTAACCACTAATTCACCAAGTCAACCAGTAATTCACCAAGTTAACCACTAATTCCCCAAGTTAACCACTAATTCACCAAGTCAACCAGTAATTCACCAAGTTAACCACTAATTCCCCAAGTTAACCACTAATTCACCAAGTCAACCAGTAATTCACCAAGTTAACCACTAATTCCCCAAGTTAACCACTAATTCACCAAGTCAACCAGTAATTCACCAAGTTAACCACTAATTCCCCAAGTTAACCACTAATTCACCAAGTCAACCAGTAATTCACCAAGTTAACCACTAATTCCCCAAGTTAACCACTAATTCACCAAGTCAACCAGTAATTCACCAAGTTAACCACTAATTCCCCAAGTTAACCACTAATTCACCAAGTCAACCAGTAATTCACCAAGTTAACCACTAATTCCCCAAGTTAACCACTAATTCACCAAGTCAACCAGTAATTCACCAAGTTAACCACTAATTCCCCAAGTTAACCACTAATTCACCAAGTCAACCAGTAATTCACCAAGTTAACCACTAATTCCCCAAGTTAACCACTAATTCACCAAGTCAACCAGTAATTCACCAAGTTAACCACTAATTCCCCAAGTTAACCACTAATTCACCAAGTCAACCAGTAATTCACCAAGTTAACCACTAATTCCCCAAGTTAACCACTAATTCACCAAGTCAACCAGTAATTCACCAAGTTAACCACTAATTCCCCAAGTTAACCACTAATTCACCAAGTCAACCAGTAATTCACCAAGTTAACCACTAATTCCCCAAGTTAACCACTAATTCACCAAGTCAACCAGTAATTCACCAAGTTAACCACTAATTCCCCAAGTTAACCACTAATTCACCAAGTCAACCAGTAATTCACCAAGTTAACCACTAATTCCCCAAGTTAACCACTAATTCACCAAGTCAACCAGTAATTCACCAAGTTAACCACTAATTCCCCAAGTTAACCACTAATTCACCAAGTCAACCAGTAATTCACCAAGTTAACCACTAATTCCCCAAGTTAACCACTAATTCACCAAGTCAACCAGTAATTCACCAAGTTAACCACTAATTCCCCAAGTTAACCACTAATTCACCAAGTCAACCAGTAATTCACCAAGTTAACCACTAATTCCCCAAGTTAACCACTAATTCACCAAGTCAACCAGTAATTCACCAAGTTAACCACTAATTCCCCAAGTTAACCACTAATTCACCAAGTCAACCAGTAATTCACCAAGTTAACCACTAATTCCCCAAGTTAACCACTAATTCACCAAGTCAACCAGTAATTCACCAAGTTAACCACTAATTCCCCAAGTTAACCACTAATTCACCAAGTCAACCAGTAATTCACCAAGTTAACCACTAATTCCCCAAGTTAACCACTAATTCACCAAGTCAACCAGTAATTCACCAAGTTAACCACTAATTCCCCAAGTTAACCACTAATTCACCAAGTCAACCAGTAATTCACCAAGTTAACCACTAATTCCCCAAGTTAACCACTAATTCACCAAGTTAACCGCTAATTCACCAAGTCAACCACTAATTCACCAAGTTAACCACTAGTTCACCCTGGTTCCTGAACCATTCGCCACTCCGAGACACCATGAATTTCACGTGGCGCTCCCCATGGGTCGTTGCCGTGGCGCCGCTGCGTGCCTTGCCCAGGGCCGTTCGACGCATCGCAACGAGCCTCCCCGGGTGAAGGAAGACGTCAGGGTCTCTCGAGGCGAGACAGTGGGTTGATGAGTGGCCGACGAAGGTGGGTTAATGAAGGGTTTACGGATAGATCTAAGGTGGGTGAGTGGAATGTTAAGGGCTATGGTTGGTTAGTGGCAGACAAGTGGTAGATTTCTGGTTGATGAAAGGTTGAAGGATAGATCTGTGATTGGTTAGTGGAATGGTAGATTTGTGGTTGATGAAGGGTTTACTATTGAGGCTGGATCTATGGTTGGTTAGTGGCTGATGAATGGTAGATTTATGGCTGATGAAGGGTTTACTACTGGTAGATTTATGGTTGGTTTATGGTTGATTAAGGGTTGATTTTGTGGGCAAAGGTTGGAAGTAGTGGTTGATGATGTTTTATCAATAGTTGATTGAAGATTTATTTATGATTGATGAACGTTTTGTCAGTGCTTGATTGTGGCTGAGTGGATATAATAACGGCTAATAGGGGAGAATAATGGTTTACCATAATTGTAAATAATGGCTGATTGATGGTTGGCCGATGGTTAGTAAATGGGTCAACTCCAAGAACGATCTGGTTAAGGGTGAACACCAGTGGTAAATGAGCGGTCAACAATTATAGATATGGTCATGAACCATTGTTTTCCCTATTGTTGATGGTTGTTATCCCCCACAAATGGTTGGTTAAAATTGAGCAATAGCCATGTATTAACCAACCCGTAGCTTCACCAGCTGTGCTTCACCAGCCAGGTGCGAGTCCCCCACAGCGCTGGTCTAAGGCATCCCCCCTGCCATCCACAGCAGCCTCGGGACCAGGTCACTTGGCGCCCGGCATTCGAAACCAGCTGGCCATGCCGGAAGACGTTGGGGATGCTCAGTGGGGAGCAGCGAAGATGAATCACAACCTTTCGACCATCCTAGAGGACCACCCATGGTCACTCCACGCAACATGACCATCCTTCGAACGCACCATTGACATACCGTACCCCCTACTTGTGGGTTTATGGAATAGGAAACCAGTACCCACCTAAGGGGTATCCCATGCCCGAGATGGTTTCGAGACTTGTAATGTAGTTCCCTGTCGTTCCCATTGCTGACCTTTCCACCTTTGGACCTTTGTTTGGCATTGGAGCCCAAGAAAACTGTGCGACGTCTCCGTTTCTTCTGAGCAATGTCCCAAGGATATGCCTTTCAGCCCCAGTGAGCCCGCGCAAATCAAGCTGCTTGGGTAGCATTGCAGGAGGGAGGCATGTGTTGCCCATTGAATCAATCCACCATGAGATGTGGAAGAACGCAGACAATATACGGGTCTATGATGGTCAATCCATAAAGCTTGGCAATACTCCAGGTCTTGTGGGTTTCTTGGGTAAATTTAGACAGTTTACTTGGGATGGTCAGGGGATGGTTGGAGACATGAAACTACACAGATAAGCACGCATGAGAAACACGGTTCTTTGGCAGGGCGAAATAACCTAAAGAACTACCTTCTCAAAACCTCTGCAATTTGGAGATCATCATTTTGCCCTTGCGGCACGTTGTAAGTAGACAAGGTGTGGCGATCATGGGTGATCATTCTTCGTTTTTCAAGTACAACACAAAAGCAAGACAGTGGCAGCAAGAAGGGTGTCACAATCCACTAGCATCACAAACCATCATTTAGCATCATCAATGAAGCATTATTATTGGCAAGTTTCGACCAACCATTGGTTTCGGCTTGGTACTCTGTAAAGCTGGGCACTTCTTCAGCTACTAGAAAACTGGATAACCTTTTGGCTGCAGGCGACTTGATGGCAGTTGAGTTTTCCAAATCCTGCAGTTGCTGATAGCTAGACGATGCAGCTGATGCCAGCGTTGAAAATCGTGCAGTTGATCATCCATACTACTAAACATGACATTTTAATATGTACACCATACTCATAATATATATCTATATATATTTTTATATATACATACATGTAGATATACAAGTATTTGCATACATCATCGCTTACTAATTATCTATATGTTCATTATATTTACTATCTTTATCATGGATCCATATAGATTTACTATCGTTAGTTGTGGATCCCCATAGCTTCATGAGCTACCAGGCTTGCTGACGGTGCCAGCGCCCCAGGCTTGGATCGTTGAGATCCTTGAGCTCCAACTCACTGCCTGTGCAGGTCGGCTGCCCCCCCAGCCGGTGTGGCCATATGTTTTTTCGTTGGGAAACCAACCACCTGTGCCCAGCGTGGCACAGGAAAAAATGCATGATGATCAAAGAATTCTAATTTGATGAACCAGTTTCAAACAATCTACTGAGACTGATGAGCCAGTTTAGATTAACGTTTTTGAATCAATTTTTGAATCAATGCTTCCATGATCATTGTTTGGATCAATGATTCCATGATCATTGATCGTTCTCCCATAGAGATTCGACAGCTACCAGTTGCAGTACCTTTTTTCGGTGGCACCATGGGTCGGGATCCATGCAATGGTGGTGACTATCCCTGGGTGTTTTCCGGTGGTCTCTAGTGATGAGGCAACGTCCCAAAGATATCAACAGAATCTTCGCAGCTTCACTGATCCGCTTGCCTTGAATCCTGTTTCTCAAGACTCTTGTTCCATACCTTGTGGTCAGAATCTTGTTCTTCATCATTTCCCAAGATGAACAGCAGAGATATGCAGAGATGGTCATCGGATAGCTATGTTTCATTTTGTTTCTTCATTCCCTTCCTGCTATTTCATGATTTCCCAACCAACAGAAGCTGGTTGGTAGTTTGTTCCAGGATGGTTGATTGGTTGTGATGGCGCAACTAAGCACCAAAGAGTAAGGGCCCATTTCAGTGATGTGCTGTGGGCACAGCAAAGATGGCCAGGAGATCGACCAACAGTTGGTCGTTTCAGAAAGTTTGATTCTTACGGTGTGTGTGTGTGTGTCATCGTTATCAACCAATGGCTGCAATGTATGAATGCATATTTCCAGGCTAGAAAACGGACTACTAATACACCATAATACATGGTTTCATATGGCTTGCAAAGTATATGGCTTGTATCATGGTTATAGCATTTCTGGCAATATATGCCATGATTATAACCATTTCTGGTTTTTATAGCCATGATACAATATAAAATATTTATAACCATGCCAGAAATGGTATACCATGATATCAACCATGGTTATGATCTGCGATAGCAAAGGTAGTCCTCGCCTATCCGTTCAGGTTGATGACGATGACGATCTTCCAGACCGAGGCGCTTGCGCAACGGGGGGGGAGAACTGGAGTGCTTTGGCATTGGGAGGTGACGGTCGTTGGTGGTTTCTATGGCAAACAATCCCAACAAATGGTGGATGACATTGGATGACCATAGAAACCGCCAATCAACTAGTGGATGGCCATAGAAACAACCCCGTCAAACGGTGGTGCAAAACTCCCCTTTGAGAAATGGTGGATGAAAAAAATCTTCAGGAAACCCTGATAGTTGGTGAGTAAAGCAAGGTTTCCAAGGTGGATTCGCCATGATTCGCCCATCAACCAACTCACTGACCCTTCGTTGAAGTTGCGATATCAGAATTCAACCTGGTGGCCGATGCATGCACGTATACCATGTACATACACCCTACATATACCATATGTACACCATTCTACACCATACGTATATACTCTCTAAATACACATGGGGCCTAGGTTGAATCGATCTCCCGCCAATCCCAAAGTATCGGACCGATTGAAAGTTCTGTGATATTTGTTGTTGAGGAGGAGTGGTACTGGCGCAGTCAGCTGATGATTGGCTGCTGCATCAGGTACCTAGATGTACCCGTAAATGATTGTGAGCTACGATTGGAATCAAGCAGGACCAAAGAGGAATGGTGGGAACATATGGGAACCCAGGAATATTCAACCCTTGCTTTTATCAATTGGGACCGGTAGGAAGCCTCACCTCTGGAACCGGGGATGCCCCTCTAATCAAGCAGAAGTTTGGTACCTGAATTGACCATTATTTGCGGATGGATCAAGACCGAATATATCAAAAAAAGGATGTGAAGAGCCAGGGGAACAGGTATCGGCCGACAACCATGTATTCTGTTTCGCTGTCGGCCCTTCCAGATAAACATCTGATTTGTTGAACATTCTCAGTTGGTTGATTTCCATGCCGAGATTCTGAGCACAGGCTTTACAACATTACAGTAATTTACATACTCTACCGTATCTACTCATGCAATGATATGTACGAATGTATTCGATGCTGTGTGACAACATATGACACTGTACAAAAAGGTCTTTTTTACACCTGATAATGATAGCAAAAACAATGATACTAATAATGTATATATATATATATGTACATTAAATAAATAAATAAATAAATAAATAAATAAATGAATATATATATATACGCATAATTACGAATCTAGGTGAAGACAAGTACTTCTGCATTTCTGGATGCATAAATATTCCGTAGCTCACCAAGATTTGCGTTGCGCCCTCCGCCTTTGAGCGCTGCCAGGCATGCCTAACCTGGGCATGGGAATGCCTCCCATGTCAGGCATGAACGTGCCCATGACTGGCCAGCAAGTGCAAGCACTCAAGGCGCCCGTGGTGACTGGTAGTGGATGGCTTGGCACAAGGAATGCCACTGACATGTTGGTTTTGGCTATCTATGACCATCCCAAGTATCACAATTCGTCATAGATGGTCATTTCACAAGACAGGGCAGAGGCTGAACAGGCATCAGGCTTCATGAGTTTGATGGTGAAATTACTTAAGAACACCTCAACAGCAAGATCCGAAGAAAGAACTAGGCATTTTGGCATGTTTCAACATGGGCAGGAGACGGACTAGGATAAACTTGTGGCTGCTACGGGCATTGGTTTCTCAAGCAGAACGAAGGGCACGTCCCAGGGATGGCAATAGGCAAGCAAGGAGCCCAGCATGAGCCAACACGACACCTCAAGCCAACAGCCAGCTTTGGATCAACGAGCCACGAATCATTTATGTTTAGAACTACAATAGGTATCACACGTGAAGTTTTGAGCATCAGTGATAGTAGGGGTGATCGGTAATTAATCATCATCGACCAGGATCAGTCAGCAGCCATGGTTCCGTTTCAAGTGGTCATTTGATATGGCTAATCATAGTAATCCTCTCATCATGAATCAGCCATCATGTTGGCAAGTCGGGTCAAGCCTCCCACGATCCAGATCCAAAATTTGATAGTTGGCAATCACAATCCAACAGTTGGATGAACCGGAACTGGTCACAATGCGCGATTGTCGTGCTCAGCAAACAGTGTACTAACCGGGGGCCGAACTCGGCCCTGGTGAACATCCCATCATTTCTCTAACCATGACTGTTTGGATGTTCATCCATCCATTTTTTTGAATCATATTTCAATCCAATGATTTCCCCACGACTTAACCATGAAACGTTCATGATTTTCCCAGCATATTCACCTCAGTTCACCTCTAACCAGTACTGTTCAACCCAACCTATTCATCAACCGGTCTGTACAACGGTACTGGTTTTCACCTGGCTAATGAGGTTTAAAAGCACTGTTGAACCCAAACCTATTGAACGAGTTTTCATTAACCAGTACTGTTCACCTGTTTCACCTCATTTCAACCAGTTTAACCGACAAGCCAATAACCTATTAAATTCTGGTTTCATCCTCTTAGCCATCAACCTTCATCAACCAACTGGTTAAACAACCCAACTGGTGGTTTCTCAAAATAGGGGGCCCCAAAAATAGCTGGTTTATTGCTATAAATGGTTAATAATGGATGATTTGGGGGTACCCCTATTTTGAGAAACAACCCAACTGGTTAAACAACCCAACTGCTTAAACAACCCAACTGGTTAAACAACCCAACTGGTTAAACCCTCCATTTCAACCAGTTTAACCCAAGGGTTTTCCCAGCAACGAACCGCTGGCGGCGCCAGGTGAAGAACACCTTCTTGGACCTCGACACGGATTGCACTCCGCTGGGCCAGAGGCGGGGGACGCCACGGGCGTCGCGCACTGTCCCTTGGAGATGGAATGAGGCTGTAAGAATGGTGAATGATATGGCGAATGGTATGGTGAATAAGATGTTTGATTATATATGGTTATATAATGAATGTTGATGATATAGTTGCTGTACTCGTATGGTTAGTGATATGGTCAGTAACCACATTTCAATTCATTTGCATTTCTGCGGTGTCAACTAAAATGTGTAAGGTGATTGGCGTGGTCAACAATGGCTGTTGTACAAATGGATGCTTACTTAGCCTCCAGAAACTAGATGATACAGATATTGATTATGCACCAATGCGGGCAAGGGACCATTGTTATATAACAGTTGGTAATAGATGATACGTTGTAGATATTACCACTTGATCATTGTTGATACTCAGGAAACTGGTGACAGGGTGAGAGCTATTGCAAATTCACCGTTCACCACTGAACAATTGACCATCATTATGTGTTTACAGTTTACAGCTAACAGATGATACGGTCATAGGTAGTCCTGATTCACCGCTGTTACCAATTGATTGTTACTATTTATTATATGGAGGTTTCTCAGAGTAGGGAACCCCCAAATTGGTGTGAATGGGTTGGTTTACTACTAGATATTATTAGTGGTGTCGGATGATTATTACACATTATTGATTACTAAACAAAATTGGTTGGATGATTTGGGGTACCCCTATTTTGAGAACCCGTCATATAATAATTGTCTTTCCCACCATCTATAGTCAATATATTTGGGGCTACATACCAATGGTGTGTTTTTCATGGCTAGACGTATCAACATATTCGTGTATATGTGTAAATATGCTTCCAGTCCCTATGCTTCCAGTCCCTATGCTTCCAGTTACCAGCAAAAAATTGGTAACCACCCCCACACAACTAGCTGGTAGAAACCAGGTACCTGGTGACCTACTAGAAAGGTAGCTGGAAGGTTCAGGAGTGGTTACCAATATGGGAAGTAGCTTCCACTTACAACTACCTGGTGAACCAGCTGGTTACCTACTATTTCATGGCAACTGGAAGGGAAGGCTTTGGTTAAATATGATGGAAACCACCAACCACTACCACCTAGCATCACAATCAATGTTACTAAGAACCGGGGACCGGAATTATGATCATTGCCCGCCATGACCCTGACTAAACTTAACTGGAAGGTTAGGGAATGGTTTGGCTAGCTGGAAGTTACCTTCCAAGTACCTATCATAGTTAGGGAATGGTTAGTGAATGACCCACTAAAGGTAACTGGAAGGTTAGGGCTTACAATTTCTAACCATTTCCTATATCAAGCCATTCCTAGGACCTGGCTATGTTAATGATTCCCTAGGTAACTGGAAGCTCAAGCTGCAACGATGGCAGCTGGACCACCGGTGGCTTCAAGCCGCCACCAGCACCAGGCTTCGACCCATTTGCTCGGCGGCTGGGCGACTGGATGCCCTGGCAGATGAAGAGGACACCCGCGCAGGAAAGGGAACGGCCAGGTGGGCTGGGTTCTACGAACCTATATATATATTATTATATATTTATTCATTTATACTTTTATATATCATATAAGTGTTGTTGATATTGTCGTTGTTGTTCTTGATGGTGTGGTTTTTGTTGTCGATGATGTTGTAATGTTGTTGTTGTTGATGATGATGATGATGATGATGATGATGATGTTTTTGTTGGCGCTCCCGTCGTTGTTGTTGTGGTTGTGGTTGTGGTTGTGGTTGCGGTTGTTGTTGTTGTTGTTGTTGCTGTGGTTGTGGTTGTGGTTGTGGTTGTGGTTGTGGTTGTTGTTGTTGTTGTTGTTGTTGTTGTTGTTGTTGTTGTTGTTGTTGTTGTTGTTGTTGTTGTTGTTG
>VSDK01014310.1:319731-362777 GCA_009767595.1 Symbiodinium kawagutii | reverse complement strand
GCACCGCGCGCAGACGAGAGCGATCCGACACGCACAAAGTCCGCAGAGGGTTGCACGAGCGAAATCAAAATTCGCACCGCGCGCAGACGAGAGCGATCCGACACGCACAAAGTCCGCAGAGGGTTGCACGAGCGAAATCAAAATTTGCACCGCGCGCAGGCGAGACACAAAAAAGCAGAGGTATGAAAGGCACCTGAAGTCTCCATTACAGTGCGATTTGCGATTTCAATCGTTTATGTTGCAAAATGCTGCGCCTGCCACGAAAAATTGATCCCGAGGCATACGAAGTCCTGCACCTGTCACGAAAAATGATCTCGACATAGCAGATGCAAAAATGACGACAGTCTCACGAAACGAGCGTTTCGAGGTCACCAAAAGAGAGCTCAAAATCATGAAATGCTGCACCTGTCACGAAAAAGTCGATGTTTTCGGACACGTTCATTTTGTGTGCGCCTGCCAGCGTTTTTGCAACATCGCAAAATCGACGACAGTTACACGTTTTGTGAAATGCATCGAATTCCTTGCGCCTGCCACAGATTCCTACTGCCCAAGAGGGACAAAAGTGAGCTTTCCCTTGCGCCTGCCACGTAAAATGCACATTGATCAAAAAATGAGCACGGCGCGCAGACGAGAACGCAGCTCCGGAAGAGAGCCGTCCCGCCAGCCTTTTCGTACGAGGCTTCTGTTGAAAACGGAAGATGAGGGAACGTTTTTGACGAAAGGGTCAGCGAATTAGCCGCAAGCGCCGGCGCACACTTCTAGTACACCAGGAGCTTTTCTATTACCGTAAGAACCCCTATAGTGCACACACTGTTTGGGGAAAAAACATATTTAAATCGTGAGTATCACCTAGTTTTGTCACCTAGGAACATGTGGCAAAAGGTATTGCACAGCTGCCATTTTGTTGCCCAGGGGCCCAGCGTGATCTCGCCCAACAGTGCTCCACCCGGAGTGTGCGGGAGCCCTTCCCGCGCCCTGCGGGTGCATGAGGGGAACCGGGTGGATGGTCGGAACCGCTACCGGGTTGATGAAACGTCCATTGACAGTGGCAGATTGCCGTAGTTACGGTCATGGTCTTATCATCAATTTTCAGTGGAATAGGATCAATGGTTTATAGTTGTGATTAATGAAGTCATACTTATATGGTCATAGTTTCAATCATGGTCTATCATCGATTTATAACCGAATCATGGTTTTTAGTGGAATAGGATCAATGGTTTTTAATCATGGTTTATAGTTGTGACTGATCAACCCAAAACATGGTTTATAGTCATAGTTATTATGGTTTATCATTGAGCCATGGTTTATGATAGCTATGATTCCCATCTTCCGCTTGGTAGGTATATGGTTACCGGCCAGGTCCATTGTGTTGGCATCACGGGGGTTGAATCCCATGGTCATTCTCATCGGTGCCAAAAAAGGCGGTGCAAAATTGGCGGTGTCTTTGGCAGGTGGGGAGCATCTTGGATGATCTCAGTATTGGCAAGCTAATTTTTAGTACTAGGACCAGTGTCTTTTAACTGGTAGTTGGGTGTCAATATAACTGGTAGTGGGTGCCATAATGATCTCACTAATGTCTATAACTGGTAGTCTTTTATATTGCTAGGACCAGTTGGCTTTTATTGAGAAGTACTGTTGATTTTCTTGCAAATCTTGACGATTGCCACAACATGAAGCATGAAATGAACCACTGTCAATAGCTATCAGTCGCTTTTTTCTTCATCGTCTACCAATGTGAACCGTGATCAAAACATCACTCATGAAATTATCCATTGTCAACATTTGTCAACCACTACTACTGATCACTATATTGATTTGACCATTGTCCACCCACTAGTGTGGATTCTCAGCCCCTGCCGCTTCACTGTTGCCTGGACCACCAGCTAGAGAGGGCAGCCCTGGTCGCTTGAGTCGGGGGCAGAGATGCCACGCTGAGGGGCGACTTCCGGAGTCACGTGGGCAGCCTGCCGGGGGCGCCAAACTTGAAAATTGAAGGATGCTGGGTGTGATTTGTTATGATTCGTGTACTGTATTTATCCTGACGTTTTTGTAGTTGTTGGGTGGTGATTTTTCAATTGAGGCGCCAAGCGACTCCTCCCGAGGGTTTTTTTTCTAGCCTTACAGTAGGCTTTTTTTCCCTCGGTCGTCAACTGTAGGCTGGCCAGTTTGAGCTTCAACTTCTCCCCAGTCAAGGGACTGGAGCGTGGGAACCGTCATTTACATTGATCCTCAAGTTTTTGTAGTTGGCGTTGGATAATTTTGCATGTTGTGCGTGTGTGTTTCCTGTGTTATTGGTGGCTTCGTGCTTGGTGTTGTTCTGAAGACTGGTTAAGAATTGATCGGCGACCACCAATGAGTCCATCACTAAAGTGTCTCTTGAAAGTCAACTACTGGTGCCGGTGACAGCCGACCATTGGTGCCGGTTGCCAATGATTGGCAAATTGTGAATTGTTTTCATGGCTGATCAATGTACGTTGATTGATTCACAAATCATTAGCAATGAACCGTTGATTCGTAGTCTCCCATCAGTATCAACAATAATTTATTCAATTATAACTTATAGCATCGATTGCAGGACTACATCACCAGCAATTAACATACTTGAGTAGCATCCTTAACAACGATTTTGCATGACAATCAATTGCTGTACTAACAATGATTAACACATCGCTTAATCATTATTTGGAACCACGGTGAATGGATTTTCGTGGCCATTTTTCTCATGGATTAATATCGTTAGATCTTTGCAAATAGGCATTTAATGGTGGTTGTGGCAAGAGAGAGAGAGAGAGATCATTGTACTGGCCGTTACCGTATTTAATCCCGTTATAGCCCATCAAATAATGAACTATTAGGGCCATAATAACCGATCTATGATAATCACAAGATCCTTCACAAAAAATGATTAAAACATATGGAAAGCACTGCACCAGCTAGTAGTTGTTTGATCACAAGTGGGTTGCTTAGGATCTCTTATTCTTAACCACAAATAATGGTTATAACAACCTGTAGTTCAACACTATTATCCATATAAACCACTCAGTATAAACCACTATGATTAGCTACTTAGAAGCTATCACTTTAAACCACTATCCAGCACTATAATTCCTATAGTTCAACACTATTAATCGCTACTAAGCTCTTCTAATCCCACTATTGACGACTATCAACCACTCTAAACCCTTGCAAAAGCCCTATGAACCACCATTACACCAATAAGGACTATTAATCACTACAAACCTCTGAGGCCCCCCCAACAAAACTATATGAAGGACGTGACAATGGCCTATAAACTGCCTGAAATCCCCCGTAACGACCCTGGCAGTTCACCACCGATCCCGGTCGCCGAAAAGGTCCCCCAGCAGCGATCCTTTTCGGCGCGACCTCGGAGCTCCAGGCGATGCGGTCCCGCGGGCGGCGCTGGTGATGCGCTTGGGAAACCAGGGATGGCTAGGAACGGTTAGGAATGATAGCTTGGTAGTGGTCAATGGTGGTTGGTGAGTGATAGGTTGATGGGGGTTTATGGTGGTTTCTGGTGGTTTGTGGTGGTTAATGATGGTTGACGATGGTTAGGAACGGTTAGGTTGATGGTGAATTGTAGTGGTTGATAGTGGTCAATAGTGAACTACTAGTGGTTATAATGAATGGTTGATGAGGGTTTGTAATGGTTTATGGTTGATGATGGTTGATGAATAGTGGTTAATGATGCTTAGTTGTGGTTAATGGTGGTAATTGATGGTTGATAGTGGTGAATAGTGGTCAATAGTCCTTAATAGTGGTTTACATTGAGATTAAAGTTGTTTATACGGGTTTGATAGTGGTTAATGATGGTTGATGGTGGTTTATGTTGTGTTTGTTCGTTCTGTGGTTTAGTAGTGAATTTGATGGTGATTATGATGGTTGATAATGGTTATGATCATGGTTAGCCTTGCTAATCTAGGGAAATGGTTGCTAATGATGGTTAATGAATGACGATGGTTATTATGATGGTTGAGGATGATGGTTATGAGATGCTGAGTAACCGTTACTGGTGATGGTTGATGATTGTACATGATTACGGTGATGTTTAAATTTCATTATTATATAGTAGTGATGATTCATGATTAGCTGATTCGGTGGTTATGATGGTCGATGATGGTCTAATGATGGTTAATGAGGTTGGGAAATGGTTAGTAGTGATATTTAATGATTAGCTGGGCCCTGGAAATCTTGGGTCCGTTCAGTAGTGATTTGGTAGTTATTATGGTTGATGAGGTTATGATGATGGTTAGTTAGCCTTCTCAATCTTGGGAAATGGTTAATAAGTATGGTGGTGGCGCGACTCTTGAGGCGATTTACGCTTCCAGTATGGTTCTATTTTTTGTGTAGTTCGAGTTCCTGTTGGTTGCCAGTTGATCAAAGACATTCACCATTGACAACTCATCATATAGTAAGTCAGCATCATAGTTGTGAAGCATTGGTAATGCTGTATCGACTGATAGTTGATGATTGACATTGACGGTTTTTCATGGCTGTTTATGACACTGGGAATCAGTGTCTTTGGCACTGTTGGTCGATTTTTCAAAGCTTTGTCAGCTTCCTGCTGTCAGTTTTTGTTACTACTGTATTGACATCAAAGTCCGTCAATGACATTCCTGTTGGTTATTAGTTGATTCTGCAATTCAGTGCACAATGTTTCAAAACTTTGGTAATTGCTATATGGCTGTGGGCCAAGAGCCGCGTGCTTACTGGCTGTTCATGTCCAAAAGGTTACCTGAATAGTTCAATTGTTGAGATGTGGAACTACTCGCCATTTCTTTGGTTGGTCGATATTGACCCATCCTCATATGGTCACTTACTGTACCAATTGTTGCTAATCATCAATAATGAAACACATATTGACGGTCAGCATTGTTGCCTTTTGGTGATCATGGTCATCAACATCATAGAATTGCTAAGTGGCTGATCAAACAACAAGCAGATACCAACGGGGTGGCTGTTGCAGCTGTTGATGGTTGTGGTTATTATGTTGATGATTCTTGACTTAAGCACCGGCACGGTGAATTGATATCTAGTTTCCGTGTCACCAGTACGATTCAAATCCTTTTGCCTTACCAAGCGTAATTCATTGGGCAATCACTTGCGTGAACGCACACTTGAACCATCTTGAACCCGTGAAACTGCAACTCACCAGAGTCCAAGGGATCAAATCCATGGAAACTTCAGGGCTCATAAATCAGCTGCCCCTGGTTCCTCAGGGACCCCCACCATTGACTCCGATCGTTCGTGGCTCCTGCAAGAGCTATTCGATTGGGCAGCTTCAGCGATGACCCAATGGAAGGATTTCTGAAATGGCAGCTGTAGATTTGTTGAGCCAAATGTCTTCATTTGTTCGGGGAAATTCGACGCTTTCATCATGTTTGTTGTTGCATAATTGTATCGTATTTGTGTTGCTGCATAGTTGTATGATCAAAATTTTATATATTTTTGTTGTTGCCGCAAATTGTATCATATATGCATCATATTTGTATAATTGATATAGTTATACCTTTTGGATCAAAATTCTTCATAAGGGAAAGCAGGGTGACCCAAGGGCGATCCACGGGCAGATGCTTCTCAGCTGCGTCCTGATGATTCACCTCGGGCACCGGGCAGTCCGCACCGTTCCGCCGCAGATGGAATGGGAAGTCTCTTCACGGTCAAAAACACGCAGCTTGCCATGAGACCGAGCCGCCTCCCATTCTGTTGTGACATCATTAACCATCATGAACCATCATTAGCCATCATGAACCATTATTAATCATCATTAGTCATTAGTTTAATCATTCACCATCATGAACCATAATAAGTCAGCAGTAGCCATCATTGATCAGCCATCATTAATCATCATTAACCACCTATCACTAAGCACTATCTTGGCTGATTTTCGGTTGTTTGGCTTATAGTTTTTCAGCAGTAACAGGTAACATCAGGCAACCAAGAAGATCCAACAATAGATCCAGGTAGATCCAATCGATCACGCTTAATCAGAAAGGCCAAATCCCGTCATTCTAAGGGTCTCCTTGTTGGGATTTGCTATTGGGATTTGGTTGCAACCTAAGTCCTCAGGGCTCTGTTATGGTGATAGCCCCGAAGATCGGTGCTTGATGAGGGATCGAGACACCCCTGTGATAGCTGATGAATACGAAGATATGCCATGGACAAAGCCAGGAATTCAAACGATGCGTCTATAATCCACAACAATCGGGTTTTTCTACATCTACAATCAAATACAATCTATTAACCGACCAGAAAAAGTGATTCTTGGCTCCTCATGAAGTCACACTTGGAGATGTGATTCTGATAGTAACAGCATCTCTGTGCGACCAGTATGTTTCTTTGTGTATGGGGCTTTGGGGATGAGTGCTGGACCGAGCCCACATAGACTCCACGGTATTGACCAAAGCCAGCCGACTCTTCAGCAAGCTCCTTGATGTGCTCCCGGACCATGGTGGACCTCCGTTCCCACCCGACTCAAGTGTGTGGACAATCAAAGCCCTGAGCTAGTTTATCATGGTTTACCATGGTTTACCTGTTAGAAAAAATGGTGATGTGATGTCTTTTCAGGGTCTTCTTGAAGGTATTTTCTTTTAATGGAGTCGCGGAGCACATGTGGAGACCTCAACATGTCCGTCTTGAGGTTTATCGAATGCGAGGACTGGGAACCTGGAATCGTCAACTGCGAAGTGCAAGACCGCGACGGGCAGGCTACCCTTCTCATCCAAAGGTCTCGATCATGTGATTTTTAGTACGGAAGGCCAGTGTCAGCCTCCAAGCTCCCAACAAAACAGCAATTTGCATCCAGCTACACACCCGAAGTCGCCCCCGGAGTTGAGTTGGACTTGAGTGATGCGCTGGTGTGGATGGTTTGCGGTGATGCTCTGTACATCCTCTGGGATGTTGGTTTGCATGTTGTCCGGTTTGTTGGTCTGCAGGTTGATCGGTGCTGTGAGCTTGTTCGGTTGGTTGGGTGATGTTGGGTGACTGTTTACCTGTTTCTCGCTTGATTGGCTGCCTGCTTTCTGCACTCGTTGTTTTTACTGTAATCAGTGAATATATCATACCTCAGTTGGAGTCACAGCCCTAGTACGAGTAGTTGTTGCAGTTTTATCTACTAGTGGACTACACTGCTAGCAGCAAGGGACAGTAGGATTGCATGAACTGGGAATGGGACTCTTTTTCAACCACTGTAGATGTATGTTTCTTCTGCAAACAAAAATACATACTCACTATAACCAGATTTGTTGGCCACACAGTGAGATATTAGGCAAATATGGTCCTCAGTATTAATTAGTGATGTCCACTTTGGGCATGGGACTGGGATTGCTCGGAAAGGTCTGTTGGGAAAAATGAGCCCAACAGAATGAACGATGACTCTCAGCCAGGTTTGCTAAAGATCATTATCGACACCTATCACCACAGGTAGTAAGAACTACTGTCGCAATACGCAATCATGTTTGATAAGAATTACGTAGTGTATTAATCTAGTGAGTGCTCAACATGATTCATCCCTAAAATCAAGCCATGTTTGCTGAAACCGTATCAATAATCTGTCTTATAGTTATCAACCCATGATGAACCCCGTTGAACCCCTACTATTAACATGATCCCTACACAAGTGTTACTCAAGCCTACACGAGTGTTTCTCAAGATGGGGGTGCCCCCCAAATCATCCTTTATTGGTCATTGGTCATTGAAAGCAACAAGCCAACCATTTTGGGGGTGCCCTATAGCTTGAGAAACCCTCGTATAGATGGAATATCCCCCATTCTTGTTGGTTATATTTCCCTATTACAAACCATCGGTTAACCACAACACAATCCATTACCTATTAATAACCGTTAGTGATAGTTCCCTAGTATAAACCATTAGTTTCTCAAGCTATACAAAGTCATTAGTAACCATATTGTCATATTGTTATAATAACCATTCGTATGTATCTTCACTATTGTTAGGCATATTTCCCTATTATATTAACCACTGGTTAACCACAACATATATCAACACAATCAACTTGATGGTGCCAAATAACCGTTGAAATAACCGTTGTTTCCCTAGTATAATGACGCTTATCATCACCGGTATATAAAAGATAATCAACTAAAGATGGTTTCCCTAGTATATTTACTATCAATAGCCATGGTAAAGAATCAACTTGAGACAGCACCATGGCTCTCACTAAGCCATGCCTTACCACACCGAGATCCGCCAGGAGCCGCCGGTGGAAGGTGTGTCCCTGCGGGCAGTTCACACTGCCGCCGGGCGCCTGGATACCATGTGGAGAGACGAGGAGGACCGACCTGCCACGGCACTGGGGAGGGGTGGATGGCCAGGACATGCCTTGAGTAGTTCAATGTGGCAATCTCTCATGTTTGATTATAGTTTCAGGTTGGAGGTTTCAACCATTTTTTTTATTTCCACTAGTAACTATCAACAAATGGTTACTAATATTGTTCACAGGGGTTGAAACCACCAACCAGGTATAGTTGCATGATAGTGATTAGTAGCCATTGTTTGATTATAGTAGCTATTAGGGATCAACGTGGGGACTATAACAATATCCTGTAGTGGTTAATGGTTAATAGTCGGGATTAGAACCACCAATAATAGGGGATGCAAGTAACATACTTGTGCAGACTCACCGTTACACGCTCGTTCGCAGTCAAGTGTGGTTCAGGAAAAACAAGGGCTTGGGGTAGTGTGTCGTGCGGTGCCTGACACTTCGGTCTAGCCATAACCTGTGGAACCTGCCATCTTCGACTTGAAACGGTTGACCCATTCAAGATCTCTGTCAGGGACTTGCATGGTAGCGGTTCGCCTCATTTAGGTGTACAAGATCCAGGGTGGCCTGCTCTTGCACAGCCAGAGTAGGAAATGACAGGCCTTGACGGAGACCTGACACGTTCGAAGGAAGGCATTCCTTGTTGGAATGGGGAAGCCTCGAGCTTCCAAACCTACGAAGAAGCAGCACTACAGTGGGAACAAGGGGTGCCTTGGCAGAAACGGTACCTATGTGGACCGAAGTTGGTGGCCGAGCTCACAGGCACGGCCAAGAAATACATAGTGGGAAAGCGACCAGACTGGGTGTCGTACAATGGGGGAGTATCACACCTACTTTCCTACTTGCGGCAATCATTGGGAAAGCCCAAGATTTCCGATATGTCGGACCACTTGAACAAGTACTTCAAGAACACTCGGAGACGGCGGATGGAGACAATGAATGACTACATTACTCGGAAAACCGAAGCCTACTCACGAGCTCGCCAGGCTCTGAGTAGGGTCGAGGAGGAGTATGGCCAGGACCATGGTCGACCTCGAGGGGGAGTCGGTTGGAGTGACGAGTCATGGAGACATCGGTCGTGGGGGAGATCCGGGGGGCATGGTTGGTCCGGATGGCGAGATGAACCAGGAGAAGATGACGGATTTGCTTCACCACGGGATGGAGATGGACCAGAAGAAGAAGATGATGAACATCGAGAAGGAGATGATTGGGCCGGATGGCAAGACCCATGGTGGCAAGGACGTCCTCAACGCGAACGAGATCGAGAAGATGAGCTATGGACCACCCAAAGTCGGGAACTTCTTCCCGACTTTCTTCAGGGGTGGTATTTACTTCAGGATTCGTCGTTGGATTCTGGAGAGAAGAACCTGGTGCAGACGGCTATCAATGGCAACTTCAGCCTGATGAGGGTGGCTCAGGAGTTGAGAAGTCAGTGGCCGGAGGAAGACCTTAGGAAGAGAGATCAGGGCAGCCGACAGACAGGTATGTGGGCGACAGAAGATGCCTTCCTGGGGAATGATGATGAGGATGACGATGACACGGCCATCTATGACTACAACGACCTCGTGCAGCAGGGCATGACCAATGAAGGGCTTTCCATGATGGGGGAAGCTATCGCAGATGCTGAGCTGGCCTACACAGCCATCCAGAATGGACGAAGGACATTGAAGGAAGCGAGAGAGAAACAACACCAGGTGAAGATGGCACGACAATACTACAAGACCTCGACTACATGGAAGCCACGGAGTCGGGACTCATGGAGCAAAGGTGTGGGAAAAGGGAGTGACAAGATTACCTGTTTGAGATGTGGCGGCTCGCATCGAACTGGACAATGTCCGGACCGGCAAGCCCCAAAGAATCCAGAACAAGCACATCAAGCAGAGGAGGCTCCTTTTGTTTGCTACACCGAGGAGGACCAACCCGTGGACATGGCCTACTTTCAGAAAAACACAATGGATGCCATCAGCTCCGGTCTGGGAGTGATCGATGGCGGCGCCACCAAGACAATTGGCTCGGTACACGCCATAGAGAAGATCTTGGAACTGAACCAAAAGAAGAGTGGGAAGACGGGTTTGCGAGAAGTGGATTTCAAAGATCAACCGACCTTTGGATTCGGAAACTCATCCAAAGGAACATGCATCTCGACGGCACACCTGGAGATCAAGGCGAATGAGAAACCAGGCCTGCTGAAGATACATGCGTTGGACCAAGGAACAGGACCAGTGTTGATCTCCATCGCAACCCTGAGAGCTTTGGGAGCCATCATCGACTTCCAGAACGATGTGGCAGTCTTCAGAGCCCTCGATGACAAGAAGCTGGTGAAGTTGGAACGATCGGCTTCGGGACACCAGCTACTACCACTCACTGAGGACCTACTGACGCAGGCAACGGAGTGCAAACAAGCCATTCCAAGCCTGTTAGCCTTTTGCTAGGGACAACACCTCCCTCCTTCAGAGCCTGCTGAAGAAAGGGAGGGCCCAGATGTAGATCAGGCGTGGGGTAGGAACACTTCCGGGGGCAACAGAGACCACAAAGGAGATGAAAGTAGTACCACCAAGGGTGAATGGGGGAAGTCAGTCTTAGGACAAGTCAGCGTGCACACGACATATACAGAACACAACACACCATGTCGGAACCTTCGGTACCTGGAGAAATCCCGGATCAAGCACGAGTAGTGTTGGGTTGCGGCATCAGAGAACCAAGCAATGGCCCCAAAGACCAAAGCGGAATTCCAAGATGCCATTCGCCAGTTGGGCGAAGAGCCTCCTCAGAAGTGGGGGGTGATGGAGTTGAAGGTGCGACTTCTCGAGTTGGAGGAGGAGCACGGCGTCATTCATGGGAAGAAGAAGGTGCTGACCGAGCTCCAGGAGTTGACCAGGACTCTCAACCAGATGTCCCGCAAGAAGGCAGAACTTCAGAAGTTCTGTGGCGAAGAGCTCATGATGGCAGTGAATCCCAATGCGACCATCAGCGAGCTGCAACGTCAGGCCATGGACAAGATCTACCAGAAGACGAAGGCAGATGGAACAGACCCAGTGGGCTTCGGGGAGCATGCGGCCTTGTCGTATGCGGAGATCCTCGAGACCAAGAAGGAATATGTGGACTGGGTCAAGAAGACAGCAGCAGAAGGACAGTGCTCGACCCGCATGCGACGTCTTGCAGTATGGGCCGAAGCACAGGACAAGACGAACCCAGCCAAGGGAAAGTCCAAGGGCAAGACCTCGGGCAAGAAAGGTGCGGCGGAACCTCGAGGAGAGTCACCTTCGAAGACGACAAGCAGCTGCAGTGTGACGAGCAGCGATGTGCAAGCCATGATGGGAGTCATGCAGAACCTGATGAAGGAGATGACAGATCTGAAGGAAGAAGTCGAGGACATCCGGGGCCGCAAGAACAAGAAAGCCAAGGACGAGGAGGTTGTGATGGAAGAGCACCAGTCCTGGACAGCAGTGAGCGATGCAGGAACACATCACCCATGAGAGAAAGGGTGGAGATCAACTCAGAGCAGTGTGGGAGAAAAGAAGATGTCCAGAAAGGGTGCGGAAACACTAGGACGGTAGGAGACGACACTATGAGACATCTTACCCACATCTCTCAGGACATAGCAGCCAATGTGTTTCAGGATGTCACTAGGAAGTCTGAGGTGATGTTGATTGAAGTGGCATGCAGTCCTGAGAGTGTTTTGGCTTCACAAGTGCAACACGCGACCGGGAAAAAGGAGTCGGCAGTAAGGTGTTCACACTGGAATGGGTGTGACATCGGAACCGGAGATGGAGTCAAACTGACCATGAAAATCATTCAGACTCACAAACCTCAACATGTTCACATATCACCGGAGTGTGGGCCTTATTCCCCGTTACAAAACCTCAACCAAAAGACTGAAGCTCAGAGAGAAGAGTTACAGAGAAAACGGAAGGAGGTGTTGAAACAGTATGTTGGTGCTAGTTGCATTTTTCAATTCTGTGTTCAACAAGGGATTCATGTGACATGGGAGTGGGCTGAGAGATGTCAAGCGTGGCGGTTACCCATCATTCAACGGTTACAAGAGAAGTACAAACCTTATGTTGCGGTCACCCATGGTTGTCAAGTGAACCTTCGGAACCAAAAGGGTAGGCTGATCAAGAAAGGTTGGAAACTGATGACGACCCATAAACGGTTGGCTGAAATGATGGATTTACCATGTCAGTGTTCGAAACACCAGGCTCATGCGACATGTGAAGGAGCGGAAACCCGGAAGACGGCTTACTACACCAAAGAGTATGCTAGGAGATACTGGGAAGCCATTCGGTTTGAGATGAACCGTAACCAACTGGTTGATGAAATGAATGGTGACAGTGTCTTGGTCCCTCGTTTTGGGGAAGGGTTGAGCTGTGTTTGTCAAGACCTTCAACAACATGAAGCTCAGCTGACCTGTGGGAGTTGCCAGTGTGAAGCTGTGGGGCCACAAATCCAGCAAGAGGGTTACATGAACACACAACATGATACACGTATGAAGGAGGAACATGATGAACATGATGATCACAGGATAAAGAAACAGTTGTATCTCTTGCATGCGGCTACGGGACACACCAGCAAAAAGAACATGCTACAAGCACTTCAAAAGCGTGGGGTGTCGGAACGGGTGCTGCAGTTGGCCAGGGATTTCACCTGTCCGTTGTGTGATGAGAAGAAACGGGCTCCCCCAAGACATGTTGCGAGTTTGGAACCCTTACCCCCAAAATGGGCGACCATCTGCGCGGATGGGGGACATTGGACTCACCCAGGTAATCAACAAACCTATGGCTTTGCGGTGGTGATCGATGAGGGTTCTCGGTTTCGAACGGCGTATGAAGGAGGAACATGATGAACATGATGATCACAGGATAAAGAAACAGTTGTATCTCTTGCATGCGGCTACGGGACACACCAGCAAAAAGAACATGCTACAAGCACTTCAAAAGCGTGGGGTGTCGGAACGGGTGCTGCAGTTGGCCAGGGATTTCACCTGTCCGTTGTGTGATGAGAAGAAACGGGCTCCCCCAAGACATGTTGCGAGTTTGGAACCCTTACCCCCAAAATGGGCGACCATCTGCGCGGATGGGGGACATTGGACTCACCCAGGTAATCAACAAACCTATGGCTTTGCGGTGGTGATCGATGAGGGTTCTCGGTTTCGGACGGCTCGGATACTGAGTAGGGGGAAGAAACAGACCATGAATGCTGCTCAGTTTCTCTACTATCTCCAGGAAGGTTGGTTGCAGTACTTTGGGAAACCAAACACCTTACGGTTGGACCCTGCTGGGGCGTTCAGATCCAATGAAGTGGAAGTGTTTTGTGACAAACAAGCTATCTACTTGGATTTCATACCGGCTGAAGCTCATTGGAAATTCGGGGTGTGTGAACAGGCGGTCCAAGGTTTAAAGGAGGTGATGAACAAGTTGGCTGCTGAAAATCATGACATTGACCCCGAAGTGGCTCTTAGCACTGCGGTTCAGGTGTTTAACCAGAGGGAAATCCATAGGGGGTATTCTCCGGTTCAACATGCTCTTGGGATTGCTCCTGATGCTACAGGGAGGTTCGTGCAGTCCTTGGAAGACCGACACCGAGATGTACTGTTGGGTAACCCTCACCAGGATTTTCAGACCAGTGTGCAGTTGATGCGCGCTGCGGAACAAGCGCACTCGGAATGGGTGGCTAAGGAACGCATCAATCGAGCACTCAATTCTAGGGGGCAAACACACCGACGGTACTACCCGGGGGATTTGGTGTACTATTGGAGGAAACAACTTCCTAAGAGTATGGGCACCACGAAACTTGGAGGTTACTTGGGACCGGCTCCGGGGGTGGGGGCGGGTGGGGCTCGGGTGTTGGTGACGGAGAGTCATCGGGAACCGGATGGACAGTTGCGACCAGGGAGCTCTATTTGGGTGATACGGGGGCGACGGTTGTTGAAGTGTACCCCCGAACAGTTGCGACCTGCGTCTCAGAGGGAAGAACTGTTGGAACATCTCAGCACTGATGTGGATCGACAAGCTCCTTGGACGGTACCTAGGATGGTTGAACAACTTGGCAAGCAGGAGTATGAGGACATAAGTCAGGAACAACCCCCTAGCCAGGATGACAGACCTGCGGTGTTGAGTGATGATTGGGATATGGGAAACCCAGTTGATGATGATGATGGAGGTAATGAACAGGATGAAGTGAATAGGAACAGGAACCCTAGGACCAGGCATAGGTGGAAGAGACCGGTAGAGGATCCTGAGAACCCTGAGGGAATCGGACGTCGACTTCGCACTACACCAGTGGTACCTTCTGATGATGATGATCTACAGGCTGAAGCGTGGTGGACCCATGTTGATCATGATGAATGGCATGATGATGCTGATGTGGATGAACGTTGGGAGGACCCCAAAATGGCTGTGGAAGTCGGGATTGACATGCCGGTTACCAATAGAGGTTGGAAACAATGCCTGAACAACATGGAGGGTTACTTCGTAGGAAACATGAAACGACGGGCGGTTGTAGTCAGTGAACGGAAACTTTCGGAGGAAGATCGGGCCCGATTCAAAGAAGCTAAGATGGTTGAAGTGAAAAACTTCATAGCTGCGAGGGCTTTTGAAACGATACCAAAGGATCAGAGACCACCCAAGGAAAAGGCGATAGGAATGCGTTGGGTGTTGACTTGGAAGTTGAAGGATGATGGAAGTACCAAGCCTAAAGCTAGAGCCATCTTATTAGGATACCAGGATCCTGGCTATGAACATCGAGCTACTACCACCCCAGTGATGACGCGTCAAAGCCGGCAGATCTTGTTGCAGATCGCCGCTATCAAGAAGTGGCAAACCCAAAAAGGTGATGTTTCCGGGGCCTTCTTACAAGGTAGAGAGTATCCAAGGGAGTTGTTTTGCATTCCGACACCAGAGATCTGTGAAGCGATGGGTGAGGACAAGGAAACCATTATGAGGGTGAAGAAAGGTTGCTATGGTTTGGTGGATGCCCCGCTGGAGTGGTACCGTAGTGTGTCACAGTTCTTTCACCAAATTGGTTTACAAAAGTCATGGTCGGATCCGTGTGTGTGGATGTGGAAACCGGATGGAGTGTTAAGGGGGCTCGTCAGTTGCCATGTGGATGATTTTCTGTTCACGGGAAACCCCAAGGATGTGCAGTGGTGTGAACTTTTGGGAAAAATCAAAAAGGAGTACGTTTGGGGAGAATGGGAACAGAAAAAGTTTGTCCAATGTGGAGTGTTGATTGAAGAGTTACCTGATAACAGCTATCGGCTTTCCCAACCTGATTACATGGAGAAAACCAAGGAAATACCCATCAGCGCCAGCCGGCGCAAAGACACGAAATCACCCACAACGGACTGGGAACGGACTCAGCTTCGGGGTTCTTTGGGAGCCCTAAGCTGGCATGCCCAGCAGGTGGCACCACATTTCTCAGCGGAAGTGGGGCTGCTACTTTCGGAGGTAAAAAGCAGTACGGTTGAAACGTTGATCAGGGCTAATAAACTTATTTTTGCGGCCAAACAACGAAAAGATCATGCGTTGATGATTCACCATTTTCCTGAAAACCAACCGGTTGGGTTTTACATGTGGGCTGATGCGGCTGGACAAAACCGTAGAGATGGTAGTAGCACTCAAGGTTTATTTCTCGGTGTTGGACCCCTGAGTCTCTTAGATGGAACCATGGAGAAAATTTCGGCTATCTCATGGCATGCAAACAAGATTGACCGGGTGGCTCGGAGTCCGGGGGCTGCGGAAGCCATCTCAGTGGTGAATGGGGAGGACTTGCTGTACCACGCTCGTCACCAATGGGGTGAGTTGACCACTAAAGAGGGCACCAATGTTTTTGATGTTGATGTTGCTGTTAATAGTGTGGAAGGAACCTTGATTAGTGATTCTCGTAATGTTTATGATAAGTTACAGATGGAAGAACTTATGACGAAGGGCGCTGAAAGACGAACCAGTCTGGAGTTGATGTGTGTTAAACACTCTCAGAAACACAATGGGACACGACTGCGGTGGGTGCACTCAGAGGCCCAATTGGGCAATGCTTTGACGAAGGCTCAAGGTAAAGAACTAGAACTGTACTATAGACTAGGATGCCAATGGAAGATCGTGAGTGACTCGAAGATGCGCTCTGCTCGACGAAGGCGAAGTACTGGACTGACCGCTCTAGAAGACGAGGGTACACCAGACCTACACACACATGTGTACGCCAAGACTGACTGCCCTGCTGAAGAGAGCTAAAGTTGCCTCGGGAAGTGGGACCAGTGCAAGTAACATACTTGTGCAGACTCACCGTTACACGCTCGTTCGCAGTCAAGTGTGGTTCAGGAAAAACAAGGGCTTGGGGTAGTGTGTCGTGCGGTGCCTGACACTTCGGTCTAGCCATAACCTGTGGAACCTGCCATCTTCGACTTGAAACGGTTGACCCATTCAAGATCTCTGTCAGGGACTTGCAGGGGATATAGCAACTGTACGGTGGTTTCTCAATCCATTGGGAACCCCCGAAGTTATGGTTGGTGTATTGCTACAAATGCTTAATCAATTTGTGAATGATTCCGGGGTCCCCTATTTTGAGAAACCACCATATCCTGTTTGTAGATTGGATTTACCAGTTGGACATGGTGATTTTCAGAAGGATGTTCCCAAAGATTACTGAGGGGTATACCGTTGATTCATGTTGATTCGCGGTCATGTCTTTATCCCAAGAGAAGTGTTGGGGCAGGATTCAACGATTCAAGATTGTTTAAGCTCTGGCTACTGAGCTGAATCATTGACCCACTTGTTATGCGCCTAGGGATTCTCTTGGGTCCATAGAGATAGGGTGCCTTCAAAGCACCACACACAATCTATGACCAAAACCGATATATCGGTTCGGGAATCCGGGCTGATGTTGGGTCGTTTGGTTATTGCTTACAGTAATCCGAAGAATTACTTGATCGTAGTCATCATTCTAAGTTCTATTGCCTGCATGCAACAACCATGAATCGAATCAGTACTAGTCATCCTTGGCCATCCTTAGCACCTATCAACCATTATCACCCATCATTGACCAGTTGTGGCCATTATCCGTCAACGATGAATAACCATCAAGAGCCCTTATCACAAATGTATCCACCATGATTGACCAGACATTTGCGAATATCCTTCATTGATGAATATCACTATCACCATTCTCAAAAGTGATTCTCAACTAATTAACCATTATGAATTATATGAATTAGTGACCACATATAAGCTTTACTATGAATTGAACCTGTTGATCCCGCTACATGGCAGCCTGGACGCGCACCAGGATCGTTTTGACTGAGGCGCTCGTGCGGAGCAGAGCTGTTGGTGGTGATCAGTTCATATTGTTTTCTGAAATCTCTGTGCCTTTGAAGGTACTGGTTCCTCACAATGGTTAATAATGATTCCTAGTGGCTAATAATGGTAAATGGTTGTTAGTAATGGTTAATAGTGGTTCGGAATGGTTGATAGTGGCTAATGCTGGTGAATAGTAGTTAGAATTTGTTGTTATAATGATCAGTATGATCATTACTAGTTGGTGGTTTATTGGTAAATTACCGTGGCAAATCAATGGTCATTCATGCTTAGTAGTGGCTGACTATAGGGGATTACAACCAACAGAGTGGTGGTTCAACCACCAACCAGTAAAGATCAATATTATATGAAACCTATTCACCACTGTTTCCGATAATTAGCCACTATGAACCATTATGATCCCCTATGAACCATGATTAAGCATTTCTAACAACCATTGTTGACGTGTTGCCCACGACACGTAGGTTGAAACCTCCAACGGATTGGTAGCCTGCCACGGCTTCGTAACATCGGGAGGGAAACTCTAGGAACACCAGGGCGAGGTGTGGCGCTGGCCAAGGTCCAGGGCAAGGTGTGTCCACAAACGGTGTATCCTCAGACTTCATAAGGCTATGGGTCAATAGTAACCAACCAACAACAATGGTTAACTACAGTAGCTGGTTAATGGTTAATAATAGGGGATAATAACCAACAATAGTAGGGGATATATACCAACTATATGGCTATGGGTCAATATTTACCAACCACCATGGTGGATAATGACCAACAAACTATGGGGAAAACTAGAGTTAATGATGGGGGAAGCAGGGGGACTAGGGGTTTGACCCACAGCTATATGGTTTGCCTAAGAATGTTCTGGGTTGACTACTACAATTCGTACAATTCATGGACTCCCCTGTATCAGAATCCAAGTCTCCTCCAGTGTCATGGGCTGCGAAGCAAGTTTCGCCGGGGAGAGCTGACACGTAGGCATCTCTGCGTTTCCAAAGCATCAAACTGCTTGCTTTGAGCATCATCCCATGACTTCAGACTTATGAACCCTCACTCACCAAGAAGAACCAATGATGATAAACATGTGCAGTCATCCAAGTTAGCAAGCTCCACAGCGCTTGGTTTTCCATTCATCGTTTTGGTGGTTTGGTTGCTGCCACATTGCCGTGTGCCATAGCCACTGCAGGTGGTTATCATACACCATCACGTGCCATGTCAACTTATCGACCTGCACTGCAGGTGGCAAGGCAACAACGGCTGAATGCTGTACCCTTCTTGGAACAGAACGCACCATGGTCTCGTGGCTGGATCATGTTTGAAGCAATTCGCCTCTCAAATGGATGACATCACGTTAGCCCACTTTCTGTGTTCGATCACAGCCCCCCGATCATAGAGTCACAATTTTCACCAACTATTTCTGCTTCTGATCATCCATCTCCTTGAGGGGTTGCATAATCCATCTTTAATCTAGGAAGCATCGTTGTGATGTTCACCCCTGAAAGCCCAGGGGCAAAAATGTGACGGTGTTCCAGCCACGGGGCTTCCCCCGAATCGGTCGTGACAGTCGCAGCAGCATCATTTTTTGAACGCACGTAGCAGCCGCTGAGATTCTTTTAAGAGCTGCGATGCTCACTCCACAAAAAATGCATAAAATGATGGAAGTTGCCAAATTCCTTTGGGGGTGGAAAAAACGACAATGTATATAATACTCAAAAATACATTCACATTTGGCTGAGTCCCAAGGTTGGCAGACGAGAATACACAACAGATTCCGATGGTGTCAGGCCAGACAAAAGATATTGATTGTCGCTCACATGGGAGAGGGAGAACCCAACTAGTCATGAAAGGAATGACAAGCAAGTGACTAGATGACCAGACATATGTAGGCATGCAGGTTTCCTTGCATATGCATAAATGGGCAGTAATATCACTACATCCTCTGGTTGCAACCGTGAGGGGCTCCCAATGTTCCATTGTGTGACGACTACCGCCCGCGGTTTGCTCTGTTTCAGCATGTTGGCTGGTCTGAGTGCGTATCGTAGCCACTATAACAACCATTATGTACCGCTATCCACTGGTGGCCATTGTCAACCGCTAAGTAACCATGGTTTGATTGTTTGTTTCAAGGTTGAAGTACCCAGCTGTTCAATTGATGGGGTCATCATAAGTCGCCGTGAGCTTGCAGCCATGGAGATTCTTTTCCATCTACAGTGGCGCAAGCCGCTACTTTCCACCGGTGCCACGAAGGTCTGTGGTGGATGGTGGTTAGACACTCTTGAAGCAGCTGTAGCTTATTGCAGGGTTGGGTCATCCTCGTGGTGATTGTGAAGTCGGGACAGGTGCAAGCTTTAGTGTTTCAACGGTCTATCCTCAAGTCTCAAGTCATCAAGCTGTTCCCCAGATTCTAAACGTTGCAATGATGAAGGGCACAGCAGTGAGCTCAAGGTTCAAACAACTTGCCCAACCCTGTCTGATGGTGCTATCCAGTGGTTGGCAATGACCGAATTGTCGACGCTTGGCTCAAGCAGCTTAAGGCTTGGTCTCCAGAGTTGTACCAGTCGCTGCCAGGCACTAGAAAACAACATGTTTCAGTGGGATGATATGGGGATAGGGCAGAACTGCGCATCTCACCCAAGACCATCTCGTCCATGCAATAACATCAGATACTCAGCAGGGGTATCGGGGGAAGCGGCTAGTAGCCTTGTATTTGCTGTTGTATCCCCGCAAGTAGTCAGAATTGAAGTTTCTTTGCCGAATCGTTGCATGTAGTCATGGTAACTAGAGGTTGATTTGCACACCGCTGACCACGCAGAAAAATCATCGATTGTTTACGAAACCATATTTTGGGAAAATATCTTATATTTAAAACTTCAAACATCAGCCACAATCATTTACTATTCTGACCGTACTTCTTTGAAAGTGCATCTACTGATAGTAGTGCTTTCCAAAGTGACAACCGTTGTAATTGTAGTTTGAACATTGGCAGTATAGATATATTGTTTGTAATGGTGGATCTACAACTATATTGATAACATATTAATAACTACCCCCAGTTTACCTCAAATTGCTTGAGATTTATACCACATTTGGGTGGTTTATCAATATGAATCAACCGTTTCAAATGTGCTGGCGCAGAATGTCCTGTTGTATTTGTACCAATCAGATCCTTTGCTCGTCGCACCAACTGAAATCGCTGCAAGAAGGAATTCTTGGTTGGTCATTCAGGGCCAATCAACAACAGATCCATTGATGGGAGATCCAGCTGTTACTAAGCATTAGCTATTTTTGATCTTGAATCACCAGCTATTTATGGCTAAACTGATGGTGGTTTGTTGATATGGATCTACTAGTACCAGTATTGTTGGTTGTTATCCTCTCATATCAATCTTTACTTGTAGCCAACTAGTAATTCATTGTTGACTGCAAGAGTACGTCCATCAAAACTCGCAACTCCATCCCCTGAAAGAGGGACATCACGGGGATTGTGTGGGCACACGACCTTGTGGAGAAACCCATATAGTTAATATAGTTAGCATTCTTAATTGTGAGCACGAATATTATCAGCTGGAATGAATCATCTAATTACCATTCAGCATCAATTGACAAGACAACCAAGGAGTAATTCAGCAATACCCACCACGAATTATCCAATTCGCAACGTCCAAGAAAAAAGTCACAAGCAGTACGTCCATATCGTGGATTGTCAACCACATATAAAGTACATTTATCATTGATTCATACCCAGATATTGCCAAATTCATTGTTAACCGTTGTGAACCACAGATACATATTCATTAACACTGGTGCCATTCATGTCCACTTATCATGGGTGCCAACTTTTTTCAAGTGAATTTAAATGTAGACCATCGTTAGCCGCCACTTTTCATGGGTGCCAACTCTGGGTGCAATGCCGCTGTTGCTACGCAGAAAAAATCGCGAACAAGGGAAGCGCTTTTCGCCCCGGGCGGAGAACGCCCTGGTGCAACGCCTTCGGTCAACATGTCATGCAGCTGAGAAGCCTAGGGTGAACGAAGCCCTGCCAACCATAGGGACTCATGTCACCAGTTGCCACCGAAAGCAGTGGAGATGGCACAGCTGAGAACAATGAGGGGCCCCAGCTGTCGTTGTGGTTGGACTTGTTTGTGGTTGTTGTGGTTGTTGCTGTTGGCATTCGGGCCCGTAATCCACCCCAGGAGCCGTTAGAAACCAGTATATGGCTTCGTATCTATACCGTAGGTTCAAAAGGAGCAATCCCTATATGACTGGGGGGGGCATTTGAGATTCTATCAATTTGCAATGACAGAATGTTCGTCTTGTTGCCACTGAAGCCTAGATTTTGGCAGCGGTTTTCTGCTGGCAACTGCTTTCAGCACGACATGGTGACTGGAAGTGTGAGGATTTGAAGTTTGCTGGCGGTTTGTCATTGGGTTTCAGCCTGACGAGGATGGTGTTTTGAGGCGGTTCGTAGCCATGGGCCAGCCAACCACCTGTCACTTGGGGGTCTGGGATATAGTCATGCCATAGCCATGGATCTGGTCCGTGGTACAAGTTTGTCCACAAATGGTGGGAACCACCATCCAACAATGACCATTGTCAATAGGGAAACCACCAGTTTTGTGTTTTGGGGGTACACCAAAGTTATTTGGATAAACCCATAAGGTTTCATCTACCTCACATGATTGACCGATCCTACGCTCCGGGTATCATGTTGCAGTGTATCACACCGAGACGTGTGGAGCGCCTGGGGATTTGCGATGCTTCAGAGGTATTCGTCCCCCACATCATTGGATCTCCGAGTTGGATGAGCAAATGTGTAAGCAATAAATGTATAAATAAATGTATATGCAAATGCATAATTATCATAAAACCTCAGATTTGAGTATTGTAATTCATCACTCAGCTTGGACGTCGCCTTACTATACACAAGCAGATATACACAGACTCGCACGCACATCTCTCACCGTATTTGAGAGGGTCAAGGGATAACCACAGCAAAAGAGCGTGTGTTTTCCAAGCGACTTGTGGCCGATTTGATTTGTTGATGGAAAGTCAGCCTGTGTTGCATCAATAACTTCATTATATATAGATGATTAAGGGGTTAGAAACCACCAGCAACCATTACTGAGTGGGGTTAAATACCACCATTAAAGGTTGAGAAACCAGGAGAAAATGAGTTAAGAGTTGGGCTTTCCAACCATTTTCTGGGGGGATCAAGCTCGGGGTGGGCCACCATCTCGATGAAACCACGTGTCGTTTGTCATCGTTGGTTCCTTCACTAAAGCCTGAGGTGATATCTTTAGCCAACAGGAAGTCCATCCACCTCATAACAGCTACATTTGAGATGTGAGTGACATCCAACAAGATGTACTGTAGAGGTCTTGCACGCAACTATACATAAGTTTCCAATGTATTTCAAAGCTATTTGATTACTGTAGTTGTTTTTTCTCATCAAAGCCACTATGATTGGCAATAGTGATTAGACCACGTGTGCCCAGAATGAGCCATAACTATGAACCACTAGCAAGAATTGCAAAGTGGTCACTATTCATTCATGTGCTAGTGGTTAAACATCCCACTAGTTCAACCATTGATGTGCCAAGTTTAACCATTAATGTGCTACTAGTTCCATCATTTCGCTTGTTCCACCATTAATCCCACCAGTTCCAATACTCCACTCGTGGCTGAACTCAGTGACCAACTTCTGGACGCGCCTCCGCAGTGATGTTTCTGTTGCCAGTGAGGTCCAAAATTCATGGGTCCGGGCTGTTGCGATTGATTGCTTTTTTTGATAGATGGGTATTGATTGATTGTTTTACTTGTGTTCTATAGTATAGAGGGTAAACTTGTGGTTGGTGATAGGGGACAATAAGCAACAATGCTGGTTCAACAACTGATATAGTCAACAAACTGGTTGTTACCGAATGACATTCGTTAGCAATAGTTGACAATGGTGTTGCTCTAGCCAGATGAATTTCAGGAGCCGGTTCGTACTGGCATGGATAGGAATGTGGGAAGAAATCAACAATTGATTGTCAATTCATGGGATGATTGACAGTTGCTTGTTAATTCATGTCAGTTCAGCAACTGATTGCCAGTTGCTAACTTGTGATTCAGGGGTCTACCTTTTCGTACAGCGCATCAAGAATGCACCAGAGGATGTCTATCACTTGTGATGCTGCCATTTTTTCCCAGGCAATGGGGCCAGATATCCAACAAAACTACCCAACCACGATAATGGTTTTCCCAGGCAAGTTGACAACCAGATTGGTTATGAACCATGGTTCGTTCACCATAATTCATTGACCATAACCTTGATTATGAAGCATTGTCAACCATTAGATAAGCACTTGATTGAGAATTAATTAACCGTAACCATTGTTAACCATCATCAATCAGAACCATGGTCTACCAGGGTTGATCAATCGAGTTTCTGTGGGTGTTTTCCATGGTGACACCTGCTGGGGTGGTTCAGTACCTGGAAACCCAGCTGATAAGGCAACTACTTTCAGCCCACAAGACACGTGTGCTTCTCTTTAACCTGGAACCTGGATGCCGTGCTGAATCTATGACTTGTTGGTGGTTTGATTGACATTTTTTTTCTTCCCCAATTATTAGGGCCTAATTATTAACACATTGTTGATTGACTAACATTTTTCATGGGGTTGAAACCACCAACCAGTAGTTTTTGTGGCTTTTATGAGTGACAAGCTGCTGAATTGTTCAGTCACCGTCTGATATAGCTTTCACCACCGACTGATAAAATCTAGAAAAGCCTGATAGTCTCCCACGGATAACTATTTGGAAATGCATCTCCCTATGAGTACCAAGATGGGAGATGCATTTGCTTTGCGTAAAGCACCCGGAAATTTTGAGCTGAAGCTGGTGAGCTGGTGGTGTTAATGAGATGGCCTAGCAGTACTGGACATTGAGCAATTCTTGTGATATTCACTATTTTCAACCATTGTCAACTATCGATTATTACCACCCAGTGTCAACTATTACCACTACAAGATACTATGAGTATCATCAACTCAATACCTTTTGTAGCCGTAGATATTATAACCTATAGTATTACGGACGTTAAACCATTCCAAACTACCTAGTTTACCATACTTGATTAACTAACTACAGTAATGGATTAGGTTGGAATATATACTTTTTATAGTTTGTAATCGCTGAACTAAGATGAATCAACCATAAACACTGCATGTTGATTGCCATTGTTGAACCAGATCAACCACCACGAATCGGCCGTCGCGATTTCACCGCGGTTTTCGTGAGATGGAGCTGGAACCCGAGGCCAAACACATGGGGTCTTTGAAGGCCGAGCGGAAGGGCAAGGTGGGGGCAGCAGCTCTCCAGCAAAAATCGACCCGGCGTGGTATGGTCTGAAGCCAGTTGATCATGGTGATATTTACATGGTGTTTTTCAAAATAGGGATACCCCAAGAATGGTTGGTTATTACTGTGAATGATTTTTGTTGGATGATTTGTGGGTACCCCTAGGTTGAGAAAGCACAATACCCGATCATGGTTAGTGCCACTTAAGGCCAACAATTGCCAATCTGCCAATCAGGGTTAATCGCATACGGGTTGATGGCCAACAGCAATCAACTATAGGCGTATGGTGACAACATACAAATGTGTTGAAGCATAGCTGTGTTGATTCAAGCTTACACCAGGTGTGAACAACCAATTTGGTACTTTTGTAGGGTATCCATTGTGGATAAATCATACGCGGTTCTTCTTCCCGAAATCTAGGAAGAATTCGACAAGTTCCCGATGAGAATCGATTGGAAGATGGTGGAGTTGTTGACATAGAAGGATTTGAAGCTCTCCCAATCCGTTTTGCCAAGACTTGAACTTGAAATCGTCCAGCTATGATTTGCTGCTTGGTGAAAACCATTTTTGCATTTTCCAACGGTGCACTCGCTTTCCTTCTCAAACTTATTCAGGAATTGTCACTTGACCAATTGCCTTACCTGCAGTGAGACCATGGGAATTGGGGCGCCGACTCATGGTCAATCCCAGAACTGCAAGACATTGGGATTCGCTGCGCAGTTCCAGCAGGTCACTCCGTACGTCTTTGTGCTTTCTGAAGATAGCTTGAGCCTCGGTGGGTGCAGCAGCATGGTGCTGCCCGGTGCTGCTGTGATGCGAAGCGGCAGTAGGCAGCTGTAGGTTGGCCTTCAGCTTGGAGATCAGGATCGCCCCAGAGTTGCAGCCATTCGGAAACCTGTAGTTTCGGCATGAACCATGGGATAAAAGAACATGTATTACCGCCAGTACCTTGATATAGTTTCATCTAGGACGATAGTAAGGTAACAATTGAAACATGTTGAAATTATATGAACCATCAGTGATATGGATTAAACAATGGAGAATAACCATGGGAAAATAAAGACTGGTAAACAGTTCTTATCCCCATTCCTAAGCCACTAAGCACATAGAATCATCCAACAAAATTATTTGATATAGTTTGGGGTTGACGGTTCAACCATAAATCAGCAGTAACTATGAACCATTAACCATTAAGTTTAGGTGTAACCAATTCACCATAAATCGTGAACCAATGACTGTAACCATAAAGATGGGATACTTAACAAATGTGTTTGATTCAATTAATTAGCATTTTTATGGTTTTGTAGGTTTCTTTACCATAACAAGCATTAACCAATCAACCATAAACATAGGATACTTAAACCATGATCAATGGCATTAATTGACCACGCATAACCAATAGGGATAAGAAACCATGGGCTACTGAAATCATAACAAGCATTAACCACGGGATACTTATTATCATCAACCATGAATCATTAATCATTAACCATTAACCATTAATCATCAACCATTCATAGGGATGATACCAGTAATCATTAGTCATTAATCATCAACTATTAACCATTAACCATTCATAGGGATGATAAACCATGGGACCCTGCACTGAACCATCTGCGTTCAAACGAGGCCTTGATCGTTACGACAGCGAAGAAGACTTCCGAAGCGGACAGGCCATTGCTCCGCGCCGCGACGCCATGCGCGTGGGGAGCTCGCCATCACGCCGCAACGGATGAGGCAGCAGCAATGAGTGATGTTTTGAATGATGGTTTACTGATACGTGATGGCTTGATAGTGGTTTAATGATGGTTTAATGATGGTTTGATGATTGTCAGGTTTGATTATTGTTTAATGATGGTTTAATTTTTAAACATTGGTGATAGTTTCATGATGGTTTAATGATTGTTTGACGTTTGGTACGGTTGTCGGATGGTCGCAGGCCGAACTGCGAACGGTTTAGATCTTCAAGATGCGTGCTTGCTATGCGATGTCGCAGATGATTTTTATCGCTTCTTATTGACATGTTGTTATCATATAGTTTATGGTTAGCCAACAATATTTTCCTACATATTATGGTTAATGGGGGTAGTTACACCCGTTTTGCTGATTCTATATCGCTCATTATTCAGAGGATCAGAGACTGTAGGTGAAGTGCCTGCACGACTTATTTTTTAACTGGGGATGCGTCGGAACCATCCCCAAAGCATGGGGGTAAGTTGATACCCAGATGTTCAGGGAGATCTCAACATAGATAAACCTTCGCCCACTTGGGTACTTGAACGAAGCGGGTGGTTTATTGCCGATCTCACCCATCAACTAACCGTTGTTACTGCAAGGATCTGCAAGGGTTTTTCACATTGCATGATTGCGATGATTGTCTTCATTGAGATCGTTTATTTGATCTCATTCAGTGGCAAGTTTCACTCGCTACGAAGTGCGAAAGTGCAAAAATAAGTATTGATCAGTCGTACTATTGTGCATGATTTGCCATTCTCGAGTATTGTCGGTTCGCAATCATTGTCAGTTAGCTAACCATTCTTAACCATTTTGGGCTATTGTTAACCGTTGATTCACCATCAATTAACCACCAATGCTTCACAATTATCAACTGGCCATCATTGATTACCATGGGTTGAATTACCATCAATTTACCAGCAACTACCCATGGTCCCATGGTACTTGTAATTGCCATTATTAATCATCAAATTATCATCCTTTTTCACTATGAATTAATCATCAATTCACCATTACGAACCACTAAGCATATCTTACAAACCCATGAGTAAGGCTATGGAATTCCTGCTTGGACAAAGAACCTGTGAATCATAAACCCTATGAATGGGAACCCATGAATTAGTCATCAATCCACCATTACTCACCACTAAGTATATCTTATAAACCCATTAATAAGGCTATGGAATCCCTGCTTGGACAAAGAACCTATGAATCGTAAACCCTATGAATGGGAACCCATGAATTAGTCATCAATCCACCATTACTCACCACTAAGTATATCTTATAAACCCATTAATAAGGCTATGGAATCCCTGCTTGGACAAAGAACCTATGAATCAAAACCCTATGAATGGGAACCCATGAATAAATCATCAATCCACTATTACTCACCACTGAGTATATCTTATAAACCCATTAATAAGGCTATGGAATCCCTGCTTGGACAAAGAACCTATGAATCATAAACCCTATGAATGGGAACCTAAGAGTTTAGCCTAAACCTCCAGCCATTACTAACCACAAAGTAATTCATCATTTATTAGCCAAGGTTCCTAACATTTACTAAGCACTAAGTATAGCCATTGATATAGCTAAACTATCAAGTATAGGCAGTATAGGCTATCATGGATATGGTGGTTTCTCAAAATAGGGGTACCCCCAAATCATCCATTAATAGTCATTTATAGTAATAAACCAACCATTTTTTGGGCTCCCAATTTTGAGAAACCACCATATAGCCTAGCTTCCTTAGTTACTAAGTATAGCCTGGCTTAAAACCTCCAACCATTCCCTGCCTTCAGGAAGCCCGTGGCTCACAGCTCCTCTCAGCCATTGAGCGGCTCACTGTGACCTGGCCAAGCAGGGGCGGACGGTGGGTGGCGCCTGGTGGCTTGATGTTGGTGGGTTCATGTTGGTTCATGAATAAGCCAATTAGTAACCAGCAATAGTAGGGAGGAAGCAACTACATTTGCTTATCAACCAACATCATTGGTCAATTAGCAAGCAATTTGTGGGTTCAGTTGATGTTGATAAGCAGCAATAGTAGGGCTACAGCACCTACAATAGCAGAAATAATAGCAGGCAATAACTCAAGCAGCAATCATGTAACGACATTTGGGTTGTTAGGGATATTGCTGACAATAACCAGCGACGATTGATGAATAATGAGAACAAGGAGTCAAGATAGCTCAGATCAATCAGCTGTTGCCAATGAATGATTGATTGGTATACGCGACAATTACCAAGAATAGTCAGAATCGGGAGACAAGATGGCTCAAGTGATGACCCGGGGGAGTGATTGATAATCGTTGGGGTCAAGGGATGTGGTTGGATGGTGCATGGTTGAGTCTGCCTGTGCTAGTTGTGGGGTAATGGCTTGGCGGTTGGTTGAGGTGGCCAAGAAAGGCCTTGCACATCTCGTGACATTTGAAACTGTTGATTTGGATCGCCGAGGCGATGCTCCATCGGTGGATGCCTACATGGCTGTGGGTCAGTTCACCCTTAGTCCCCCTTGTTCCCCTATCATTAACCATTGTTTTCCCTTTAAAATGGTTGGGTATCATACCTCATTGGGCCCATTAGTCCTTAGTGAAAATTGACCCATAGCCACATTTGCCTCGGACATGCCCCAGTTTTATGGGTCAACCTACCACGCAACGAGGCATCTGGGTCGAGACCTCTCACCAGGGCCAGCGGCACCAGCGGTTTCGGCCGCAACGCGTCTGCTCCGAGGTCAAAGAGAACCGCTTTGTCATCGAAGTGAGGCCCGGGCGCCATGTGACCGCCTCGTCCCAAGGTGTTGTGACCATAGGGACAGGAACCACCCTGGTAGTTGCCTGGAAAATCGACCATTTAAGATGGTAAACACCTAGAAAGATGTGGTAATATTGAGCCACAACCAGGTTAGGGACTCCAAGAGACTACTGAACTCAGTAATACCATGCTTAGAGTTTACAGTATATATATATATATACTGATTAATTAACTGGCACTCATTACAAACCTAGATACTCGTACCACAGTTAAGTTTCAGATGTGGGTATGGATTTTGGTTTAAAGATGTGCAACGTACTTAATCAATGCAAATTACATCAATTTACTAGTGCTAATTCACCTATGGATCTGAGCTACAGGCCAAATGATCATTCTTCAGAGGGATACACTCACCAACACTCACGAAAACCGCATGACCTTGAGCCAAGCATTCAATCTGGACCCTTCGCCGATGAATTTTGGGCTTTGCCCAGCTGTTCGACCCCCGATGGTCAATGATGATACTCCATGTTCACCATGGTTCACCATGGTTCACCATGGTTGACCATGATTTGGAATTTGGTCAAAATAGGGCGACCCCACAGTTGTGGATGTTCTATTGCTAGAAATCATTAAACAATTGGATGATGTGGGGGGTCCCATATTTTGAGAAATCCATTTCATCAGCTGGACGAACAACAGAGTCGCCGCCTGCCTTTGCTGCCTCTCAGGAATCAGAAGAAGCCGCTCGAGTTGTCTCAGGACGACCCCAAGGCGGGGTGGGCTGTTGTGGGAACTGGGCAGCTAAGCCAAGTCGATGCCCACTGGTAATGGCTCTTTGCGGTTGATAGTCCTATGGTGGTTTCTTAAAGCCATTAGTATAGTAGTAAGCCAACCATTTTTTGGGGGACACCCCCCAGCTTCAGAAAACCACCATATCATCATGAATTATATTGGACTATTTCTTGAATAACCATTATGGCCATTATGTCATGGCCATTTTGCACCATTAATATCCATCAACAATGGTCATTGCGAAGCATCCATAAATTCAGTATTAACCATGAATTATTATGCTGATTATGAACCATCAATAATCCTAAGTGCGTGGAAGATCCAAGGGAAATTGTATACGTACGCTTATGCGCCAGCACGAGGGTATGGTCAAATCCATGACCAACCATGGCTATGGGTCACCCTACACTGTAGCCCTGCAGATCTAGGAACAAATAGGAAATCTGAGGTGAGACAATGTCCGATTGGATCAACAAGGGCGAAAACAAATCATGGTAGCTGATTTTAAGCATCAAATCATGGTAGCATACTATAGGAATCAGCTACACATACATGAACATCCCACCAATACATGAACAAATCAGCTACTATCCTATGGTGGGATGTTCATGTATGTACCTGCAGCGACCCATTTTGGGGCAAGAAACCTCGCCCATACTGCAACGCAGCTGCTGGTACCCCGGAGACGGGACCCAAATTGTGGTAGAAACACCTCAACCTGGCGATATGCAATCACCACTATAGATGTTTCTTAATTGATATCAGGTGATGACCATCACCGCGATTCAATGAAATATATTTAAATACATAAATCAATAATTGAATGAATAAATAAATAAGTATATGTACATGTATATATATACACACGTACATGCTCCAGACGACTGGTTTCGTTGTAGCATTACATGCTGCCGTGTGCATTACGAGCACTGGAGCACTTGATTCGCTCTCAGGAATTCAAAGCCTGGACACTGGCCTTTCAGCAAGCCCTTGCGAAAAGCTTGGGAGAACCTCGGACATTGATGGGTTAAGAGGCTTAGAGTGGTTGCACGAAACGGGGCAAAGCGCAGTAAAGCTGCTGAACGCACCGACATTTGAGTCTCAACGATATTTCAATTTGATTACAATTCTTTCCATTCCATTTCAGTCCATTTCACCCCTTTTCATTCCATTTCAATCCAGTTCATTCGATTTTACTCCATTTCATTCCCACATCTTCGACACAGGAACGTCTTCGTCTCGACAGAAAGACGTTTACCGAGGGTTGCACTTCCGATCAGGGACCTCCAATGATTGTGACATCGTGGTGTCATCTGCTATGGGCAGAGGCAATCTTCATGGCAGGGCCCTGTTTGGGGATGTGCCACGGATTTGTTTGAAGGCTTACAACGGAGGTGAAAATCCAGCCAAGTCAGTTGTACCATCGAGCCATCAGAGTGTTATGGTCTTGAATGAAGTATAAGCAGCTATTCAATCTCAATAGGGACCAATAGAATGTATAACGGAAGATGTCGGAAGGATTCGCATGGGATTGAAGCATATTCAAGCATCATTGCTATGTAGATGTAGCAAGATGTAGTAACAAGTTTTCAGCATATCCATAGGATTCTGTAGGTATAGTATAGTATAGTAATATCCACATTGGAACCACCATACCTATATTTTGAGCTTATCCAATCTACCATCATTGCCCAACATGTCAAGAGTTTTGGTGCCCATCCCCGATGGCAAAGCAGCGCACCACCGAGGCAAACTTCGTGAAAGGCGCTCCCGTTGGGTGTGGTGCTTCTTTCCAAACATGAACCACCGGGGGACTCCGTTTCTAATTGTGTATTCGTTACTGCAAGTATACTGATGTATATAGTATACTGTATGTAAATATGAGCTGTATTACATGCATGTAGCTCCTACAAGCACACGGATATCTGCGATGCATGATAGTTGTTTTTTGATATTCTCATCCGCGATATGTGAAATTAACTGGTTGCTTCTTCAGCAGCAATATTGTTGCTCTTTCATCATGGTAATGGCCTATTCCCCTCGGACCACCCCCCAAACCGAATATTGACTTGGCCTGGGGATCTTCATCAAACCGAAATGATGGTCCAGCATGGGCCCTACCCAACCATCAGTCGTGGCTAACGATAGTGAATGATGATCACTATCCAACACTAACAATTAGCCTATAGTGTGCTCATGATGGTTCATGATTTTTTCATGATGCATCATGAAGTGAACAACAGTGGCTGATGCCGGGGCTTCCAGCTGTAGGCCCTGAAAGCGGGCAAGACAGCGGCCATGCCAGTGCCAGTGTGAGTGGTCGCTTGGCACGAGTTTGGCACTGTGGTAAGGCCTGAGAATCAAGGAACATCAAGGACTTCAACCAGGAGATTGGACATTGCAACCAACCACAGATGATGATGATGATGATGATGATGATGATGATGATGATGATGGTTGATCATGGTTTGATTTGATTGATAAGGGTCATGGCGGGCAGTGATCAAAATTCCGGTCCCTGGTTCCTAATAACATTGATTGTGATGCTGTGTGATAGTGCTTGTTTTTTTACATCATATTTCACCAAAGCCTACCCTTCCAGTTGCCATGAAATCCCAGGCAATAGCTGGTTTCTACCAGCTGGCTGTAACTGGAAGCTGGTTGTAACTGGTAACCATTGCCAAACCTTCCAGTTACCAACTTATCATAGGTACCCAGGTCCCTGGTTTCTACCAGTTGTCCCTGGGGTTGGTTGCCTGCTATGGGCTACTGGACCCAGCGGGGGGGGAAAGCTCTGGCCCTGGGCTGAAACCTCGGATCCGAGGCTGATCTGGGACCAGTTGCTTAAGGATTCCTAGTAGTATGGTGGGTGGTTCGACGAGATGAGCATCCCCAAATGAACCTGGGTATGGCAACCTTGGGTAAGCTCATTCTATGGTAAACTTACCTTGGAAAATTGGGGAAAGTAAACTTGTAGTGGGTACACTAGGCTAGGTACATTAATCTATGGAAAACTGGTCTATGGTAAACGAACCTTGGAATGTTCAAGAACACGAGCCTTTGAAAACAGCTCAAATCATATTACAGGCGGGATAGTCCTCCCGTGAATTTTCAGAGGAGAGTGTCGATGCAAGCAGCGAAGAAGAACAAAGGCCAATCATTCAGTGTTCTATGGCTGTTCATTTCAACTGCAAGAATACCTGGACCTAGTGGATCATATTGGATATCAACCAAATTTTTCTTCATTTTCATCAGAAGAACAAGTGCCAATCATTGATCAAAACTGATTATTGGCGATATCAGAGAGGCTTGACCTGCTCATCCTGAACACCAGGACGCACTATGGACAACGTGGTTATTTGGCGTATCAAACCCACACGTATTAGCAACTTCAGTTGGGAACAAGCGTGGCGTCACCCAAAACGAAGCCCATGTCCTTTGCTGCTGCTAGGGTTGTAGTCCACCAGGCTGGACATATTCACTAGCCAATGTATATGGAGTAGTCAACATGGCCATAGCTTAGTTTACTTTAGGCAGTATCGATATTTTCAAACAGCTTAGTTAGCATTCCAAGTTTTGATAATCTCTGGCCACTAGATGATTAAAGATCATTAAACCTTCATCATGGCTTACTAGGTTAGATATCAACCATCATTCGCCACTAGCAACCATCCTGAGCGCAGCTTGTCTCACCAATCCACCATCTCCTTCATTTGAACACCATGAACTCGCTGAGGTACGACGACACCAGGGGTTGGCGCCGGCATGTCTTGATCACTGTTGACCTGTCGCTAGGGGCCGCAAGTAACTCGCTGACCCAACAGAAACTGTTTTTTTCTCTGATTTTGTCAAGGGTATGACCCTAGTTTTCTTGTTGTCGCTCCCCTTGAAAACCCTTGGAACTGTCAGTGGTGACATGATTCTTGTTTCCATTCCTTCATGTTTTCAAGTGATCATGCTGATTTAGACCAGCCAAAGGAAAAGTCTTGGCAAGTAGGCAAAGATTTTGATATTTGGGCACTCCTGCGAAATTGCTTTTGGGTAGACACATGTGAAATCATCGGACACCCTTATCCAAACGTCAAGACAGCTTATACCACTATTTGCTTTAAGTCGAGTAGTGTTCTGATCAAACTATTATAAGTACGGGTTAGTAACTCTTCGCAAGTTGAACACTTCGTATCGGATCACTAAAGCACACTTGATTAAGCATCAACTTTTGGTCCATAGAAATAGCCAGCAGGACATTTCTGCAACTATGTTGAACAGAGGGTTCTCATGGATCTCTACGGGTCAATGTCACAAGTGAACCAAATGAACATGTCACCAATGACCAGAACGGTCTTTGTTCTTGGGATGGCAATGACCCATACTATGGCCTACACAGGTTCCTTAAAGGGTATGATCACACATGATCACGCATGATCACACATGATCACACTCAATATTTTGGAGTCCCGAACCAGCCGAAGACAACACCACATTGGCGCAGTTGGTGCAGTGTAGCAACCCCTGCCAGATCAGTCACGCGGTCCTTTGCCCGGAGTCTTAGGAGCTGAAGCGGCTGATAGATCACTCGGTTCGCAATTTATTTCCACTTGTATGGGATTTGGTCTCCGGAAAATTTCCAGGAAAATGATTGATTGATCAGCATTTTGGGGGGTTCCTGGTATTTTTCCATGTGGAACACCTTGTTGGCACTTTATTATATAACCATCATGAACCATGATGCACTAATTCTGGGGAGACCACTATGATTGATAGATTATGTCACATATGGATGTAGAAAAATGCACTACTATAATTGTAATGGCTTACAATTCTAGTTGTGCACAAAAGGAGTTTCAACAAATTGCGCGTTTGTCGTTGGGGAATTGTTTAATTATTGACTTTGCAAAGAGCTGCAGGATGTGGTCCGTGAAGCTATGCGTAAACCTGCCCTGGTCAGTTTGCATGGGGAACCTTTGGAGTTGGCGTGCTGCAAATAGTCTTGATATGTGTTGATGGATTCCTGATTAAAGATCACCAGTGTCGACAGTATTAGGGGTAATTACTAACATTTATGGATGAAACCAATGGCCCAATGTTCTGCATTCCAACAGGTACTCAACATTTTCTTTGTCGGGGTTGCTCCAAGCGCAGTCATACCTGCCGCGGGAATATTTGGTTTGATAGGTGGGGTGTGAAGGCCAACACAGCGGGTGACGACGCATCTGGTGTTGTGCAACCTGGTTCAGGGCAATCAGTGCGTCTCAGAGATGCACAAACGTGGAATGTCAAAGCCAAAGACCAGACAGGCAACGAAGCAACCCACCAACCCACCAACTCACCAACCAACCCACCAGCCAATCAATCACATACCATTTTGACGATTCGTTTCCCTTCATGGTTCACCATGCTATTTATTAGCAGATCAGCAGCTGAGGTGAAGGCGAGCTGCTGGTGAAAAAGAAGTCCAAAGAGGAACCCAGGCGCTCGAACGACAGGATCAACTGCAGTAGGAGCTGGTGCTGGTTCTGCTGGTGCTGCTGCTAATGGTGGTTGTGCTGGTGGTGCTAGTGGTGCTTGTTGTGCTTGTTGTTGTAGCGTTTTATCAAGGCTTCAGCTTGCAACTTGTAGGAACATGGGCTACATCAAAAGTGGGTTCCAGTTGCTGTTGGTGTTGAATCGTGGTACTGGGAGGGCTTCGGGGTCGTCCAAGGGCCCAAGCATCCAGACCAGCAGGAAGTCAAGGTGTTCTTGGCATAGTGAGGCACATGTGATGTGTGGTTTCTTACTATAAATGACATGAAATGACTAGATATAAAGGATGATTTGTGAGTACCCCTTTTTTTCCAGGAACACCCATGTTCTTGATAAGCTTGATAGAATAGGTGCCATCACTCTACCAGGCATGCTGAGAGTACAACCCCTTGCTGCTTAGTCATAGGGTGTCCACTTTGTTATCCATTAGTCAACCATCAATTGGCCATTGATCAATGATTAGTTGACCCATTGCTTAACCCATCGCTTAACCCAACAAACAGTTGGATCTCACAACGAGACATGTGGTGGTACAATGTCAGTGTGTCGAGGTACTGTGTCCTGCGGACGGAGTACTTCGAGTGCCCTTGGCCGGCTATGGTGCGACATGGCTGTGCAGCATCAGCGCAAGATATGCATGTTGGGCAAGTTACAAATAAATCAATCAACAGATTTGTTTATATCTATATATATATATATCATTATTTATATACTATTGAACAAATAAAACATAATTTCTCACTGCTCCTTTGAGGAGGATTAATAGTGACTATTTGCGACAGAACTGACCGCAGTAGCTGGAAATACCAGCAATTGAATGGCTCAAGTGTCCCAGGATTTCCTGCCAATGATTTGTGAGTGCTGCCAGCGGGGTCAAAACCCAACGGAACGAATCAGTATCCCTGTGCTCAGGTTTCAAAAATCATACAGCTTCTGACAGATGTTCACAACTGACCGGCCTTTTGTTGGATGATATTTGGTGCCTCGAGCCGGGCATGGTTCGCATGAACTTGCACCCAGCAATAGGGCAGAAACCAACTGGTGCTCAACCATAGGCTGTTGTCACAGCCATTCTGACATGTCTTGGGTATGGGGCTTTTACCACCGCACATGACCCAAACATACCAAAACCAAGAAATTGGTGAGTCTTCGATTCATGGTGAGATGCACCCTAACCTGCTACTTCAAGATCTTATGGATTGACGTTGGCTCTGTCGCAAAGGATGAAGCCGGGGGTTGGCTTCCCCTTTTTCATGGTGGCTCAGCCCTTTGCTTCCAAGCATCGAGACCACAACCGATGTCAAGAGTTTTACAGGAAGAGAAATGACATGAAGTGACAAGCTGTTGCTGCTACATTTCTATAGCTTTGTGTATCCCAGGGTGCTGTTGCCATTGCTGGCCACCGGATCACATCACGGTGTCACCGTCGCCACTGTCGCATTTTTAGAGGTACTTCCTGTCTGAAGCAGACTACAAATCAGGCGGTGGAAGATGGGAAGCATAGCTGTGAGAGGTGATGGCTCATCTAATAACATCTGCAAATATATGGAAGTTTCTCAAAATAGGGGGACCCCCAAGTCATCCTTTATAAACCATTTGTGGTAATAAACCAACCATTTTATAGGGCTCCCTATTTTGAGAAACCACCATATCTTCAACGCAAAGGTCAGATGAAACCATCGGTGGCACTGCCATTCAACTGCTGATTTCGGACTCATTTCTGTTTATTTGGCATGACATTGTGAATGCTCGTGAAGTCCATGAAACCATTGACTTCTTCATAGCTTGTCTTCCAGCGACGAAGCAGCTATAGGGGCATTGGTGCTGGCTGGGTACCGCTGCTGTGTCCGATTCGCAGGTGCCGTTGCACGTTGTCATGCGCTCATGGAAGACATCACCGATTTCGAGGCCAGTGGTGCGGTCAAGGTCAGTGGCAAGGCCTGAAGTGCCAGGAGACTTCGGCAAAGAAGTGGTGGTTTGATTTTTTTTACTTTCCGCAACCTTTGGGACAGTGGGTCAATTGAAAGTGAAAGTTGATTGATATTTTTTTGATGAGATACAGCATGTTGTAACCACCAACCAGGAAAACTTGACAACCAATGATGGAAGTGGCATGGCATAGATCCTACACAGAATCTACAAGCATAATAGATGCACAGTGACACCGACACTGTACGCCCTTTGTTGTTGTCCAGATTCCGAGAAATCTATATACCTCACTCAGCTGTTTTTGTGGGCTAGCCGTGGGTCACAAGTATTATGTGATGTCATCGGATCGAGAAGCTTTTTGATACCCCCACAACTTTTGGATACACTTTTTGATTTGAACAGACATGCGTACATGCATGTATATAAATACGGCCCAGGCGTTGCATGTGCTGGTTCCTGTCAAATTGAACATTGCTCAAAGAAATTGCGAACAAAAACAGTGGCTATAGACAGTGATTTTGGGTTTAGGGATCTAGGGTTTATGGTTTTAGGGGTTAGGGTTTATGGCATATGGTACATTTGACAGGAGAAACTTCTGGCCAGGTCTTGTGACTCCGGGCAAAGCCTAGGCATTTGCCGTATATATATATATATACATATTATATGCATGTATTTATTTATTTGTTTATTGATTTATTCATCTGTTTATGTATTTACTTATTGATTGATTTATTTTTTCTTTACATACACACGCAAATCTGCTTACATGTGCACAATTAATGGTATGACACATCACAACACCACCTAACACAACATTACATGCATCATATGACATACCATACCCTATTATGCACTCATGCACACATTCATGCTAATACATACAGGTACATGCGCGCGCTCACACAACATAACACAATGCCACACAATGCAATACACCACATTGCGCCACAATGCAATGCACAACACTAAATACAGACAGACATCCTTGCATAGTAATTTGGTAGAATGGTTCGTTTCACGGTTATTGTTGGTTACTATCTCCTATAACCATTCCCAGCCTTTACAAAACCACCAACCAATAGCTCTAGAATAGCCCCAAGATCTATCAAGATAACCCATAGCTATAGCCATTAACCACCAACCATCCATTCATGGCCTAGAGATCTACCGCTCCTCGATGCTCCATCCCTTTGCTTCAGGTCGCTGATATGACCATCACGGCCTGGGATCCTGGAGCAGTCGCCGTGGTGTCCTGAAGTCCTGGTGAAATGATGCGAGTGATTGGTGATGAGTTCTGGCTCATGGTGGTTAATGATGATGGTTAACAACTTAATGATGAATCAACCAGTTCATGGTAAATGATCATGTCGTTAACAAATTAATTTGATGGTTGATAGATGGTGGTTAACTGCTTGGTGGTTGATATGATGGTTGATAGTGATGATCCTCGAGATGGTGATAGTACATTCATAGTGTTAACCATCATAGTTCATTGTGCTTAATGATGAGGGTTAACAAGTTAATGAGGGTTGATAGTAATCATGAATGGTGATGGATATTGGAAAGCTGGTTGGTGGTAAAATAACTGGTTGGTTAGAAACCGATTGATTGGTTGATTAATTTGTAGCTGGCTTCCCAGGGTTTCTCTATACAGGGGTGATTTTCCAATCTTATGTTAGATCACTGGATTGTATGAGGCTTATCAAAAAAAATGGTGGATGCTAAGTCCCCGGCCAAGAAACATTATCATGATGAACCGCTATATAACCTTGACCCATTAACCATTTGCCAGCATTTACTATCATTTGTCAGCATCAATCACTCATCCTAATTAATTAATCAATGTTAAACCTCATTAATAAGGTTTAATGATCATCATGAATTAACCATCATTACGTCCATAACCATCATGTGAATTTGTGAAAATCAAAAAAATCGAAACCACCAACTAGTTAAACACCATGAACCAATCAATTGGTTAAACCAGGTTTTCGATTGCTATATTGGTTCACAAGAAGTAAGTGTAACCTTCGGACAGGGGGATGGATCCAGCCGAACTGACACCTTCGCATTCTCAAAGTATGCGATTCTTATGAACGCATTTCTGATAGTTGGTGGCTCGGACTGAACCACCAGCTTAGCATCAGAATCAGACCTTGGCTCGACATCCAGGTGTCTTTGGGTGAGAAAAGTATTTCCATGAGAGCGACAACGATGGAGGCCCTCGGCAGAGCAGAGCTGGTGGTTTCTTCTAAAGTTTCTGCTAGGGACCATCTAAACCTTGGGCGATGGCAAAGCAATTTAGTGTTAGGTGACCCCGAGGTCAATCCAATCCCTTAAGGGTTGATTGGTTGTAGCTTAACTGGTTGACCCCTCAAAGGTTGACCCATTTGGAATGGACCAAGTGGTTCAAACACATGTTTTCACAGACTGGTTGGTGGTTTTTTAACATTTTTTCCCCCTAGTAATTATGAACAAATTTGGTTGGGTGACAAACATATTTTTCATGACGGGGTGGTGACCAACCACCAGCCAGGCAATGATCATGATCAACCATTGTAGAAATATCTAAGCACTATTAACCATTATTAACCACTACAATCGTTATATCAACCATTATTAACAATATTGATAGTGCTACTAACAACCATCATTAATAGTTGATACAATGATTATAGTGGTGAATAATGGTTAATAGTGCTACTAACAACTATTAATGTTTATTAACCATTATTAAGCATTATGAATAGCCACTAGCTCAACCATCATTGGAAAATCCCAACTGCAGATGGTTGATCCAGCCGCACTCCCAACTGGTTGCGTCGCCAGGACCTGAAACGCTGGGAACGTGCCTGGAACTCCGAGGATGATGGCCCGCAGGCGTGCGATGACGTGGACACCAGGGTGATGATGATCAACCAATGGTGAAGTCATGGTCAACTGCAGGGGGATAGTAAGATATAGTAAGCAACAATAGGGTATATAATGGTTGATGATGGTTGATGACGGCGATGGCGATGGCGATGGCGATGGCGATGATGATGGCGATGAGGATGATGATGATGATGATGATGATGATGATGATGATGATGATGATGATGATGATTGCCAGCATGATAATCGATTTGAGACCTGAGAAATCCTTGTCTTTTGGTGTATGCTTTTGGATGATTCTTTCCAGCATGCGCAGAACGTGCTTCTTAGATCCTTTTAGATCGATGCGAGGCCAGGGTCAGTTTAATATCTTGCGGACATGAACAGGCTACATTGAGAAACGATATCGAAATTGCTTCCCCAAGGAGCCATTGCAGAGAAAGGTTTGCAATCTACACTTTGTATTGTGTATCATTTGGTGCTTTAGCCGCTGCACACAGGCCACGGACATGAAATTGTCAGTGTGCGCCTTCTATGATGTTGAGCTTTACACATGTGTAAAAGATCACAGCTCGAATAGTTTTCAGAAAATTACCAGCAGTCGGACTGGGTAAAGCAGCAAACATGTGCAAGCTTGGAAGGCCAATGGTTCATTTGCTGCTGATGGGTACCATCCAAGCAATTTATGTTTCATTTCGTAAGGTTTACAGGTTCCTTGTGCGATGCTTGTTGATTGTGAAGCAATGTCTTGGGCAGCTGTGGCTTCGTGGTCAGCCATTTTCGCTGGAAGTTCCATTCATGCCTTGGGAGTTGGTGGTAGAGGTAAACTGTGGTGGTTCATCAATGTTTAACTATATGGTTAGTGATATAATGGTAGTTCACCACGGGGGTGATAACAAGTAAAAATGATAGCTATAAATTTAGTTGGCTAGTTGGTGGTTTTCACAATGTATAATTTTCACTCATATTTAGGGATGGTTGGTTCATTGACAAGTGACGAACATATGTTTTCATTTTTCGGAGGGCTTAGAACCACCAACCGGCTTTTAATGTTCACTAGACACTGTAATGTTGGTTTCTGATTAGTATCTACCTGTTGGTTTCATCTATTTTCATTACTTTAGAGGGGGTTACACTAATCAGAAACCATCATTAATTCAGCTGCCTTGAAACACCTCACTCTACTCGCTGGTTGGTTTGCCAGCCAGAAATCTGTGGATGGCTCCAAAGGATGGCCGCACTCATCACCACACGTCAAAGCACTTTGCTGCGACCGGCAGGCCGCAGCTCCACCTCCAACAAGCACCACTGCCTCGAGTACATTCATGTCACCAATGCATGGGCCTCACCCTGGGTCCACCAAGGAATGGGGACACAGATCGCCCATGGTCGGCCCATATCAAAATGGTCGCTCTGAATCAAATGGGTGTTTCTTAAAATAGGGAACCCAAAAAATGGTGGCTTTATCCCTATAACTAGTTAGTAATGGATGATTTGGGGGTACCCCTATTTTGAGAAAGACCCAAATCAGTGATACTGGGTACTGGCTTGGTTTTCAACAAGGTGGACCATGACTATTGATAATTTGGCATTGAACACGTGGAATTGGCAGTTGACCCGAAGTTCTTTGGGGCCCACATTGCAGGCATTTGCATCATCTCCGATGGTCAGACGGATGGTGTGTCCATCAGTGATTGAAGTGCTGGCACTTGCGCGTGGATATTCCTGAGAGATTCTTCTTAGTGCACCATCCTTATGGAGGTGATTCATGGCAGCCGCTCATGAGCATCCGGTATAGTACTGACAACTGACAAGCTCCACATGAACATGCAATGGTTGGACCAGGATTCTGCTCGTATAAAATCAGAGCAGACTGAAGATGTTGGTTTGCGGAAACGGGTTACACCGTTTGGTCTTGGGATTTACAGTACGACCCGTGAACTAAGTTGCTCCCTGCCAGATGAGTGGTGAAACCGAGGCCCACTCCCGCTGACAAGTTGGTTTGCTACGGTAGGCTGGGTTCTCTCAACGGAGCCCGCAGTTTTTTTGGGGGGACAGGGGTGTAGGCGATTCCAAGCGTCGCGTGGGATGAGTTTGCAAGGTGAAGCCAATCGTTGTCAACATGCTCAAGATGAACACTTACAATACGTGGGAAACCAGACTACACCGGTGCAAATTTGATCAAGTTTTTTTGAACGTCTTCACTTCGTGGCTGAAACACGAAAAGACCACAGCTCCAAATCGGCCATCCATTGAACGGTCTTGTTTCAGTTTGGTGGCACGGCACTTTTGAGGGTTTCCGCAAATAGATTCCACTGGAATACCCGAAACATTGATGATGTCATGCACGTGTTTTAGTTGTGTCTGTGTGTTCTGCAGAGCATCAACATCCCTATCAGTGGTGGAATTGGGTCTCACATGTGAGATGGGGGCGCAATACACTAGCCGTTGATTCAGTTTCATGAAGTTCCTGGCTGCTGGCCCCACAAACAGCTGCGG
>VSDK01014310.1:297437-319697 GCA_009767595.1 Symbiodinium kawagutii | reverse complement strand
AAAGCAGCAAGAGCTTCTTGCAACACAGTTGCAGCGGCCATTCCCGGACAGTTGCAGCTTCTGAAATTGAGCAAAGTGCAGCTAAGTCAGTGCATTGTCGCCACAAACGACGAGTGCCGTCCCATGCAATTGAATTCCATCAAATGTGCGTGAAACTGGCCTTGACACCCATTCTCATCACGAAAGCTCCAACCAAACCGAACACGACTATGTAAAGATCAACCATATTCAACCGTCAACAAGCCATTCATTCAACCATCATCTAACCATGAACCAACTCGGGGCACTTGCAGCAGGGCTAGGGACTTCCCCAAGAAGCGCTGTGGGTCATCCCCACGGCCTGGGGCCACCGGTCACCATGCGATGAAACTGCGCCTGCTGTGTGGCTGTTTGCGGCCGACTTCGCAACGGGCCCAAGAGGCGGATCCAGCTGCAACGGGTATGGGACTAGGTGGTGCGGCTCATCGGTGGCTGTGGGTCAGCAGTTCAGCAACCAACAACAATGGTTAGCAGGGGAATGATAGCTATATATGGGTCAACTATAGCTGGTTAGTGGTTAGTGATAGGGGATATACCAGCTATGGCGAGCTGGGTCAAGCAGTTAACCAACCAATTTCATGGGGGATAAGTTCACCAACAATTTCATAGGAAAAACAATGGTCAATGATAGGGGAACCAGGGGTATGGGGTTTTAACCCAAGGCCAAATCAATCTCCTGGTACTCGTGGTGGTTGCGACGTAGCCAGGACTTGGGGACCCGGATAGAAATGGTTGGTTTATTTCAATGATTAAAGATGGATGATTTGCAATATGCCATGGTGAGTACATCCAATCTAATGGATGATTTCATTGATCATTTTTTATTATTATAACATGATTATCTATTTTAATGGATGATTAAAGATGGTTGGTACCCCCATTTTGAGAAACAGCCATGTTATGTCATGGTTAATGTTCGCGTCGCCGCGTCACCAACAATTCTCAAGCATTAACCAGAAAGGAGGCTCGCAAAACCATCACACTCTGATGGAACTCCGAATGGACTGGGCTCCTAATGAGAGGAATCACATCTTCCAGGAACCTATTTTTGTTTGTCTCTTAGTTGTCAAGTTTTCCAGTGAAATTTGCCGGGGATCCACAGGTTTAAGATACCTGCACTCCCAAATTTGATACTTGATGGCTCCTCCAAAGTGCTGGATGGTTGGAGCAGTCTCAAATTCTGCGGCTTTGGCGGTGGATCCATTCATTGATTAAAACAACCAGTATGGTCAATCGATAGATTCCATTCTTGGAATCAATTCATTTTCACCACTAAATCCAGGTTTTGGTAGTATGCCTAAGTGATCATTGATCACTACTGGTCATGGGCTTATGGTGAAGTAAGATTAAATTAGCCTATACCCCCACCCTGCCACAAAAAGCCTTATAAGGGTCGATAGTTGTTAGTCGGGCTGATTCTTTTGAGCCCGGGCCATGTCCTGATTCGCGGTGGACTGTGGGGTGGGCAATGCTTTTCGCGTAAGCCGATAGTAATATCAACTAGTCACCTGGGTCTAGACAAAAACAACTTCACCCTGACTGATACCCTGTTGATCACAGAATAGTTGTTGGAGAGCACTGCCAAGATTTCGATAGATTCACTGGTGGCTACTCCATTTCATGTATATTCTTGATTACACTCCTGATGATGGATTGATGTTGTGACAATAAACGTGGTATGCTCATGACATGATATGTTTATGCTTTAGATTCAGATCCAGATCAAGTTGGGGGCATATGACAAACTCTTGTGAAGAGAGGCAAACAAAAAAACGCGAAATGCCAACCACTACGTACAACCTTGATCACCACCTATGACACGTGACCCACACCAGTCTTGTCAGACTGACCTGAAGCATCAATAACTGCCTGCCTTGGTTCATCTCCTGCGTCGGATGTTCCATGTTCATTCAGTTATGTTGGGTTGAGGTTAGGCATGGGATGGATTATTGTCATACCCCTACCCTTCCAGTTATATGGCTGTGGGTCAAAACCCTTAGTCCCCCTGGTTCCCTCATCATGAACCATTGTTTTACCTATAGTTTTGTTGGTGAACTTATCCACCATCATTGATCCTTAACTGCTTGACCCATGGCCATATAGTTGGTATATATCCCCTACTATTGTTGGTTAATATCCCCTAGTTGGCATAGTTAGTATATATCCCCTACTATAGTTGGTATATATCCCCTATTATTAACAATTAGCCAGCTACTGTAGTTAACCATTATTGTTGGTTGGTTACTATTGACCCATAGCATTATTTATTAAGCATTAACCAGTTAGTAACCATTGTTGTTGTAGCCAGGGAAGCCCTGGCGTAGAGGCCCATGGTCTCTCAACCGGGTGGAAGGGGCCCATGGCGCCAGGGCCCGCATGCTCCGCAGCCTCGGCTCGCCGAGCCTAGCTCCGCCATGCCAACGCCGCCGAGAATGGAGGTGGCACTGGGATTTTCGTGGCATTTCATGCTCGTGGATGGTGGTTTGATGATGGTTTGATGATGGTTTTATGATGGTTTATCTTATTGAGTCATGGATGGTTTTGATGATTAGTTATGTTTTTTTCAGTGAAGATCATGTTTACAAACAAGCAACAATAATGGTTTGAACATGGTGAATCATGGTCTATGAGGGTCAATGCTTATCGGTGGATAAGTATAGAGGGTCAGAAAACCAACAGAAAACAACAACAACAACAACAAATGGTACTGATTCTGTTCTTGTTGCGGCGCCCAGGAGAACAGGTAGCCTGCCACTTGCTTGTACGCCAAGAGTACGTCTGAGAACTTGCCAAAGGAGTGGTTGCCTAGTGCTACTTGTGCTTTATCCATCAGCATCAATCGCTAATCCTACCCTGGTCCGTTGATTAGTTGATTGTTGTGAAGATGGTGAACTGTGAACCCTTCTTCGACAGTAATCCTGCTATCAATATCAGAAACATAATCATTATCATCATCCATCTACGTTGCTGCTATGAACTGTCGACACGAATTGCGAACCAGGAATAGCCATCTAAGTTGGCCATGATGAATGATTCTGAACCATTTAACACCATTAGCCACCAGATTCCACCAGATTCACCATGGTTGGTCATGTTCACCACCATTCGCCACAGCTTTGCCTAAGCGTCGCCGCAGATGGGCCGCAAGCCTCTTCCGCCCGTGGGCGGACAGGAGGCTCGCGGTGACGGGTGCACGCCAGCATGGCTGGTGATGGGCGGGCGTTCGGTCTTGTTAGTGGTTAAGATGGTATATGAAGGTTCATATGCATATACATATGTCATATGTCATATGCTGGAAAGGAGCTTTTCGACGAACTCCAGCCAGCGGCAGGACTTTTGGAGAACTGAACGATGTGTACAAAAAACACTGGCTTGGTGGTTTCTCAAGTCATAGGGAACCCTAAAAATGGTTGGTTTACCACTTGAAATGATTGATATAAAGGATGATTTAGGGGTACCCCTATTTTGAGAAACACCCATATGAAGGTTCATATGCATATATAGATATATCTATTTTAGCCACTAATAATAATCTTAACTCTATAACAATGGTTGTTATGGTTGTAACCATAAACGCGAATATACTTCATATAACGATGGCTACGGTGAACAAAACAATTGTTTTTCATTTCCTTTCCATGAGTAAGGCTCATACGTTCATATGATATCAGCCAATGCATGGAGGTTCATGTATTTGGTTAGGGTTAAACAATGATTAACTATGGTTGAGACTATTCCTGTCGATTCAGTATCCGTTCAGCATGGGTGATAAATAATCGTTGATGATCACGAAGCGACAACTCTGATGCTGCTGAAAACTAGCATCATAGACCGTACCAAATTGAGGTTGGAAGATTGATTCCTGGGATATCATGGAATATCATCTTGACAGGGTTCAGCTGTTAGTTCTGTAGGGGTAAGTTCTGCAGAAGTAAGGTTGATGATTTTCAGATGACTTTGTGCATCTTCTCAAGAAGGCATTGTTAGTGACGCTATTATTGTTATTACTCTTTGTGTCACAAGTTTAATAGGGCGTCACGCAGATAGACAATAACAGTTATTGTAATCGTCACGCAGATTGTTTAAATATGCTATTATTGTTATTATGTTTAGGGTGTTAGTTGTATTGATAAAATTATGCAAACATCAGCCATTCATGAAGCGCCCTTCCAAAGGTAATCGGCTTGGGACGTTCCCAAAAGCTGGTCTCATGTGATTCTTGTTTTTTACACGTCTAAAAAGCTCAAGTTTGTACAATTGCTCTTTTCACGAAGAGTTTCTTTGTTTGTGTGTCATTGATAGCCTTTGGCCCCTGTTGCAAAATGGGATTGAACAATTAAGTGTTAAATGTTAGAGGATGTGAACTCCAGTTTCTGAATTAACGTTACCATGGCTGGCTCGCATAGGGCAAGATATGTTTGTTTCCAGAAGCTGAGATATCTTTCCCAAATCAGCGGTTCTTCTCCGAACGGTGACGATTCTTGGGAGATTGCTTGGGGTACCTTCGTACATGGAGGCATCCATGGGTCTATTGAGTCCATTGGTTGGCTTCAATGTATATAACACCTGATCATTGGAAGTTAGCCTCAGGTCATGGTCGCACACTAGAACAAAAGGGGCCAGGAAGTGGGAAGGCAACTCAGTCATTGTGCCAAACCTGAATCATGAATCATATGCCCACTTATTCTACTGCTATACGTTGACCATGACAGAGTGATTCATGTGTGCCGCAAGTAAAAAACTTTCACAGACTGGTTCAATCTGGTTCATGTAGTGACAGATGAACGTCACGACGGCCTTTACACGGCCCCGACCCATCATGCTGGCAGAGGAGATACCGTTGCGGTGAACCCTGGGAAACCACTGCGCTGAAAAACGTGCTGCTACGGGGTGCCACAACTGGTAGACCTGCGCTAAAGCAGCTCCTATGGTGACAGACACGTGCTGAAAAGTGACTAGTTCACACTTTTATATAGACCATTTCTGGTTGGTGGTTTAATTGACATGTTTTATTTTCCCTAGTGACTTTTAGCAAATATGGTTGGTTGGCTAATATGTTTCAAAGGGATGGAAACCACCAACCAGATTTGTTTGTTTTACATTTTACATATGTCCTCTTCCAAACCATCCCTGGGAATGACGTCTTTCATTGACAAAGATTTCCTAGGATCTCCTTGGTTCTAACCACTTGCCTTTGGATGACCTATCTGTTAGCTGGGCTTCCAACCGATTCGAACCACCAACCAGCCATCCTTTCAGAAGAACCTTACCATCACAGCCACCTGGAGACCTTCAGGCGAAGGGCTACCCGCAAAGACCAGGTGCCCGGGAAGGAAGTCGTGGTGTGAGTCCTGCACCGTTGTGTTTCCGGCGATGGCTGGAGCTTTCTCCAGCCATCAGGGAACCCCTAAAAATGCTGGGTTTAGTTTTGGTTTACATGGGAACCCCTATAAATGATTAATAGCCCCTACATGGGAGGTTTCTCCAGCCATAGAGAACCCCTATAAATCATTAATAAACTGGATGAGATTGGGGGTAGCCCCAGCCACTGGGATTGAGGAGTACCCATTTGCAATCATTCATCAGGGTGAACCGTTGAATAATGGAACGTTTCCTGCTGTTTCTTGAAGCTGGTGCTGGTATTTCAAGCGTGTTTCTTATCCCCGCCAGTTTTTGGGCACATCTATTTTGCTACTGTTCCTGGTAATTTTTTTGGGGGGGTTGATCTCTCCCTGTGCATAGTCTTTGTTCGTTTTTATTTGCTGTCATCGGTTGCTCCCCTGTAAAACTACAGCCGGCTCCATCGTGTGACTGCAGCTTAGCCGATTGACTGAGCTGGAGGCTTCAGTCCCTCGGACTAGGCAGTGTTTCATCGTGGATAGACTGCAAGTTGCTGGCATCTCATTTTGTCTATCTTGTGCTGGTTGTGGCAGTGGTAGTGGTGCTGGTGGTAGTTGTGATAACGTTGTGTTTGTCATGGCTGCTGCTGTTTTTGCTGCTGCTGCTGTTGTTGCTGTCGTTGTTGCTGTCGTTGTTGCTGGTGCTGCTGTTGCTGTTGTCGTCGTTTTGTCATCCTGCTGTCACTCCCCAGAAAGCATCCACGGGAAGCGAATGAAATAGGTTTTCCCTATAGCTTGTTGGTTGTTAACCACCATTATTGGCAGGTTAACTGCTTGACCCAACTCGCCACCTATGTTCCTCTCCAGTCGTCCCCAGGGAGGAAACTTCCCCGTTTCGCCGCTTCGCCCAGGCCATCCAGGCCGACCCACTTCCGCTTCTTCCACGGCACCTTGTCGCCACGACCAAGCCCTGGGGCCGCCCCCGCATGGGAGATCCGTTGGTTGCAACACCTGCGCTTTTCGCGCCTGCGGTGGTGACCTGTTGAACTCCCGTGGAAGCTAAGAGTCAGCATTTTTTCGAAGCCGGCTAGAAATGGTTGAATCTCCACTTTCGACTTAGTTGGCCAGAATGTAGCATAAGTGTTATATATTCAGCGGAATATGACAAAATCTCGGGCGAAGCCCATGCATACGGGTTTGGATACTAGCATCAATGTGCAGAATTTGTTCTACGCATGTTGTTGGGGTTCGGTTGAAATTGGATCTATCTATCACTGCATAATGTAATTTCCATGCAATATCTCTCCCTATTATCTACAATCTCATTATGTAATTCAATATGGATTGTAGGCACCTATAGTGGGACATCAACTCAGTGGCGTCCTTGGCATCCCACGGCTTGCTGCTGGACTATGTATCATGTATCTATAGTTTTTTGTGGACTATAGTATGGTTTTTAATAGGATCACCCTCCCAAAAACAAAGAAACATGTTGTCCATCCTATATACAAAAAGATGATACATGTTGTCCATCCTTGGCATCCCATTTTATTTCAATAGGATGGTTTGCCGCAAAATCTATAAACTATAAACAATCCTATTCACAACCATCCTGAAATTATTGAAAGGTAAAGCATCGTATTAAGAATTAATTCTTTTTTCAATGGGATTCTTTACCTAAACCTATAAAGATGTTTTCCTATATTGTATTCTTTTGGTTTCAAAGTGATTTTCTCAGAGGGTACTGTAATCAACATTTATGAAAAAAGAGTGACCAGCCTCAACCCTGGTTCTGTGACAACTATTGAAATTGTCAAGCATGAATAGCCCTAAGCATCATTCTTGCTACTTGTGTTTTTTGAACAATTGCAGTCAATTCGCTTCTGGCAGACTCTGGCAGCAGCTTCATATTTCTCATTGCTCTAAGTTCGTGGTCATGGTCAGTGACATGGGTTATGATCCAAAAATCAAGAATCAATGTTTGCCCTTGACTAATTTTAAAGGAACGTGCAATGCACCTTTGGGTTTTGGACAGCGCTGACGTTTTGACGAAGTGCCCGAAACGCACAGCTTGGTGGCATCACCCTTGGAACTGATAAGCTTGGTCAGCTGCACAGGCCATGGCTTTGTATGGGGACTAAGCTTATCTATGCTTCTATGGCTGTTCCAACTATAAAAACCCTGGTTATCATTGAGAATCTATGGTTTCAAAGGTTTCTATTATGGCTTCTCTGGCTTCTATGGCATTGAGGCAGGTTTGTAAAGGAACCCCATCCACGGCCATGATGGTCCTCCCTCTGCCGCGTGAGATTCATCGGCAGTAGCGCCACCAAGGATCAACCGGCCACCAGTGAGGTGGATCGAGCGTCGCTTGAGCGAATCAAAGTGTGGCGGTGGAGTCCTGCCATGGGAGATCGTTGTGGTGGATCAACAATATTCATGGTTGATAATAGGGGTGATAACCAACAATAGTAGGTTGATATATCAACAATAGTAGGCAACAGGGGATTATAACCAGACATAACTATGGTTAGTAACAGGGGATTATAACCAACAATTGTAGGTTGGTATATCAACAATAGTAGGTAACAGGGGATTATAACCGGACATGACTATGGTTAGTAACAGGGGATTATAACCAACAATTGTAGGTTGATATACCAACTATATGGTGGTTTCTTAAAATAAGGGACCCCAAAGTTATGCATGGTTTATTACTGTAAATGCGAAATGATGGAAGATTTGTGGGTAGTCCTATCTTGAGAAACACTCATATGGTTGTAATAGCGGTGTACTCATGGTCAATTGCTGATGATCGACAAAATGGATCAAAACGGGTTATAACAAACCTCATAGTTACATAATGATCAGCAAAATGCTTGTAATTAAAAGCCATTTCAATCAGTGAACAATGCAAACCAATGATGTTTATTTTTCTGGTGATTGATAACAGCTAAGAATGGTGGCTGGTGAATTGTTGGGCAACGACCAGAATGAAAAGCATGGCATGAAGATAGCCTGATACATTTGAAACATGGAGCAGTACGCAGCTTCTTTGGAACTGACAGAGTGCAACAATCATTAGCTGGTCTGGCTTGATCTTCGTGTCCACTTGTCCATGGTAGTTCACCAATGACACGAAGATTCGGAAGCATCTGCTTGTGGCTTTTATAGCACAAATGGCTCAATAGCTCCTGTACTACATCATCAACATCTTTTATAATGGTTGAAACTTCCTGATGTAATTTGGTCATCGGTCTTGATTTTGTGATCTTCAAAGATGCAAGGGGTGTTTCTCAAAAAGGGAACCTCCAAAAAACGGACGGTTTATTACATTTTACTACTATACATAATTGATATTGGATGATCTGGGGTCGCCCCTATGACTTGAGAAACCACCCAATAAGAGAAGTCGGTTTTGGGCGCCCGGTTCTCCACTGGGGAAGTAAACTCGCGCCTCGTGATGAAGCGCGGATGATGAAACCCATCGCCCATCAATCAACAGCTACGATAGGTGATTATCAATAAAAAGGATGATTGATTAATTAATCAACTATTGTTAATCAATAAGATTGTCAATCACCTGATTGATTAACCTATTGATCAATAAGATAGGTGATCAACAGCTAATTAATTAACAGCCCATGGTTACCAATAAACATATACAGTTGATTGACATGGTTGACATGGAGCGACAACGAAAAGAACATGTGAGCAATGCATCCATCTCCATGGGTTAAGCTATAGGAATCACCCATCTCCATCCGTGTCCATCCATGTCCATCCATGTCCATCCATCTCCATCCATCTCCATCCATCTCCATCCATCTCCATCCATCTCCGCCATCCATCTCCGCCATCCATCTGCGCCATCCATTTCTATCATCATCTCCAAATCCCTCATCCATCATCCATCTATCTCCCAGGTTGATGTACCTTTCGAAATCCTTAGATGAAGCTTGGATCTCCGAGCACGACGACGTTCCTGGGCCACGACGGTGCTGGTACTCGGTGGTCGTTCGCCACCAGGACGAACAGCCATGGTACGAACGGCCGCCCGAGATGTTGCTTCTGGTATAAGGCGAGCTGGGTCAAGCAGTCAACCAACCAATTTCATGGGGGAGAATGACCAACAATGATAAGGGAAAAAATGGTTAATGAAAAGGGAACCAGGGGTTCGGGGTTTTGACCCATGGCCATAAGACACTAAGTTTTGCACAGTAAAATGCATGGTAATAGGACTCCAAAGTTGTGAATGCTTGCAATCAAATTGCCATCATGGTCATGGCTTGCGCTCTTTCCCGAAGCTGTGATTGATCCTTGTTACTAGGGCTTCTTAACCATGGACGGTTGGGAATGAATACAACCTATTACCTGCGTGCCATCAATCAGCCAGTAGAACCACTTAGCTCATAGGGCCAGCTGCTTGTTGTTCTGTGATCAATAGCAAATCACCCCCTGTTCCCAAGCATCATCAAACGTCACTAGGTATCATCGACCGTCAGTAAGCACCATGAAGCATCACCCATAAACATCATTCACAACCATTGAAGAACATGTTTAGCAATGGTTGGCCATCATGAGCCGGCATGATGAACCCTTGTTGAAGCAAAAACCCTTATCTGGCTGTGGGTCAAAACCCCGTACACCCTGGTTCCCCTGTCATTAACCATTGTTTTCCCTATGATTTGGTTGGTCATTATAAGCCATTATTGTTGGTTGACTGCTTGACCCATGGCCATATATAGCTGGTGCAGGTATATCCCCTATGATTGTTGGTTATCATCCCCTATTATTAACTATTATCCATTGGGGTTGGTTGGTTAGTTATCCATTGGTTGGTTGGGACTTGCTATACAACTGATGCCTTTTTGTGACTGAGTTGGTTATCCATTGGTTGGTTGGTTGGTTGGTTGGTTTATCCATTGGTTGGTTGGTTGGTTGGTTGGTTGGTTGGTTGGTTGGTTGGTTGGTTGGTTGGTTGGTTATACATTGGTTGGTTGGTTATCCATTGGTTGGTTGGTTGAACCAGCTCCCCATCCCCGTTGAGCGACGGCCAAGGTCGCCTACTACTTTCGACTGCCCGTCGCTTTCATTGAAGCAGGGCGCGAGCCGGAGGCGCTGGCCCGAAACGCGGTGAGGGATTGCACCAGTCATTATATGAACCATCATTACTTATCAGTGATGAACCATATCAAGCATTGTTGACCAATATAGTCATAAACCATGGTTTATAAATCAATTTTGCAACCCATGACCAACCATGATCAACCATTATTCACCATTACTAACCATAGCATCATGGCATCATTATAGCAATTTTCAACCATTGATTTGCTAATTATTTCGAAATCTTTCGAGCTTCATGAACCTGGAGTTCATCATTATTGACCACAATTCACCCCTTATCAAACACATTAGTTATTGACTAGTTCAAGTCATGATCAGTTACCCACTAATGCCATCATTGAAGGTCAGCCCCAATTTCTTCCTTCTAAAACCTTATGAATGGTTGCGTCGATTAACCCAACAATCAGGATTGATCCCTATTCGTGGTTGATTCTAGCCAACTATCGTGATTCATAAGTATTAAAACTACAACTAACCTTTTCTTGGCGTTTTCAACAATTATATATCAACCCTACTTAGCCACTATCAACTCTTCTGAACCATTCTCAATCAGTATTGATCGTTGTCATAGCCTCATCAACGGTACTTTAGCCATGATCAATCAGTACGAAGCAATCGCCATGAACCAACCATTTACTAACCGCTAATTAACCATCATGAAAGCCAGTATCAACCATAATCATGAAGCATCCACTATTTGATCATCAATTAGCCATCACTTTCAACCATCATTAACCATCTTGAACCATTATATAACCCCTTTATGATGTTTAACAAACATTTTTTGTCACCCATCATCCAGCATTAGCGAATGGTTTGCCATGGTTTACCAACTTATCAGCCATCAATCATCAACTCATCATCAACTCATCACTAAGCATCATTGTAGCTATCACGATAAGCATCAGTAAGCATCAATTATTCAACAGGCTATTAGGCATGCTAACCACCCATCAACCATCATTATAGCCATTATCCACTACTATCAACCATTATTAGCCACCATCAACCACTATGTACAACCATCAAATTATAGCTGTTATCCATCATTCACAACTATCATTGACCATCGTTATAGCAATTCAGCAACCATGGATTATAACCATTGATTATAACCATTTTTTATAATCATTGCCTATCATTAGCCTTCATTATCATTGATTATAACCATAACTATCCACCATTGTGAATCAACCATTATCCCCATAGTGATTATCCACCGTTGACTATACCCATCACGTTACCATTACCATTGATTATAGCCATTATAGCTATCATTGTAGCCATTATCATCAGGTTACCATTATCAGCCTATCAACAATCATTATTCATCATATTGTTAACAGCCATTATTCTTAACCATTACAATCATCACGTTACCATTCTCATTCACCAATCATAGCCATCCATCATTATCCACCTTTGATTATGACCATTACAATAATTATAGCCACCATTAGCCGCCACTATCAACCATCAGTCATTAACCATCAGTATCAACCCTTGTTAACCATCAGTAACCATCATTATATAAGCACTATCAAGGTTACCATTCTCATCCACTTGTCACCAACCCTCAACCGACCCTGACCGATGCGCATTCCTTCCGAAGGCGCGCAGGGCGCTGGAGATCGCGGCACGCTACGTGCGCACGAAGCGTTACGTGAGTGACGCGACGTGGAGCAGCGCGCAGCGCGCGTTGCGGTAACTGCCATGGTGCCAGGGAAGGTGAGATGAACTGGTGAGATCAACTGGTGAGATCAACTGGTTCAGCTAAGATTTTGCTAAGATTTAGTTTTTGTTAGGTTCATTGAACCAGTTCTGAACCAGTTCATAACAGATATGGTTGATACAAGAGTATCATTTAGTTTTATAAAAATGGTTCATTGGATTGAGCCATTGGTTAAGTTATGAGTTTAGTTTTTAACCAGTAACCAGAATCAACTGGTTTCCGATGGTGGTCTTTAACCAGTTACAATGATCAACCGATTTAGTTTTTGATTGGTTCATTGGATATTTTAAACATAATCAAATGGATGGTTGATGATGGCTATAACTACTGTATATGTTTTGGAGGAGCATTGGAATTTGCTAAATGTTTGTTTTAGTTTATATATAGAGTGATTAAACATGATTTGAACTAATGATCAATGATGGTCAATGATAATAGTGCAGCCATAATGATTAACTTATCGATGACTATGGTTCAGTATCATCGATGAGTAATGATGCATAATGATTGACAACGATGCTCAAAAATGATTGATAATGATAACAAAGAACTCGCTTTTAATCATTTTGAGTTTTAGCCTCTGTCAACTAACCTGGTTGCGTGAAAATCCGCCATGGAAGTAGATGGTTTACCAACTGGAAATGGTGGATCAGCTTCCAGATTGGCTTTGCAGAGGGTAAGTGGTTTGTAACATTCTTTAGAAACTGATGGCCGAAATCATGTTATTGGCTAAGCAAAATCTTGCTCGTGCATTTCATTAGTCATTCATGGTTATAAGTTCTAAACTAAATATCACTGGTCATGAAGATGCTTATCACAGGTAACACCAGGGTGCAACTTCAGAGGGTAAGGGGGATGTACCAACAATTCGGGCTTATCAACCATCATTACTGTATGGCGATCCGACTGGTGAATGCTGATTGCGATGACCATGATTTAACTCATCCAACTTCTTGCCTGAGACCATAGATATCAATTGGAAGGTGCAGATTCCCGAGAAGACTCTTCATTTGTGTTCATTGTGTTTTCTGTTCATTCTTTCGGTGTTCATTGTTTTGGTGTCCGCCAAAGGGTTGGAACATGAAGATGGCCGGTGCATTTTGCCGTCGATTTCGACATGGAATTTTGAACATCGAGTGCTTTCTCTTAGCATCAATTCATCTTTGTCTGGTTGGTGGCTTTAAGCATTTTCGATCTTCACCAATATTTGAGATGGTTGGTTGATTCAGCAAGATCTTTGAGATGGCAGAACCAACCACCAGCCAATGATGATCATTACCATTATCATTATCACCATTATAACTATTAACTACTGATTCACCATGCTTTAAGCACCTACAAGTTGTTAATTTGCAGAAACTGTGAGGCTCAAAGAAGCTCTCCATGATCTATCCGCAGTGACTTGGCTCTCCCAAAATGCTGGTCTGTGGTTCTGGAACTATGGTTGGGCGAGCTTTGTTGGGGATCTGAATACATATCGCTCCTGGAGTAGGTGAATATATTCCCCTATTGTGGACGGTCCGATTTGATATTCCATCTACTTCAGGATCAGTATAGTAGTATAGTATATCGACAGAGCATACCTGGACACGAACCAGTCACAAGAGTCACGATGACAACTTCGTAATTATAGCGACAAACGTATTGTCTGTGGATTGCTATGTTACAGGGAACGACCGTCTCATGACATGGAATTCCTGGTTTTCACACTGCTGTTGGCAATGGACGATGATCATGGTACCATTGGGATGAACAAGTACCCAGCTGCACATGAGTGACATCACCAACAAGAAATAGCTTGAGTGAATTCATGGCATTAATGGTGGGAAACTATGGTCAACAACGGTGGCTGGTAATGTAATGACTGGTGATGTAATGTTAGGAGATGACAACAGAATGTCACAAGTATCAGTCAGTTGAGAAAATCAAAAAAGGATCTTTTCCACTGCTGGTTCTATCAATCGTCTTCATTACAATGATTGAATATGAGTTGGTTTACTCATGCTAGCTCACCAGCACCCGTGGGTTGTACAAGCACCAACAACTGACCTGGGTTGTATTGCCTGTTCACACCAGTTGTTCGCTTCACAATCTTGCTGGTGATTTGCCAAAAATTGGCCATTGAACAACCCGTTCTGATTTCTCATGACTTTTTCGGAATGGCGGTGAAAACCAAGTGGCTGGTACTCGTAGGTACTATGTTGGGAAGTAACGATAGGAACTATGAGTTCACCGCGCGCCCGTGTTGGGAGCTTGGCTGGGGGCGAAGGGCTCGGCGAAGCTGCGAGGTATTCGCTCCTGTGGATTTGCGAAGCGGCGGCGCGGCTGGGACAAGGAGAACTGGCCGAGCCACGCGGCAGAGACCAGCGCTCCAGGGGAGCACGGCGCAACGTGGTGAGGTTCATTGAGTCGCTTGTGCACTGCTTATGGTCAATAATGGTTGATTAGTGAAATAGTGGTTGATTAATGGTTGATTAGTGGTTGATAAGCTTAGTTCTGGTCAATAGTGGTTGATTGGTAGTTGATTAGTTGATAAGAAAACGCAGGCATACATGGAGTCTGTTCGAAACATGCGCAAGGCAATGTCTGTAGAAAGGAAAGCGCAAAAAAGTCAGCGTGCATGCGCAGCCTGTACGCTGAAATATGACTTGTATCTAGACCTACTCACTGCAAATCATAAGACCTCCACCGATGACTATCGTTGACGTTGGCTTTTATGCGTACATGAGGCGACTCCGAACCAACAAACTTCTTGCCTTCCCTAGGAAACAGATATTCTCGCATTGTCAGTGCAGATAAGCAATCAAACCATCAATCAACCAACCAACCAAACAAACAAACAAACAGACCCATCTGGCCCACATTGGAAACGACCTTGTTGGTGCACAGCCGCGCAGCATTGCGCATCCTTGTGGATACGTTGCGTGGACGAGTTCATGCGAGTCCTGCCCCTTGACCTCTGAAGTCGTTCTCTTCGTGCTGAGGAGATGTATTGAGGGCATCTTCACGTATAGGTCCGTGATCTGCCGTGAGTTAACCGAAACAGACGGCTGATCAGTTGACCCAGCCATGGATGGGATGTAGATCTGGTGGCATGAAATCTTGTGGACCTAAACTCCTTGCACACAGCTGGGATTTTCATCGTCCTTGGAGTCAGAAACTCTATGACAATCCATGACAATCCATGAAAATCCATGAAAATCCATGAAAATCCATGATTTCCACACCAACCTGGATATATTTGATCTATCCTCATCCACTTCGCGTCGCGATCTCCCAGCCACTGAACGACGGCAGGCATCCTCTCACAAGCAGCGGGATCATTTCAGAGCCCTACACATGGAACGAGAATTACGAGGTGTCAGTCCGGGCGAGCTGCGAACCCGCCTTGGTGGAGGGGTTGCTTGGTCGGTTGCTGGGTCATACCTAAATCACTTGCAAGTCCATAGATAGGAAAGGCCAGTTGTGATAGGAAAGGTCACCTGTAACATGTTTGAACAGTTGCTAAGCCAGTGGTGGGTTCACCTAGCTCTTGCTGATGGTGGTTGCAAAGCTACCTGGTGTACCACTGCGATAAGTCTAAAAAATCCTCCTGACATTACCAAGGACATGCAACTAAGTAACTCTTAGATACAACTAGCTGCTATGTTGCTATAACCATTTGAAAATATCTTTCATCCAAAGTTGCATCGCATCTATAAAAGCACAATCCTGGCTATATCCACTTGTTAATGGTTTTGATGGCTAGTATCCACAAAACATGGATTCACTGGTCAGTACCTACCTTCGTTGCTATCTTCATACTGTTGATCACCGAGGGCTCACCGCTGCGGCGTTTTTTCCAGGCTGACTTCTTTGCCACTGCAGTGCTAGCGAAGGCGAGCCTGGGTGAACCGCGATTCGTAGGGAAGTGAGATGAAGTTAGCAATAAGGAATACCCACTGGTAAACTAACATAGCAATGGAACATCACCATCTTCTATAGAGAAACCCTGGGAAATCATTGATAATTGGTGGATTTTTCATTGCCATGTTAGTTTACCATAGTGCAGTGTATATTGCACTACATTTGTATATAAATGTGGGTGTTTTGGAATAGGCTATTATTTTTGGGAAGTCACAAGTCCCAGGGAAGTTTTGATGAAGTTGGATGGGTGTTTCTCAAGTCATAGGGTCACCCAACATCACCCAACATCACCCAACATCACCCAACATCAACCAACCGACATCAACCAACATCAACCAACATCAACCAACATCAAGCAACCCATTGTTGTTGGTATATCTCTACTATTGTTGCTTACTATTGTTGCTCATTAGCGAACCAACCCACCAACACACAATGCAACAAAGATCAACCAACCGATTTTTGTTTCAGCCCAACCCTCTGACCGGCAGCTGTGCTCAGGCAGCAGTGCTCAGTGGCCATGAATCCCTGGCCGTGGCCGCAGCCAACTCGCTGTTGCGCGCAGTGGATGCCAACAGGACACGGGGGACCGATGAGTTCCTCGTGAGGAGTGGCTTTGTTGGAGAAATCTCCAGGAGTTGGCTCAGCTCAGCTTTCACTTTCACACATTTTCACTATGGTTGCTGCCAATCCATAGTGAAACCGTAGTGAATGGTTGGTGAAAATGGATGGTTATAGTGATAGGTAAGGACTGGTGAATTTTCCCTCAGTCAGAGACAGTACTTGCGGGACAGGTTTGCACTGCGGTTTGTGGTGAAAATCACTTATGGACAAAAGACGAACATAGGGGGCACAGGTCACTGATGGTAACTAATGATGGTTAATGATGAATGGTTGATTAGGGCGAATAAGCTAATGATGGGTTATAGTCAATAAGGATTGATCGGTGGAATCGATGGCTTATATAACTAATTGGCACTTTGATAATACCGTAAGATTGCACTTTGATAATACCGTAAGATTATGATCTTTTTAAGGGGCTGAAACCAGAAAAAGCAACTCATAAGTCTTATGGCTGAAGGTGCCCAGGTCAGCAACTAGCCAACCAGCTAGCATGAATAGGGAATCACAAAGTCCAGGAACAAGATTCATTTCAATGCATCAACTCTAAATCATCAGCATGGCTCCGATTTCTCAGGAGATATATGGCTTCTGGTCGCTTCTTCCTTCGCTGGACCTTTGCGGATGGCTTTGTGGAAAAGGACGAGGTGCGGAAAACATCGGTGCGCAACAGCTGGCAGGAAAGAGCTGGCAGGAAAATCATTGCTGAGAGTGAAGATGCCCTCATCATTCATGGATAGTTTCGAATGGCTAGCCAACGCCATAATGATCATTGGTTCAAAATGACTAATAATCCATGACTAATAATGGTTTTTTCATGGATAGTCATGGATTATTAATTGAACCAATGCATATTTCATGACTAATAATCATTGGTTCAAAAAAGAGGTTCACAACCAGCAATATCCAACAACAATTCATGCAGCTGCTCAGAAATGACCCATCCGATTCTATACCATCAATAGCTGTTGATTCACCCTCTGGCAAACTAACCCACAAGCCAAAAAATACCTTTTTTCATAGGTCAGCAAGCTATTTCTATGGTGGATTTTCCACGCAACCAGGTCACTTGCCCAGAGTGTACCTTCAAAATAGGGTACCCCCAGATCATCCATCAATAATCCTTCTCAGTAATGAACCAACCATAGCTGACTGGGGGTCCCATATCAAGACACCAAGACACCACCATAGCTGGATGGGTTCATTGGATCGGTGCGTTGTCAACCAGGCAGCCGCGCCAGGATCCGCTCTACTGCGTGACGACCTCTGGAGAACAACAGCGACTGGGTCGTGCAGCTGGCTGCCAGCTGCAGCTGGCTGTGGTTCATGATGGTGGTGGTGATTAATGGTGGTAAATGGTGGTAGTCATGGTTAATGATGCTGGAGAATAGTGGTTGATGATGGTTGAGGTCAAAAACCAATGCCGACTACGAATGGTTGAATTGATGGTTGAGAATGACTACTCATATCCAATAATGATCAATGATGGTTCGATACGGGCACGGATTCCAACTACCAAATTCTGGTGTGTCTCACGCACCGTATTTTCAACTGCATGGCAACTATTTTTTGGGTAATGCGAAATAGATGGGTACCACATTACCAAACAAAAATAGTCATATGTCATCACCCCATGGTTTTTGCTGCAGGATGATTCCATACAATAGTAAGCACATGTAAGCACCATGAACTATCAAATATGGTGGTTTCTCAAAATACGGGACCCCAAAAATGGTTCGTTCACTACCATAAATGATTAATGCTGTATGTTTGGGGTACCCATATTTGGAGAAAACACCATATGCGTTATAATCACCATGATTGTTGTTGTGATGAGTTCTTGACCACCACAGGTCTTGTATCATCGCAGCAAGGCCAAGTCGTTAGATGCCAGCAGGGTTTGGACGCTGCCAGCTGGTTTATGATTGTCTGGCTTTAACCATTTGGTGGTTTCTCAAGTCAGAGGGAACCCCGAAATCTTCCAACCACGGTTGGCCGATTACTGTAAATGACCAACATGAAGGATGATGATTGCGGGTACTCCCATTTTAAGAAACATCCATGTAGTTCAGCCTTTTTGCTAAGAGGATGTTGGCATATGTTCATGTGTGTTGCAACCACCCAAGTATCAACTGTTGCATTGAAGATCATTGTCGTGGAGAACGCTCCAATTTTTGCGGTGTCCGTGGGTTATCCTGAAGAGAGAGTGTAAACTATCATTGCTGCAAGCCTGATGAAGTCATCCTTGAACGCTATCAATGCATTTTGTACATTGTTGCTGGTGTAAATCCCTTGGTAGTAGCTGGTAGTAATCATTGAAACTGTAAACGAGTACAAACCGGCTGTTGTTGAACTGGCCACGATTACACTAATGAAAAACTCAACCAATTACACTATTGTAAAGCCACCAAATAGATTGGTTTGCAATAATGTCATTACGCGATCATTGGTCACGGGCTAGTTTGTTGTAATCCAGCTATTGTCAAGCCATTCACAATGGTTGTCTCTGTGTATTTCATTTAACTCATTTTTGATATTATGTGTAATTTGATAATTAGCCATGCATCATTACAGGCATTTTTTTTACATATTTTTAGTGGGAACTATTACCATTACCCATATTCCTAAGCCATTAATCATAGCTATGATGGTTGCAAACCAACCAGCAATGAGAGTTTTTCGTGACCGTTAGCCGTAAGCCATCAATCCCTCGAACCCAACCTTAATGCATTCCTCAAAGCAACCTTAACCCAACCTCAACCCAACCTTAAACCAACCTTTAAACACCCTCCAATCAACCTTTGATCAACCTTAAACCTTCCTTAACCCAACCTTAAACCAACCTGAACCATTCCTTAACGGCACCGAACGGCACCTTGCACCGACCCCGAGGTTATACTTCCTGCTGGGGCTGCCCACTGCTGTGCTACTTGAAGTTGCCAACTCCTTCAGGTAAGTGCGAGCGATGCGGGGTACACAGCGATGGATCAATGGCTAGTGGGTCAAGGCTTTAACCAACCAGTTGGTCAACTATGGTCAGTAATCGTTAACAATGGTTTGGCTTTTTTGCGGTTTGGCACTTAATCCCCAGCGATTCTGGGAGGTACGCATGGTCAGATATTTAACAATGGTTAATCAGGAAAAAACACCAACAATGGTTGATATGGCGAGCTGGGTCAAGCAGTTAACCAACCAATAATGATAGCTGGTGAATGGTTAACAATAGGGCATAATAAGCAACAATTCTAACGGATATATACCAACTATATGGCCATGGGTCAATATTGACCAACCAATAGTGGTGGAACCAACAATTTTGGTTCATGATAGGGGAACCAGGGGGACTAAGGGTAAACTGACCCACAGCCGTATTAGGGGATATTAGGTGATTATACTGGTTCTTATTAGGGACTAATAGTCATAAACCATATGTTGTTAGTTCACATCATTTTAGTTCATCCTTATTAACAATAGGGCCCAATAGGGGTTAATGACAACAAATTGATGGTTAAACAACTACCAATGAATGGTATATAGGGAGTTATATTGATTCATTGTTAATGGACCCTGATGATGTTGAAGAGTGGTTAATAGCTAATAAAGCTGGGGAGTATCAGTATAACCAACAATAATTGGGGATATACCAACTACATGGTGGTTTCTCAAGTCATACGGGACCCAAAAAATGGTTGGTTTGTTAGCGGTTTATACTAGATGATCTAGTTGGCTATATAGGCTATAATCAAACCGATTAATTCAGATTTGGTTACTAATTGGTTTCTAATAGAGAGTCAATAGTTGTGTAATTATTTACTATTACCATGGTGGCAACCAGCCAAGTTCATTCTGCTATGGGTCAATATTGACCAACCAACCAATGGTCAAGCAGCTGCTTTACGGTTGATACTAGGGGAGAATAAGCAGCCAGAAGAGGGGATGTACCAGCTACATGGCTACGGCTCAAGCAGTTAATCAACCAACTTTCATGGGGGGGAATCACTTCATAGAGAAACCAACGGTTAATGATGGGGGAACCAGGGGTACAGGGTTTTCACCCATGGCCAGCTGGTGCTTTCCCAAACTGATTACTAATGGTGAGTCAATGGCCAACAATAACAATAACTGGTTGGTGGATTGAACATTTTTTTATCTTTGCCGATATCTGATATTTAGGACACTTGGTTGATTAATTTTGGAGAGAGGCTGCAACGACCAACCAGATGAAAGCAGAGGTCTGCAAAGGGTTTCATGGATACGCCCGGATCCTAAATGGTCGATTGTTTCCTTCGAACTCCTCACTCATAGGATGAACCATCCAACGCAAGGGTTGCTTGAGTTCAACGTTTGTCTATCCATCTAAATGTATCTCCTATTTTTCCTTCTATCCCTCGTCCCTCTATCTATCTATCTATCTATCTATCTATCTATCTATCTATCTATCTATCTATCTATCTATATCTGTCTATCTATCTATTTATCTATCATTATCTATATATCATTATCTATCATTATCTACTATTATCTACTATTATCTATCATTATCCATCATTTTTTGGCATCATCTATCGTTATCTATCATTATCTATCACTATCTATCACTGTCTATCACTGTCTATCATTATCTATCATTGTCTATCTGTCCATCTATTTATTTTTCGATATGTCTGTCATTCTATCTATCTTATCTATATCAATGTCTCTAACTGTGACTTACGTATCTGTCCATCCTATGAATCATCAACTTCTGTCTACTTGTTTGATCTAATTGGACCTCATCTCAAGCGAATTTAGATCTTGTCTGAGCTCACCTACTCATCTCGTTTGCTCTGATCTACTCTATTAACATCTATGTGTCTGATGGAGTCTGATCAACTCGTGTCCGATCTGAATTCAAATCTCATATAGACTTAATCCTGAAAGCTAATCTGATCTGATTCTATGTATATTAATTTGCCCGTTGATATTAACTTATCTAATCTGATCATACCTAGTCATAAGATATATGATCTTATTTAGTTCTCATCTAAACTTTTCGAGCCGCATCTAATCTTATCTTATCCTATCCTATCTATGTGTTTATCCATTTATCCAATCATATATGCTGTATATCACACCTATCCATATCATATAATCTCATCGAATCAAATCCAATCTACAGTTTTTCTCCGCTAATTTTATTTATTCATCTTTTTATTTGATCAGTGCGTACTCATCTATTCATTTGATCAGTCTATTCAACATCTCTACTCATCTGCTGTACGGTGTGTCTTTGCATACTGGTGGGGCCCGCGGCCCTGCGACGTTCCAGGAGCACAGCAGATTCCGCGAAAGAGAAGTATCGAGCTGTGGCACAGGAGTTGTTTCTTGGAGAGTGTGGCCAGGGTCACCGTTGGTGAATTATGGGTCTTCATAGGGGATCGCCCCAAACATTGGGTGCGTGGTTGGGATACCCATGAGTTGGTTCACTGAAGTGGGGTAGGTACCCTGTAGGGA
>VSDK01014310.1:238819-297424 GCA_009767595.1 Symbiodinium kawagutii | reverse complement strand
CTATGGCCCACATTTGTCTTCGTTGCAGAAAGAGATCACACATACTTGGAGGAATGCGGTGGACCTCCAGTAGTGGACATGCGGTGGTTTCTCAAAGTAGAGGACCCCACAAATTATCCTATTAACCATGAGTAGTAGCTAACCAACCATTTTTGGGGTACCCCTATTTTGAGAACCCTCCCTGTAGGGAAACTCATGAACTTTGCAGTGCTCTCATGGACTTCAGCTGGTGCAACTGGGAACTATGGGACTATGGGTATTGATCGAGGTGTGGTTCCCACCAAACCCAACTGTTATAAACTGGATTCTATACCCTCCTCTACCGGAAGTCATAATCCAACTTAAAGCTGATGACAGGCTCACATCCCTACATCTTGGTTGTTCTTTGATCCTTTTTTGGCCGGAGATCGGCCCCTAAAACTCCAAGGCTGTTGTACTTGAAGCGCTGCAAGAACTTCTTCTCGGGCTCCACGGCATATGGCACCGCGTGCGCTGCCGCCATGCTGGGGGACAAGGAAAGCATGAACCGGCTCAGGACTGGGCGGTTGATCGTCCGGGGAATGACCGAAATACACTGAGCCAGACTACAAAACCAGCAAAGATCTCTGTGGATGAAACTGTTTGGGGAGATTTTAGCCAAGTATCTACAGGCTTGGTTGACAAGCTTGACATTTGTTGGTTGATATGTATGAAACTTCGACGACTGCTATTGCTTCGGGTGGATCGTTATGGAATGCGATGATGGGAATCGCATTTGAAGCAGCCAGCCAGAGATGGCATTGTCAGGTGATGCGGATGCTGTCATGCACAGATCCGTGTTGATTGAGGTCATAACAAGTGATGAATGGCTATTGATAGATGAGAGTGGCAGCCATATGGCTATAACTGGTCGGTGGATTGATTGACATCTTTTTCTCAGTATTTAACCAAAGTCATTGACCATAGTCATTAATTAACCATAATTAGTCATTGACCATAGTCATTCACCATAATTAATTAGTCATTAAGCATAGTCATTAATCATGGTCATTCACCATAGTCATTCACCAAAGTAATTGACCATAGTCAGCAAACCATAATTAGTCATTGACCAAAGTCATTCACCATAATTAGTCATTAACCATAGTCATTAATCATAGTCATTCACCATAGTAATTGACCATAGTCATTAACCATAGTCATTAACCATAGTCATTTACCATAGTCATTAACCATAGTCATTAAGCATAGTCATTGACCATAGTCATTAACCATAGTCATTAACCATAGTCATTTACCATAGTCATTAACCATAGTCAATTAACCATAATCAGTGACCATAGTCATTAACCATCACCATTTTCAACATTGTTATGGCTTTTAACCAATATATCAACCAACTGCCTCGTGGGTTTCTGCTAGGAGTCGCATGTTGTCGTTGCAGCAGAACGATGGGAGCTTCCAAGGGATTGCCTCAACGCTGGACATTTTGGAGCATACTGCGGAGATCAGCGCCTTGGATGGGGGGTTCTTTTGAATATGGCTATTGGTCAATATTAGCCAACCAATAATGGGGGAAAATATCCAACAATAGTCATGGAAACAATGGCTAGTGATAGGGGAACCAGGGGTACGGCGTTTTGACCCCTGGCCGCATCAGTCTTACTTTGGGACTCGGGACTCTCCCCTCAACTTTTGACAGGGACCATGGATAATGATTATGGTTAATGACTATGGTTAGCCCTGTCATCAGTGCTACTTTGGGACTCTCCCCTCAACCCTCTCGTGTTCGAAAGTTGATGTTTTCTTTTGGGGTGCTCTTCTGGTGATGTTGTCACCCCCCCCGTTGAAAACATCAACTTTCGATGACTTGCAGGACTCCTGACTCCTGGACGAACTTCATCCCCAGCTAGCCAGGCTGCTAGCATTGTTGGGTTCGTGGTCACGCCCCGCCGGCTGAGGCACTTGCTTGTGCCGGATGAATCTCTTGGGCGACCCGGGCACCACGGCCATGGATGACGGAGCTGTGAGATACCTGGAGACTATCAGTGACCTGGTGGCATGGTGACCATAGCGGTTAGTCATGGTGCAATGATGGTTGCGAGTGGTTGATCATGGTGAATGATGGTTACTGACTATGATTAATGTTGGTCAATTACTATAGTACTTTAATTGTTAAGTATTAATAGGTTCAATCATGGTTAATGATGAGAATTGAGAGTGGTTGATCATGGTTTATAATGGCTAATGATGGTTGATGTTGGGGTTGATGTTGGTTGACATCTATAATACTTCAATGATGGTTGATCATAATTAATAAGTGTTACTAACTTAATCACCATTATATAATCGTTGATAAAGGGGCTATGAAAGTTGCTTATGGTTATATAATCATTGACGATCAATCATTATTGGTTGACAGTGCCTAAGAACGGTTGATTGTGAGGCTTGCAAATATCATTTTGATGAATTGTTGCTGTAATCAAAAACAGCCAGTAGTGAACTGATTACAGATATCAGCAACCAGCAGGTGGTTGGCCGTGATGTTGGGACCAACTACCTGATCCAGTGATTTACTAGTATTGACAGTGTTGACCAATAATGAGCTGTCATCAACTATAATCAATTTATTCAGCATTGTTTTCCATGACATTGCTGTACCTTGTCACTATCAGCAAAGCACCATTCACCATTGATTTACTACCCTAAAACCACAATAAGTCGCCATCGAATCGCATTAATCATCCACGACCATCAGTAACCATCATTAAGCATCATTTACCATCATTAACCATCATTGCAGCATCTTCGCCATCATTCGCCATCATGACAGCATCATAACAGCATGATTCTGGCCATCATAGCCATCATTCACCCGGTTCAGCTCGGCTGCGATGTCAGCGCCCCCTGCAGGCGATGAGGAATCCGAGGGTGCAATCCCAGGCGCAATGGTGAATGGTGGTCGGAACAGCGGGATGTGAGCAGAACATATGGCTATGGGTCAATATTAACCAACCAATAATGGTGGATGATAACCAACAAAACTATAGGGAAAACAATGGTTAATGATAGGGGAACCAGGGGTACGGGGTTTTGACCCACAGCCATATTGGGAAGTTCTTGAAATGGCGAGCTGGGTCAAGCAGTTAACCAACCAATTTCACGGGAGATATGTTCACCAACAATTTTTTGGGAAAACAATGGTTAATGATAAGGGAACTAGGGGTACTGGGTGAACTGACCCACTGCCAAATAGGGGACATGGCTGCTTAATTACCAATAAATGCTCGCTAATAGATGATTTAGGGGTAACCCCTTTTTGAGAAACCACCACATACCAACAATGACTAGTGGTATAGGAGATATATCACAGTATATAATATACATGTGTGTGATGGAAGAAGTGTATGTATGGACGTACATATATTTACATATTGATAGCACATATATTGTGTTCATATAGACGTAGCGCTACATGCAAAGATAAGGTATCATGTTTAGGTGTCAAATTACAGGCGTGATATGACGTGTGGGTGAAACCGTGCTATGGCCATACCCCCTGATAAATATAGCGGTCCAACTCTCATGGATGTACAGTCTACAGTACACTCTACTGGGTTTTGCACAGACAAATTGAACATGTAACATCATAGAACCTCAAACGATGGTTCTCACGGAGAGAAACCAGTCTCTGGCAAACTGTCCTGGAAACTCAACATATGCTTTCTGATAGTCAAAAATGGTGGATTTTCTATAGGTGACCAGCGGATACCAAAGGGCGGCTCCGTGAAGCTCTATGAAGCATTCATGAAGCTTCTATAACTACTAGTGACTGTTCATTAATTGACCTACCAAGTGACCATTGATCATCAACCTACTAAGCGCTGCAGATTCCGTTGTGGTGTTTCGGAAGCCTTCCCAGCCGCCAGATGAGCTTCCACGTGGCCGTACCCAGCGAGAAGACTTCAGCCACTTGGGACGGCAGGGGTGGTGGTTGGTGGTGAATCGAGGGCAGCTGGGATGTTGCTGGGTTGCTTCGTTGATTGTAAGGGATATCCATACACAACGAAATGATCATGGTTGATAGCGGTATATAATACTTTTACTGGCCGAGAATTATTGGTTTTCAAATATCATCAAACATGTTTGTTGATGATGATGTGATGATGGGGTAACCAAAGGTGATAATTGCTGAAGTTTATCATCAACTCTGTATATCACCCAGATAGGGTTGTTGTGAACATCCCAGACAACAACACGCTGCTCATTTGCAATATGTGTCAAAGGGGGGATTGACTTGCATACATGTGGGGTTGGATCATGAGTCCAAATTGTGGGAATCTCAATCAGTCCCAGCCATTATAAATCAATATTATGCAGACATATTTTGGGGGGTTCTTGAAATGGGAGTACGCCCAAATCATTTGCTTTCACTATTTATAGTAACAAGCCAACCTTTTTTGGGTTCTCTCCTTAGACAACTTCAATTTATCTCGAAATGCATTTAGATAATGCTGCACTGAGAAATGGTATATCCGTGTGATAAAAGGTCTTTCTTTATCTTATATAGTGTACGTATAGATGTTTCAATACATTCAGATTCGCATTGAAAATCAACAGAGAGATCTACTGATACACATGTTTTTCATGCTGCTAAGTTCCAGTAGCTGCAAGTGAACCTGTGGCAATTCAAGGCACCTAGGACAACTCACCATGAACGAGGCATCACGTTTGACAATTTTTGTTGCTATGTCTTGGGGTTTGCTTGGGTTATGACCCCTACAACTGTTACTTAACCCCAGCAAACTCCAGCTGAGTCAGTTTTAAACCACATTGAGCACGAAAAATTGCATTTGAATCCACTGGGCTTCATTTCTTGAACCAATGATGGCTTGTGCTTCCTTGAGCCTCCCAGGCATCATGTCAGAGACTCGTTGTCAATTCAATTCCGTGACACTTTATGAGCCCACTTGGACGCTTGGACAAGCAAAATGGTCGGACCCTCCCTCCATCAGTCGTGTCTTTTTCCAGGAATCAAGAACTGACATGTGACACAATGTGACACTGTCCCTTTTCGTTGGTAAGGGGGTGTTTGATATTCGGAGAAGCTGTCTTGATCCAGAGAATTGTTGCAACCCATCAATACCCTTCATATTATTTGTCTTTCTATTGAAGGAAAAGGAAAATCAATTACTCAAAGCCAACCACAATTTCAAAGTCTCCACGGGACATTGCTCTCCACTAGTCACTAGTGTTGTGCCATAGTCATTGCTTCCCCTAAATCTCGCTTCCATGAGTGCTGGTGGGAACGTCTTGAAATGGCTTAGGCTATGGGTCAAACCAAAAACATGGTCAAGGGTTACCAAGGAATTAACCCACAAGCACATGATCAATTTCCATGACTGGACCTTCCGAGCTGTCCATACCTTTCTGCAACATTGGTAGTAGAGGATTGCAAGCCGTTTTTGGAAAGACATGCTGAGACCGGTGCGGTGCGCCCCGCCCCCCAAGCAATGGACAATCACGGGCAAGTGGGCATGTTTGAATGATTATTGTCCATGGAGAATGATGGCTAGTGAGGAGTGGGAAACCGTCCAAGTTGAGGGGATAGGGGCTGGCTCAGCAGAGACCCATCCAAGGGCAGAAGTAGTCTTTGATTCGATTGGATTGCCTGGGTGGCGTGCCATGTGTTTCAACAAATGGAACCATAAAAGTGAAGGTCCCAAGCGAAGGTCCTGTCGATCCCAAACAAGGGTACCGCAGCAATTCTTGGGTTGCCAACCACCGCGTACAGTCCTGAGAAAGCATCAGATTCGTAGCCTATTCGCAGCTATCAGCCATCCTCAAACATCCATCCCACAAGAAGGGGCCCCATAGTTGTATTAAGTAGATTTTGAACTAGGGATAACTAGGGTAAGTACGTAAGTTCCCGCTATGGTAGACCTGTAGGTCCATGGCTTCCACTTCCAACTCGCCGACATGCCGAGGTGCCAGCAGTGTCGTAGCTTCCTCTGGGGCTTTCAGGACCAAGGAGTGCGGTGCGCCAGATGTCACCGGACTGCAGCTCGGCAAGATAAGGTCACTGGTGAATCATGGGTCCCCAATAGCAGTAAATAACAACCAACCCGGTTGGTGGTGTTAAACATTTATTATTTTCCCTAGTAATGGTTAGCAAATGGTTGGTTCACAACTAGTTAATAACCAACAGCAGTAAATAAGAACCTGCAGACAAATAACAACCAGATAAGTTGTGAATCATGGTACTACCCAACAGCAGTAACAAGCAACAGATTTCGCGCAATGTACCAACTAGTTTTGGTCTCCAGTCATCCTAGCACTACGCATACCAGGACATGACATAACAGCCAACAGTAAGGCGGGGGGATGTACCAACTATGCATGGTTAACACGTGATAGTCATGGCTGGGCAGTGCATCCTGGTGAAGGTATGGCCATGGCTCAACCGCTCACGATTTGAATCTGAGCTCACAAGGATACAGTCCGGTACACTTGAGGAATAAGGGGCCCCATGCTGTGAAACAGTTGGAACATGTTCCGGCGACCATGGGGGCCATTGTATGGGAATGATTACTTTCACTTACCTTCAAGATGACCCAGTTATGTATGTATATATGCCATGAGTTTTTGGGTATTGAACAAGCGCTGAACCGTGACGATCAACAGTTGCCAGTCGTCCTTTTTACCGATCTTGTGTCATGACCAAGGGTTTCAAGAATGGATGAACCACAAGGACTAGACGCTGGCCCAGAAACCTCAAGCTTCACTCCATCATCCGAGATACAGGGTGCCAACAACATTAACTAGGGTTTTTGGAGTGGTATGAACCACCTATTACAATCATCCAACATGAACAGCTTTGCATCAACCATCAATTAACCATCACTAAGCAACGTTGAGCATCATCACCAATCAAGAACCAGGGGTCATCACCCTGAAATGCCAGAGGTGTGCAATGGATGCAGCAATACCCCGATGGGTCGACTATGCCGAGGACGAGGGGAGCGTTTCATTGTTTTGTGTGTCAACAGTGCCGTTTGGCGGGTAGATTCTAAGCTCAGTGTCGTCCGTAATTGTCATTATCATTGCCTAGATACTCCATGTATGGCATATCTGAGTATATCTACGCGTGAAATGCCCCAATTGTAGTAAACATATGTAAACATGCCATACATGGAGTATCTGGCTTATAGAATTTGCATGTCTATGAACTATTAGTGTTGGTTTTACACCACTATAGTTGGTTATACAGTTTTTATTTTTACATGTGTTTATATATGCACATGGGTATCCGAATGCTTGTACTGTTTCATAGTATGTTAGTAAGGTGACATTACCACTATGGTTGGTGTCGTTTTGAAGCATTACACATCCTTTGGTATTGAAACTTGGCAGTGAAAGAAATCCACTATTTGTTTGGCTATGCAATGGCTCTATGTAGTGTATTTATGCGCTGGGAGATTGCAAGGTCCCACATTGTTTCTTCGATCTAGTGCCTTTTGAAGGGGTCAGATTTGATTAACATCCTTTCCCACAGCCTTGGTTCTCTCCTTGTTCTTTGACCCTCATTGTTTGAGCACCATGGATGTTTGACCCAAGGAAAACATTCAGGGCAATGTCTTTTCCAGGAGCTGTGCGCTTGTGATGCTTCGCTTTAGTTTGCATGTGCGACTCATACCTGGTCATGACAAGCGGTTGGTGATTTCAGATGTCTTGACGCATGGCACGGTATGGTGTTCTACCTAGGACCTATGTGACATTGATGGTAACATTGATGTTCATTGATGGACATCAATCATGACCTCATATCTCATGGCTTTGGATTGATGGTAATGTCAGACACATGTTTCTGATTATTGCGGATCGTGACTGAGATCACCAACCAGATATTTAGAAACATGGCCACTGGAAGCAATATGGCAAGCATTGACTGCTTGGCTGTCCACAAGCAAAGCAAGCTGCGAGACATTGGACGATCATTTTTGATGGAGGACAGCCACATTTGGACTTGTCAATGATGGTTATATTGATGGTACTAGTGATGGTTGGAATGATGCTGCTAGTTGTAATGATGTTTCGCATGGTGCTTTGACTGATGGTTGTATTGATGCTTCGAATTCATATGTTTTCTCCACGGTAATAATGGTGGTTTTAATGATGGTTAAGGCGACATTTGGGATGATGGCCTTCAGGATGGCTGTTGTAATCATAGTGTCAATTCTTGACATGAACTTGACATGCTTCTGCCAGCCCTCCCGTTCAGGGTCGGTCGGCTGAATTGGGCACCCCATTCGCCAAAGACGATTATTACTTGGGGGATGGTCATGGACGACTTTGAAACCAACAGTTTCACTTCGCAACCTAGTCATGATCAGCTGTATCTACTAGGTAGGGGTGCTACAGCATGGAATTCATCGCCAACAAAACACAACACAACAACACCATCACCACAACAACACCACCACCAACAACAACAACAACAACAGCTGGATATTATTCATTGCCGAAATGCTTAATCTAAACCAGCGGCAGGCTACCGAGTTACAACTGGGTTGCAATTACCCATTAGAAGGGTGCTGAATTGGTTGACCGTTCTGACTTCGTTTGAACCTTTTCGGCCTGTGAAGCACCTTCTCTGATGACAAGTAATGATGGTGGATGGTTCATGGTTGATAGTTGAAAATGGTGAATGTTCATTCTGAAGTATTCAGTGATAATCATTCACCAGCCCAAGTCTTTTTGGATGATACACTGTTCAGGAGCCATTTTTATAGCCATTGCTAACCATGATTATGTCCATCCTTCAATTCATCATTCTTACCTAGCAGTTTCGACCATAATTAGCCACCCCATGAGAGAGGTGTTGGTGTATAGTAGATAGTTACACAATTTGATCCAACGGAATGTTTGGTCACAAACATGCCAAACAACATATGTGTGCCGACACCATGTTCACTCGTCTGTTGCGGTATCAATTCACAATCCATGAAAAAGCAGACCCGCACCTCGCACTGGAACTGTTTTGTCACAACCATGAAGACATCGATGCGCTCAAGGTTCGATCACCAACTATGATATGTTCAATCATTGTTGCCAAGCATCCCTTCAGGATGTTGCAAATTGAGAAAGACTTGGTAGCACACGCATTATCAACATGTTTTGACGTTTCAGCGCCGAGCAATGGCAACAGGTCATCCTGGTTCCATGGTTCCGTTCCTGACTTGATTATCTTATCAATGGTGGTTGATGATAGTTGATTCTGAATATGAGTGCTTAGCACCGATTGGTTTGAAATTGTTCATACATGATGTACTCCTACGAGTGGTCGGTTCCTTTCGAATATGATCATTGCGGGATCTCGCACGCACATGGTCAGCCTGTCCACAGCTAGCTCAGACGCAAATGCCTGGCTGGCCATGCCAGCAGAAAGGCTGCATGTGAGCAGTGATCAGAACTCAGATGTCGTGCTTGATTCGTATGTTTGAGATTATGAGCCTTTCCCAACACCCTGCCCACCCCTCCCCAGTGGTGGTAATTTTCAATGTGGAAACGAAACAGCGAAGGGGGGATCCAATCAAAATGTGGATAAACCGACCATTATCACTATTATCACATGATTTCCTATCTCAACCATTGTAGTACCAAACTAGCAGGTACTGGCTCGCATTTATCAACGCTTATACTGACCTGATTAAATTGTAATTCTCAACTGATTGGTGTTTTAACGTTTAGTCATTATGAAGTCCAAAGTGATTGATAGGTGTTTTAACGTTGATATATGACCCGTTAAAATTGTAATGCGGAACTGTGGTGGTTTACACTCCTGGTAACTAACATAGACCCTCCCAGGTAGGGGTTGAATGACCAGTTTCCGCACGCAAGGGATACCCTTCTGGTGGGGTCCATCTTAGTTTGCAGGAGGGTAACCACCAGAAGGTCCCACCAGAAGGGTATCCCAATAGGAAACTGATGAACCACCCAATAGACAAGCTGGTGAACTGTGGTGAACTTGTGGTGGTAACCATTGTTTGATGTCATTATTAGGTCCCACCACAGTTCCCCAGCTTGTCAACCTCGGGTGGAACCCTGCTGGAGATGTTAAGTCCTGGTCACTGCTGAGCTGCCGCTTGCGGCCGAGCCTCTTATGGCGCCAAAAATCTTGGAGTGGATCTGGGGAACTGGTTCATGATGGTTGATCAGTGGTTCATAGCTGGTTGGCCATGGTTCATCATGTTTTAGAATGGTTGATATCGGTTGGTTGGTTGATAATGATTCATGAGCGTTCATAGGTGATGAATGAGAGAGAAGGCGCGTTTAATGATACCTCATAGTTTATGAATTGGGAGATAAACCTTGCAAGGAAACATGTCAACAAGTAGCTCGATGGTGAATCTTCGATCGTCAGGTCAAAGTACCAGAATTTAAGCCAACATGCCAGACATGGTTGATAGAAAAAATCCAGGAAATCTTTAGACTTGGTGCTTAAAACAAGGGTTTCCAACGTAGATCTGCCCATGAACTAACCCAGTGACAACAGTTTGGGGGTGTGAAAACCGTGCATTGAACGAAACATGGAAGCTCCAATTTGCCGCAGATTGAATCATTTGCAAAGTGAGACTTAGGAAAGGTCAACGCATGAACTTCGTGGTAAGTTTTTGGGTAAACAAGGATTACTGGCGGTTTCATGTGTTCATTTTGTCCACCGCTTTGGTTTCACTTGGTTTGGTCCACAATGTAATTTAAACAGCGGGCTCTCAAGTTTGAACCATAGGAATTGGACATGACCATGAAAGCCAAACGTAACCATAGTGATCACCATAACAACACTGAAAACATCACTATGAACAAACGTTCGGCATAGGGCACTACCTGCTTTCCCAGCTAGCTGTTGCTTCACCATGGAATATTGCAGATTTACGAATCTGGATCTACCCCTATGCTTCCAGTTACCACTATAGTAGGTAACCAACAATGGTAGACACCAGCTGGTTACCTACTATAATGGCAACTGGAAGCATAGGGTACCATTCCTCCCATTTTCGCCATCATTTTCTTAAGCCCACCTTTTCGCAGGGACCAACCCTGGCTTTCCTTGGACCTGTGCGCACAGGTTTGACTTCCAGGAGTCAGGTTCAGAGGCCAACGGGAAGCGCGACAGAGCATAAAGTCGTGAGGTCAAGGCCTGTCACATGCCAAAGTGCTTGGTGATTTCACGCATTTTTCATCTTCCCAACTAACGCTTGCTTATATTTTTTCATCACATGTCAATCACTAAGCAAGCGTTGGTTGGTTGACTAGTGTTTTTCATTGGAGTTGAAACCACCAACCAACAAAAGTCAGCACATGTTCCGCAACAAAAAAACACGCTCAATCTTTTTCGGATGCTCACTGGATTTCCAGAGTTGGGACTCCATACGAACTCCTTGGGCAACGAGATTCATTGCCAGGAAGTCGTCATGTTTTGGAGGTGCCACCAGCGTGCCTTTATCGCATGGAGTTAAACCGCCAAGCATCACGTGGATAGCATGATACAAACCCGCAGGATGCATCCACTCGGGGAATACTCCAGAAAGCCCAAACACATCATGGATGCAACCAAGAGCTGGTTTATTTTCCCAACAGTTACATTGTATGGTCTTTATGTCATGTCTAACGTATTAGCATGCAAAGGTGCATAATTGGTACTTTCCAATTATTCGAAAGAGCTAATTTACTCTTGACTAACCATAATGATACCGCACATCCACCTACTAATTTTAGTTGACCATAACATACCCATTCATATCCACCGGATTTTAATTGATCAGATCGCGGAATAGCTATATTAGTTGGATATGGATCTCCTTTATCATGATATGATAATTGGTTCATCAATAGCTTTATCAATATATCCATCCACCTTTCCAATAATTGGTTCATCCATATCAATCATATAAATTATCATATCATATCACCTTTGCAGCTATATCGATATGATAATTGCTTTACAATGATATGATAATTGATTCATCCACCTAATTCATATGGCTGTGAGTCAAAACCCTATACCCCTGGTTCCCCTATCATTAACCATTGTTTCCCCTATGAAATTGTTGTTTATTATCCCCCATGAAATTGGTGGGTTAACTGCTTGACCCAGCTCGCCACATCCAATAGCTATACCCAGATGGTGGATATTTGCGTGTGTGCTCGGTGCTTGGCAGGCTCGGCCCATCATTTTCGCCTTGCGCCAGGTGGGCCCCCCTGTTGGTTGGCGATGGGCATGCTGCTCTGGGTAGCATGGTACATGATGCATGAATAAATAGAAAAACATAGCACATGATACTACAGAATGTTGCAGAATCTAACATGTGTATCATATGCATATATATCTATATTACTAGAGAGTGCTAGAAAGTGCAGGCACTTCGACAAATATATATATATATATATATATGTATATATATATATATATATATATATATGCAATGTTACAGAATCCAGCAAATATATATATATATATATCACGTTCTAGCATGTGCTACTACATATGGCATGCATATATTGATATCTATATCAGTATCTATGTCTACCTCTATATCTATTTATACCTACCTATCTATGTATTTATCTATGTATCTTTCTATCTATCTATCTATCTGTCTGTCTGTCTATCTATATAAATGTATATACATACATGTATATATATATATACACATATGCCCAACCACTTAGAGCTGTTGTTTATTTGCGTAGCTTAACCGGGGTGATTTCTACAAGTTATAGGGTGTGAACTAACTCAACTTTTGACTGCTAGGGGCCCCACCTCGGAGTATCCTGCGCAGTGCTTCTTGGGCAATGCCTGGTCATTTCAGCTGCTGAATGGGAGCTGCATGATTTTTCGATAAACCACCCTTCAATGCCAGCGTATAGCAGGTGTTTTTCCTTGAAACATGGATGATTTTGGATCTGAAATGAATTTACGTAATGAGTCACCATGAAATATCATGAACCTTGATTAGCCATGGCCATCTACCCCTGTCAGCTATGGCTATGGCCATTGCCCCTCATGATCCATTCATTACCTGCATTCACCAGCCATGCTGCCAGGGCAGCATCGAGATCTATCAGGGAACCGACCCTGAGGTGCAAGCGCTCAGCATGGTAGGAAGCCGACAGAGTCATGAAGCTGTTGTGTATTTCGGCTTGGAAGTCTGATAGCTGTAGATTTGTTTGCTACAAGATGATAGTTAATTGGTTGGTGGTTTTATAGGGGTTATAATCATTAATAATGGTTCATGATGGGAGGATAGTAAGTAACAATATCTAACAATAATGGTTATACAACTACTGGTTGCTGGTTTGATTCACATTTTGCTTATTTTCCCTAGCAATCATTAACACATAGTTGGTTGACTAATTCAAAGGTGTTGAAACCACCAACCAGTTCAAGAACTTCAGATATAGCGTTAGATCAAGCTGATATGGCTTAACTTATAGTTGAATAATCACAGATGACATAAGCAACCCACAAAATATACAAACAAATGCAAACTCTTTTATGTGTAGAAAACGTTCTTGACCGATCATGAAGCACCTGACTCAACTGATAAATGTAATTGGGACCAATCAGATAGAAGATCCCCTATGAACATATTCCAGCAATTTCTTCTAATCATTGAGGGACTCACTATCCGTTTTTGTTCTTCCACCGGATGGGCAGATATCAACGGCGTAGTGCGCCTGGCAGTTAACGAGTTTTTGGCGCTGCCCCTGCACCTCAAGCAGTGGTGTGGACATTTGATGGTCCTTGATGGGACGCCTCCCAGGGACCCGCTTGGGTCCACACGCTCTCAATGGTCAAGCAGTTAACCAACCAATGATAGCTGGTTAATGGCTAATAATAGGGGATGATAACTAACAATTATAGGGGATATATGCCAACTATATGGCTATAGATCAATATTAACCAACCAACAATGGGGATAATCACTAATAGGGCAAAACAAGGGATAATGATGGGGAACCAGGGGTACAGGGTTTTGACCCATAGCCATGATTGAACCCCTCCCTGTCATATGATAGAGAATTATGGGTTCGTTCATGTTCGTTGTAATCATGGCTACGTTTCTATAATGTTCATCATATTTAGTCACTACGACCACTCAATACCGTATTATCTAAGCGGTGACTAGTTGCAGCAATGATCACCACTCAAGCATACCTATCATTGGGGCGCCATACCTTTCTTTGGGGCTCATCAGCATCACTGCTATCGCCACCCAGCTTTGCCTTCCAACATCTGGCAGTGGGTCAAAACCCCGTACCCCTGGGTCCCCTATCATCAACCATGGTTTTCCCTATTACTGTTGGTGATTATCCCCCCATTATTGGTTGGTTAACTGCTTGACCCAGCTCGCCATCTGATCCCTTGGAGGTCGTGAAAAACGGATCTGCTTCCAAGCGCTTCTCTGTGGAGGACATCAAAGATTTAGAGGTGCCAGCGAAGCGAACAACGGCCATGGGAGGTCGAAGCCATCCCAACAGCTCCGTAGGAAACGCCACCCCAACATGGGTGAAGGATGGGTAACATCCCAACAGAGAAAACAAGTTTCGTACCAGCTGCAACTGATGTGAACAGCTGTTCGGGGTAGCCCTTGAGCATACAATCCACACACCCAATTCATCCCAACAGAATCGTTGACTGCCAATTTTTGGGGTCAAATTCATTTCCCTCCGTGGTCAATGGAGATTTTTGCCATGGCAACCGGGGACTTCGTAGGTCCTTATTTTCAAGAATCCTACAAAGTCATAGGCAGTTCAGGCCAGCAACCAACTAATAGGGACAGGATGACAGGATTGTGTTTCTCACAGCGAATGGTAGCAAGACTGACATGTTTGACTATGGCAATTCAAGACTGTTTATCCTAGATGGAAGAGGTTGAAAGATTCTTCACCCTAAACTGCCAATTTCGTGAATGCACATGGGAATCCTCGCCCCACAATCACAGCCTGAATTGGACCGGCGAACACTGGTCACAGCTCCTGAGCAAAGACGCAAAGTTTCTTCCGCAGGTAGAGGAAGAAAAAGAAAAATTTATCATCCGTTTGGCGGATCGTAAGATGCTCGTCAAAAGATCTGCCAGTGGCGGTTCCTGAGATTTGGACCCCCAAAATGGTTGGTTTATTGCTATAACTGGTTCATAGCAAGAATGATTTGGGGTACCCCTATGATTTGAGAAACCACCCAAGTCAAGTTGAGCATTGCCATCTCCTGTGTTGGGAACAGATATCAAAGGCAAGGAGCTCGGGAAGTCTCTGAGAGGGGCACAGCTGGGATTCTCAAATTGCTGACCGTCAGCGGAGCATAGTTATCGTCAACCCTTGGGTACGGATTATGCAAACATTTGGGGCTGCATGCATTAGCTAATCAATAAAGTGAATATCACTATTATTTTGTAATTAATTCATCAGTTCTTTCAATCCTGACTAATCCTAATTGATCCTTATTATTCCTTATTAATCCTTATTGACCAAAGTAATGTGGCAAATTCACACATGATCATGCATTAATAAACGTTATATAATCAGGATTGGCTAATGATGGTGAATTTACTAATGCAATTTCACCCCTTGTTGCTTTCGAAAACATTGCTTTTCGAGTCGCAGGTTCTGACCCACATCGGGCAGAGGAAAGTGTTGATTATTTTGGGGAGAGGAGGTTTTACACTGCATATGGCTATGGGTCAATATTTACCAACCAACTAATGGGGGACAATGACCATCAATAATAAGGCAAACAATGGTTAATGATGGGGGACCAGGGGACAGGGTTTTGACCCACAGCCATATGACTTGCTCCATGTTTGATGGTCTGGGTTTTACTGTAGTCACTATAGTATGCCGTTTTGTGTGTTTGTGGCAATCATATATCTAAATCTCGATGAGTAATTGCACATCAGGCTATTCATGGCAACATAGTCATACCTGGTTGGTGGTTTTGAACATTTCTATTTTCCCTATACTATAGCATTTACAAATGCTTGGTTGGTTGACTAACATGTTTCATGCCACCATGAATACAGCCGCGTCGTTGTGCAATTGGAGTTTCCTTTGCTAGTCGATTCATGATCTTCTTGGACACCAACCTGGCGAATTAAAAGGTTTTGTCGATTGTGGGGTTAAGATAGGCTGCTCCCAAGGTTGAAGTGACCGTGTTAACATTTGGATCAGCACCTATTTGTAACCTCAAAGTGAAGCAATCAAGAATGAGCGTTCAGCTTTTGAACACAAGGAATGGCGAATTTGTGTGAAGGCCGCACATGTTTTACTGCTGGATGCTTTAGCCTCCACCATGGAGGTCAAGTTGATGGTTTAAGGACTTGTCAAATCTTATTCTTAAGACCATTTGTTTTAGCCACCATGGATGTTGGATTTTGACGTTATTTTGCATTTGGAATATGCCAGCATTTTTTGTACTAGATATTGGATTTGCAAGGTTGCGTCTAGTCACTGGTTCCAATCATCGTCATGAACCAAAGGAAAGCAATCTTCAGCCATGTAAGGCAAGGCAGTAGCCAGATCAGTGCTGGACCTTTGTCCACTAAACTGCAGTTGTCCGAAGGTGAGAGTAGATTCCAGAAATGTTTGCCAGAATAATATCAGTGAATATTGGACAAGGGGTAAAGTGGGACGAAAGAAGCGTTGGCTGCCAGTGAGAACGGGTGCCTATTTGGCTCTACCATTTTGATATGCCCTTTGGTATTGACAGGAGTCTAAAACCGTCTACCAGAACCCCCAAAGCATTACATCCATATTCTGAAGGATTCTCTCCCTGCTACCGTATCATTTCTAATTAATTCACTAATTAATTGATCAATTGGTTGGGATGTACAACATCAAGTAACGACGTTGTCGTTTCAACAGGAGAATGTGTCAATAGACAGGTGGCTTTACATTGTCGGAGTATTCTCACATTCAGCCAAAAAAATGCAGTTGACATGCTATGACCGGCATCTTCCGATGGTCCAAGCCTGTCATTTTTCTTGGTCCAGCTGCAAGTTGTCATAAGTTCGCAGCCCAAATTATATCCAACTATATAATAGATATACATGAAACTGTTATTGTGATACTATCAAATCTCATGAGTCAGTCACTTGCTATATGAAACTACGGTTCTTCTGACGCATATAGGCTACTGCAGATATGGTGGTTTCTCAGAATAGGGGTCCCCTCAAATCAACCATTATTAACCATTGAGAATAATCAACCAACCGTGTTTTGTGACCCCTATTTTGAGAAAGAATCATATATTTGCCACAACCTGGTCGTTGTTTCCGACGAACTTGACCTCCAAGGACCTTCGAGGTCTTCTCTCCACAGGGAAAGTCCTTTGACGTCTGCCGCCTAGCGGGTCATGGCAGATCCGTTGGTTGCACCACGCCGCTGTTGCTCACCGTACAGCGGTGGTGATTGATCATCAAGATGAGTTTATGGTGAGTGACATTAACAGGTGATTCACTACCATTGAAACCACCATAGATTCTGTTTATGAACAAATGGCGTGGTTACTCAAGTCATCGGGGTACACCAAAAATGGTTGGTTTGTTACTGTTAATGCTTAACATTAGATGCTTTGGGGGTGCCCCTATGTTGAGACACACCCATAGGTATCTAATTAGTTTGGCTACCATCAGCAACCGTTATCGACGCTACCATAGATCGCCCTCTTAGTTTTTCACATCATTGCCGACTAGTTGTGCTATATCCTGGTCCGATCACCCTCTTAGCAGAAAAAACACGGGTAGTAACAGACGTACGAACTGCGAAATCTGGGCACTGGCACCATATGGGATGATGCCAGTGGCAGTCCTTGGAGCCGGGGTGCCCTCTGAGGTCATCAAGGACCTACACAAATTGCTGACTTATGTGGGAATTCAAAAGGTTGAAGGGTAATGACTGAGTTTGCGGGTATAGGTTACGAAAGGTAGCCTTGGCTATCTGAGTTCTCCAAGCTTTAGCTTTTTTACTTTACTATTGCTCTGGGAAGCGGCGTTTTGTAAGGGGGGGCCCCCCCCCCCTGGGTTCGTTCCTCCCTGCGTCCTCTGGAACTACCTTGTATGCATTAGTTATCCACTGGACCCCACTTGGCCGATCCTCTCGCTGCTTCTTTAACCTACCTTTCGTTCTCCCCTGCTTGCTCTCAAGTCAATAGTGTCAATACATACATAATAAACATTGAGATACAGTATCTCATACTTCTCTGAATCATATACTGTACAATGTATATATGGTGCGTGGGGTCCATGATAACCAGGAATGGTCAATAAGATCACCACACGCCCTGCCGCGATCAGGATTGGTACGATGAGTTGGCCAGAATCTTTGAAGAAGCCGATTCCGCCCCAAGCTCAGGAACTGATTGGCCAGTGACCCCTGGGTTCGCTGGGCAACGGTGCGCCCAACCAGCTGATGGTTGATGTTTCGAGCTGATTACTGTAATACATGCTGTTTTTTAGTTTCTTTAAAGCCTTGAAGCCCTGGAGTTGCGAGAATGGATGAAGCCCAAGGATTCAGATGGTGAACACTAAACCCAAGGGATGAGCAGTTAAACCCTTCCTGGATTCAGAACTATTCATAAGCCCTGCGGCTTAGGGACGAACCTCTGTAGCATCGAAGACCTCGGCAAAGGAGGAGCACTGCAATGGATGGTAGCTTTGGTGGTCCCAGGGTGTCAGGTGGAACATGGTCTAAGGACGTCTAAGGGGAAATTAAGCTCATGAGCAATTACTGTAGTCGAAACACATTTTGCATCAAACAGTGAGTACCAGTTCGGGGCTCTTGGGATGTTCGCCAACCCATTTGTTATCATGTTGCGTATGACTCATCTCCATATTGCAACCCATGTGTTGTGCGATGTCACCCACAGTTGCCTTTACCGAGACAGTCATGGCACTGCGAAGCCCACCGTGTTTTCACAGGAGGCTGCCGAGGATGACTCCGTGCGTTTGGCCTGTTTCTGTGGTGACATCTGGGAGCTATGAGAGCCCGTTTGGGGGCTTTCTGAGTGCTCCTGCTTGCTTAAAAGACTGTAGTATTTGATTGCTGTGGTGAGTTGCTGTATGTCAACACAAAATATGATGTAGAGAAGTAAATCAAACAATCACCAGGGTTCCTGTTACTTCTTGATGATGATGATGATGATGATGATGATGATGATGATGATGATGAGGTTGATGATGATGAGGTTGATGATGATGATGATGATGATGATGACGACGACGACAACGACGACGACGACAATGATGTTCCAGATGATTGCGTTGTTTGTTCCTCTTCTGCCATTTTTGCGAGGCATACTCCTATTGGCCAAGCAGTGCAGCGCGATTTCTCACCAGCGCCCACTCCAGATCTGTTGGGGTCCTGCACCAGCTATGGGTGGATGGTAGCGGTTATTGTTGGATCTATCAAGATATAAATCAACTATAATCAACTGGCCACATCGGAGATCAATAGGAATATGGATGAACATGGCCACATAAGTGCCACATAAGGAAGACTTAGGGCCTATTCCTAAGATCAACGCCTAAGTCTTCCTTGTGCCTTCTGTTTCCCAGCCATGCGCGTTGGTGCAGCATGCCGGGCTGAAAAGGCCACGTTTGTCTAATGCACGTGGCCAGGAAGTGCTGGAGCTGTCAAAGCTGTTGCTGAAAGCAGTGAAGACGGTCCGGCCCCCGAGTGATTTGCGGATGTGGCGAGCGACCGGGTCAAGCAGTTCACCACCCAACCAATGGTTAATGGTTGATAATAGGGGATAGCAACCAACAGTAATAGGGGATATACCAGCTATATATGGGGATGCTACGGGTCAAGCAGATAACCAATCAATTTCATGGGGGATAAACTCACCAACAATTATAGGGAAAACAATGGTTAATGATTGGGGAAGCAGGGGGACTAAGGGTGAACTGACCCACTGCCATGTGATCCAAACAGTCACCTTAGGAGTAACTGCTCTCGCGATTCTTAAGCAGTATTGTGTGAAAAATGAGTGGCACTGAAAAGATGGGTAGTTCTTCACTTCCCAAGTCTATCCTTTATTTGGGTGTTTCTCAAAATAGGGGTGCCCCCAAATCATCCGATATTGACCATTAGCAGAAACAAACCAACCATTTTTGGGGTACCCCCATTTTGAGAAAGCCCGATTCGCTGTTTTGTGAAGCACGTTCGTGCTGTGAGCAGGTAAGCACCTCAAAAGTTTGATCTTTCTGCTGGCAACAGTGATAACAACCAAGCGTGCTTCCTCAATGTTAGCACTATGGGGATATACCGCAACTCTGGTCTGGACAGTCTAAAGGATAATGGTAATGGCACCTATAAGCCATGGGTCAGACACGAGTTTCAAACCAAAAGTATGCTCTATGAAGATCTATGAAGTAGAATCAAGTAGTCGAACATCACAAATGATCATAGTTGAAGCACTTCTGAACCATCCTACACCACTAATGAAACATCTTCACTTAACATTGACCATGTTAAACCACTCATGAAGCACTTCTGAACCAAGCGCAGTTTACCATGGAACAGGTCGTCCTGTTGGAGCCGCCCTGACGACCGAGGTGAACGCCATGTTGAAGACCGAGCGGACCGTGAACCAGCGCGAGGCGGCGCCCGTTGCGTTCACCGAACGAACGCCGCGCGCCGGGGAGGTGATGCGGATCCTATAAAGGTGGATTTGAACTGTTGCTTATTGTTGCTTATTAAGCTGCAATTCTTCCACCATGCTTGTTGCGACTCATTGTTGCTTGGATACCTTGTTCCCACCATTCTTTTCGTTGCGACTCATTGTTGCGAATTCAGCTCTTATTCAGTTGCTCATTCAGCTCTAATTCAGCTTCATTTGCCATCCATTCATGCATATGATCTAGTCACCAACCGCTTACTGTGCTCAATAGACTCACATCGCCATCAAAAGCCAAGATGGATCAACGGTAAATACCAATCTTAGCCCCATGTCCCATGTCAGCCGCCTTCATGATTTGTCGCTGACCTAGATCACTAACGCCAATGGGTTCAACCCCATGAAGTCACCATGGCTGCGCAGGTGCACAATGTCCAAGACTTTTTCGCAGCCATGGCGCAGGTAAGGCCCCCGGAGGCACCAAGTTGGGTGGATATGGTGAAGGATTAAGGATCGGTTAGGATTGACTGATTGACTGGTGGTTAAGATTGATTGATGGTCAATGATGATAGATGTTTATTGATGATCGATGTTTGACAATGATTGATGAGTGGTTGATGCTTAATGAATGATTATTCATTATTGATGATGATTATCACGGTTCACTGGTGGTTTCATGTTAAGATGATGAATATTTGGTGAGGTTGTTTGTTGTTTCTGGATCGGTGATGATCAGTGATGGTTCAGACTGATCATGGTTGAGAAAGATCACTAATAGTCCATAATGGTTTGTGAGGGGTAGAGACTATCGACTACTATACCAGCACTGTCAGACCCCTTCCTGTAGACTAGTTTTGCCTACAGCCTATTTTGGTTGGTGGATTTGAACATGTTTTCTTTTCCCCATATTTGAATGGTTAGATGATTGAACGTATTATACTTTCCAGAATCTCAGAATTTTTATGAAACCACCAAGCAGTAAAAAAGAGTGACGCACATTCACATTGGCAACATTTATTAAATAACCACATCTTTACCACGACAACAACCATTTACGATCATACATAATGATCAATCATCCTTAACCATTATAGGGATAAACAACTCAAATTTGGATTAAGCATGCTTGAGGTAAATCAATTGGACTATTCCGATCGTGTTATAGACAACCTAATTTAAGGAACCATATGAAACCCTATATTCCATTCTCGTTGATATATGGTGTTTTTTCAAAATAGGTGTACCGCAGAATCATCCAATATAAATCAGTTTTTAAAAATGTAACATCAATGTTTTTGGTTCCCCTATTTCGAGAAACATCCAGACATGGGCATATATTAACATAAACAATCATGAATCCATATTGACGACCCATATCATACCTATATAGTCAGTATATCAAACTTTAGCGTTGTTTCTGCCAATGATTAGTCTAAGTCTTAAGAAGATCCTTTATCATGAACATTCCCTAATGAATAATTACTGGCTGGTGGTTTTTAACATGTTTTTCCCCTAGCAATTATGAACAAATGGATGGTTGACTAATATTTTTCATAGGGGTTGAAACCACCAACCAGATGGCATATGGAGCACAAGTGGCCAGTGTTCCATTTTTCTCGTGTAAGTTATGTGCGTGTGTTGTTTTAGTTTTGGCTGACAAATGAAGTGGCTGACGAATGAATATTCCCTAATGAATATTCCCTTATGAATATTCCCTAATGAATCTTCCCCAATGAATATTCACTAATGAATATTTATCATAACATATCATAACCATGAATATTCCCCAATGACAAGCTTGGTCATTCCTTGCTGAGGATGCGGACGAAGTCGCCTCTGCGGACTTTGCTGCTTCGCTGCACTGTGCATTGGTTGTCCTTCGTGGACCATGACAAAATATGATACACATTTATTGGTACTGTTTTCAAATATTAACCATGGTAACTCTTGATTAATAATGTATAGTCTAGTGATAAACCATCCCATTTTTTGGGTTTTCGTTTTAAGAAACCACCATATGAGTGCATAATATTATGTACATATATATGTTTGTATCTTGATACAAAAGCAAAACTGCAAAGGTATATAATATATACCTATACGGTGAGATAATGACATATGTATATATATATAGGATAGTCATGCGTACCTTTGTCAATATAGTGAATATGTGCATCGATGATACATATATAAATATAAATATATATATAATTATAAATGAATAAGTATATATATATATACATATATATATATATTACATTTATATTTATAGAGAGATAACACCCATAATGTGCATAGGTATAGTTACAATGTATGCAAAGGTACACTTGTAACTCCATCGCGTTACTTCCCATGCTGAGGTGGAGACCCTGGGCAAGCTGGACATCGGTCTCAGCCAGGAACAAATGGCGTCCCAGTTGCATTGAGATGGGTGCCCCGTGGGTTAGGGATGTATGTTTGATGCTTCAGGTTGATGGATGGTTGATGGATGGTTGATGATGATGATGGTGATGATGGTGATGATGATGATGACGATGATAATGGTCAACCAACGGTCAATTAATGGTTTACAATAGGGGATCGTAAGAAACATTAGGGTATATAATGGTTGATGATGATGACGACGATGGTTCGGGGTGGTGGTGGTTGATGACGGTGAGTGATTCATAGTGGTGATGTTTGATGCTTTGTTTTTGATGATGTTGGTTTAGTCATGGCGAATGATAGGGATGGATAACAATATTTACCAACAATAAGGTTGTGGATTGATGATTGTTGGCAAAAACCATGGTTACCATGGATACCATCAATCGTTACCATCAATAGTTACCCATCAATGGTTACCATCAATAATGATACCTTTGATCAATGGACTCTCTCTCGATTGGCCGATGGTGTTCATGTCAACAACACGTAGCGCTTGGAGCCAACTACCAGCAATATGGCTGTTTCTCAAAATAGGGGACCCCCAAAAGGGATGGTTGATGAAGGTTGCTTATTATAAACTGTTAACAATTAGCTGATTCGGGGGGTACCCCTATGGCTTGAGAAACCACCATATCAAGAAATGCATCCGTGGCTCCCATTTGACCATCCCAACAGTTGACTGATGGAGAGGTCCAAGTCGGTGTGGCGGAACTTGTTGGGTCAGTCTCCTGCTCAAAACATCCTGCTCTCCTGCAGAATGAGATGGCGAGCTGGGCCAAGATTAACCATCAATAAGGGGGTTTCATTTCCAACAACCAGATTGTAATAAGCAGAATCTGAAAAGTGCATAGCCAACGGACGGATCAATGCGACAATCTGCAGGTCGCTAATGGCTATGGAAGCATTTGGCCGATTGGCTGTCTTTACTTCTTGCAGTGATTCCTACCCCGGCGATTCCTACCCACCTTGATCGGGATCAAGCAACGCTGATGCCCGCGGCCTTAGCTACCAAGAGCTACTATCAAAATAGTTGCATAGCTACCAATAGCTAGTTGATAGCCTGGGAGTTGATAGTAGCTACAGAGTTCATAGCCGGGAGTTGATAGCTTGGGAGTTCATAGCTACCAATAGCTACCAATAGCTACCAATAGCTACCATAGTTCATAGCTCACAAAAGCTATACCAAGCTACCAGTGCCATAGTTTATAGCTAACTCCCAGGGATACCAATAGCTACCAATAGCTACCAGGCCCTGGAAGTTGAGCTACCAATAGCTACCATAGTTAATAGCTACTATCACCTCCCAGGGCCTGTCGCCCGTGCGGTGGACGCCGTTGCGGCGTACCGTTGCGTCGTTGCGCCCAGGTGGCCCTGGCGCAGGCCATGGAGCTGGCCACGGATCGCATCGCGCTGCCGGAGATGGAGAAGGCCGGGGCGGATCCAAGATCCGAATCTACGAGTGATGTAAATCGATGATAAATCCAAGATATCTACATCTATACTTTGTTTATCTTAATAGATATATATATATGTATTATTATATATGTATGATATGAATGATATATACGATATGTATGATATGTATAATATATACGATATGTATATGTATGATATATACGATATGTATGATATGTATGATATATATATGATATGTATGATATGTATGATATGCATGATATGTTTGATATGTTTGATATGTATGATATATATATATATATGTATGATATGTATGATATGTATGATATGCATGATATGTTTGATATGTTTGATATGTATGATATATATATATATATGTATGATATGTATGATATGTATGATATGCATGATATGTTTGATATGTTTGATATGTATGATATATATATATATATGTATGATATGTATGATATGTATGATATGCATGATATGTTTGATATGTTTGATATGTATGATATATATATATATATGTATGATATGTATGATATGTATGATATGCATGATATGTTTGATATGTTTGATATGTATGATATATATATATATATGTATGATATGTATGATATGTATGATATGCATGATATGTTTGATATGTTTGATATGTATGATATATATATATATATGTATGATATGTATGATATGTATGATATGCATGATATGTTTGATATGTTTGATATGTATGATATATATATATATATGTATGATATGTATGATATGTATGATATGCATGATATGTATGATTTGCAATTAAATATGAATTATTCTATAGAGCATATATGTACATATATTCTATCTACGATCAACAAATATCCAATATCCAAATCTGATTTAATCCAAGGTAAGGCCATCGATCATCCATGACAATCCAACTTTTAATGCGGAGAGAGATGGTATATCCAGTTTGCCCGACTTTTGTAAGCCAAGGAAAGGGTCTTGAGTCTTAAGTCACGAGGGATGTTTTATCCAATCCAACTCATCAGCTGTGCCAATCACTGGCAGGATCTCCATACAACTCTGGTGTGTCAATCATCCACTGTAGTGGGCTACAATGGTTAATTGCCACAAATCACGAAAGATGGGGTATAGGTCACCAAATTTCAGGGTGGTTGAGAATGGTTGGACATGGCTGATAATGTGTCGGAAAGGTTTGTTCTGGTTGCTAACGGTTGACAATGGCAACCAAGCAACTGAAATGAAGAGGGATATACCACCTGTTTTTGCTTATGAGCCGAAGGGCACGGTCCTTCATAAATCCTATGGGGCACCCACTCGGTATCGCGTAGCAATCATAACAAATAGTGATCATAGGCATTGATCATGATCACTTGGACTTGATTCTGAACCCGCGCGATGTGCATTCCCACTGCTTGAAACTGACAAACCCACACTACAGCCACCGCAATCGGTTAGTCTTGATTTTCACCCCGTGAACATGAGTGAAAAAATGCGAAAGATTGTTAGCCAGTTCAGGAAAAGAGAACAGCTGGGCTCACGAGTGGGCTGTGCAATGGCTACCAGCCAGCGATATTTCTTCATTTAAGTAGGGAAGAGAGCCTCCAGTTCTTGATGGTACCTATGAAGTGCCCCCCAGCTTCACGCGGCACACATCGTACCGCTCGTGCAACCCCAACCATTTTTGACACATGGGTGGGATGTCCCACCGGCGTCGCAAGACCAGTGCAGTAATTTCAGACCTCGACCAACGGTTGACAACGGCTAAGAATAGTCAACCGCACTGCAAATGTGATGATTGGAAAGGATTCATAATTAACGATGAAGATTGTGGTGAACATTTGCTAGTGCCGATTTGCAACGGTAGTGGCTGTAAACAATGTTTGATGATAGATGTTTATTAAAATATGATGAATTCTGAATGCTGGTTTCAATAACTGTGTTTGACAGGTATAGGGTTTCTTGTTTTGAGAAGGGTGAAACATAGTGTTTGTAGCGGCGAACAATGTTGAATTTGTGTAACTCCACAATATGAACCCCCAATCCCAGCTGGTTGGGACCCGTGACTGGTGACGGAGCGGGCCCGCCGCAGGTTCTTCAACTGGAGGACAAGGTCCGCACCCCAGAATTTTTGCTCGGTCTGCCAGGATTCCGTCGTCTTGTATGAGATTGCTATGTATTCTATGTACATCTATGTATTCTACAGTACTATAGTAGACTGTGGTCATAGAGATTGTAGCGTGTTGTGTTTGGACTAGCGATGGTTAGAATTATTCTATATTGACAAAAGTTGGGTACGTACTGTCCTGTTGGGCGACTTCGAAAGCTGATGTTGAATGGATACCTTGGTGCGCTGCATGTACCCGTCATGGTTGGATATCAGCAAGATCCTGCAGGTCTACCAAAGCTATTTGTGGATCAATGACAAATGGGGCAGTATAATAACCCCGTGCTTTCCGTTTTGGCTGACGGAAACGCAGGAGAGGGAAATGGAGCTGAGAGCCGAAAAAACGATAAGAGGAAAAAAAAACGATAACAATTAATATATACATACATGTCAAATGGATAGATAGACACATGTACTCAGATGATGGCATTGGGACTGCCTGTGACGAGCCATTTGGGCACAAAACATTGATGCTGGAAGTCGGATTCACCCAGAAAAATCCTACCAGACTTAGAGGTCCTGAACGATAACAAAACGATAACAAAAACGATAACAAATCGAACAAAATCCTCCTCCAATAGGCAACTGACCATTTCTGGCTCGGAGGCTTCTTTGCACTGCAGCCTTTTTCCGGTTAAATTGACATGTGATATGAAGCTGACACTTAACAAAACCTGTCATTGCCAAGCATTTCCTGGCATCTATGGAAAAAAACCCGTTTTCTTTCAAACTCCCATCTGTTTGCTTGCCTTATCATTGGTTTCTAGTGCCAACCTCTAAAATCAAAATAGACAAGCAAACATGCTGGTTATGTTGAGAGGCTAAAACCTGAAAAAACGATAAGAGGAAAAAAAAACGATAACATGATTTGGCGCATAAGAAAAAGACACGGGGTTTTTATACAACCCCAAATGGAAATCCAAGCAGCGCAAGGATAGGTAAAGCTCTGGGCATATCCAATTATCAGTTCATTAAGTCAGATCTTAGAGATTGAAAGATTGGTCTGGGCAAGCCTATGATGCTTCATCACTTGACCCTGCTTATGGCTGAACCCGGAAAGCCATGGACTGAATATCCTCAAAATGAACGGACTTACCATGGGTTTGTCCAAACATGTTGTACTCTCCAGAAATGGCAGTGGGTCAAAACCCTGCACCCCTGGTTCCCCTATCATTAACCATTGTTTTCCCTCGCAGCTGACGGACCGGTACAACGCTGAGCTAAGCTGAACGCTGCGCCGTTTATTGTTTTCCCTATTATTGTTGGTGGAAATCCCCCATTAGTTGGTTAATATTGACCCATAGCCAAATGGCTAGTTTCCCTATCGATAATTGCTATGAACTTGGATGGTTAGTACCACCATGGACAGGGGCAAACCATCGCGAAGATCCTTGTGTGAGCGGCCTGCGAACCGTTCACCAGCTGTACATACTGTGGACACATTATGGATAAAGGCATATTGGGTGTACACGGACCAAAACATGCCGGAGTTTTGATGTATAGACATGTGAATGTACGTCATGTATTTGTCGGCATACAGCTTTCGATTTGTTGGTTCTTTTGTACTTGTTCATGGCTCTTTTCGTGTCATATATTGTCTGGATTTGCGTGCAAAATTATACAGGATTTGCAAATGAACTACTCAAAGCTACCTAGTTGTGTTTGAATTTTCTTAACTTCTTACTTTCTACTGAATCTGCAAATGACCCCGTTGTATCCTCAGTAATTAGATGCTATAGCCTGTGGATCAACATGCCGCTGATCGTCTTATGTTCTCCAAGCTGCCTGTTTACGATCCATTGCCTTAAGGTGCATCTCATGTTGCCTTGTTGTTCTCATTCATCTCATGGGGTCTTATGTTCTGAATTTGGTTGGTGCTTTGCAACGTTTTGTATTTTCCCTATTGGTTATTGACAACTGGTTTCTTGACTGATATTTTTCCTAGAGGTTGAAACTATTGACCCATAGCCATATAGTTGGTCATTATCCCCTATCATTGTTGGTTGTTCTCCCCTGTTATTAACCATTAACCATTGGTTGGTTGGTTGCTGAACTGCTTGACCCAGCGATCGGATAGCTGTGAGACCCCATGAGATGCACTGGCCATGGCCTTAGGACTGCGTCAGCATGGCCAGAAAGGTCATCGAGAAGCGGGCGGCCATCAAACAGGAGACCTGTGAACAAACGGGGCAGCAGCAGGTCTCTGAGATCGGGGTTGGATCAGGGGGTGGGGTCTACTTGGATGTGCACCTGGGGTTAGTTCACCATGGTTATAAGTTATAAGTTATAAGCCCTATCAGGTAGCTGAACTAAGCCCGTTACGAAACCATGGTTGGTGGGGTCTATGTTAGTTTGGATCTGAATCTGGTTGGTGGTTTTAAATATTTTGTTTATTTTCCCCAGTAGTTATTGACAAATGGTTGGTTAACTAATACTTTTCATAGGGGTTGAAACCACCAACCAGGAATCATTCATAAATGATGATGCAACCTTAACCATTTGCTCAACTTGTAATGCTAATGTTTCAAAGGAGCCGCCAGTTTTTGAACCCAGCCACCAGTGTCATGCATGAAAGAAGACTCAGTTTTGCAAGACATCCGTCAGGGAAACTTGTTGTATCCTTTTGCAAACACCGCGGCCGAAACCTGCCAAGTACGGTTTACAGAAAGTCTGCCATATACATATCACACAGGTCAATGCTTTCGCATGAGAAAAGATCCTCAACAAGTATTCCGGCAACATTCCAATTCAGTTTCAATCAACATGCACCCCCTTCAAGATCAAAAAATGCATACGCTTCAAGAAGAAAAACAAGACACAACTAATGCTGCATACTAGACATGGACGTACCTGGCCTAGTTTTCTCTCCAGCCGAATTCCCCTACGTAAAGCCAAGTAGGTCCAGGTATGTACTTTGAATCACCACCTACCACCTGGGTTTGTCAGGCCATTTTCTCCAGTTTCAATCATTCCTTCACAGCTTCAATGTGCACACGTGGATCAGGTGGTGACATGTTCAATCAGATTACAGATTTGCTTGAAATAATCCCTGATGAATGTTAGAATGTCAAGATCCTAAGACACAATAAGACACAAGAATCGACACATTGACATTCATCATATTTTATCATCCAGCATTGCATCAACCAATCATAAGTACTGTGTCAACCATCCCTATGCCTCCAGTTGTGGGAAGATGACCTCACTGGTCACTGTTTGCCTCAAGAGGAGCGCAGCATGGTCCGCTTTTCGGAGGTGGACAAGGATAAGGATGGCTTCATCAGTCGCTCGATCCAGCGAGGGAGATGCGTTGGGATGTGAAGCGGTGGGTTTATCAGGAGAGGTCCTTCCAGTCACCAACCCCCAAGTTCTGATTTGGTTATTTAAGGAGTATAGTCATGAATTTTTTGATGCTGCATGTCTTTGACAGACAACATCTTCCTTCGAAAACTCTTTAAATCCCCTCCCCATGATACTAAATCATGACAGTGGCATTTCTTCGTGTTGGTTACTATTCCCACTTGGTGGCTCACAGTCCCAGCATGTCCCAACGAATCAGGGAGAGGTGACCCACGATCGTCGCTAACCAGAGATCTACTGCTTTGGTTGCTCCTGGTGATCTCAGCCTCAGCAACTTCACTGTCTGAGGCCGTGAGGAGTTTGAAAAGTTCCAACATGAGCTCACTGCCAAGGAGAGAACGTGCACTGAAGATCCGCAGTTCGGCTGGGGTTTCTAGGTGGTTTCAATTGGCTATGGGTCAAAACCCTGTACCCCTGGTTCCCCTATCATTAACCACGGTTTTCCCTTTATAGTTGCTTAATATTGATGGTTAACATTGACCCATACCCAATTGTGACAAATGGGTGGTGCATGATAAGTTGTGCAGTGCCGGGAGGTGCCTCGGTCAAAAGTTGATCCCATTGGTTTTGAATGCTAGGGACATCACCACCTATTCTTGGATGTGCACCCCCACTTAGTAGTAAGTGGTCACCAACCATGGTTCTTGGGGGTTATAAGCTACCTTATAGGTAGGGCTTATAACCATGGTTATAACCCCAGGTGCACATCCAAGTTGAACGATTAGCAACCCTGGTCGTCAAATCATTCAGTTTCATTAATGATAGTGGCTTGGTTTCATAAGCAAAATCAAACAACTCTAGGCAACTGAACATATTTAGCATCTACCAACGATGTGCAAAGTGACGCATCCCATAGTTTCGAGATGGAATCTTACTGTTTGATCCAGAATCAGGGTAAACCAGTGAAACTGTGCTTTGCCTCTTGGAGATTCCCCGAAGGAATTTTGACCTGCTCACGTGAACGGAGATCTCCAATTGCTTTGCAGCTGAAAACCTTGATTGCTGTGACTGAGTGGTCAAGCAAGAAAGGGCATCTCCTAGTCACACTTTATTTGCTCATCGTCAGGCCGTGAAACCCTTTGACGGACAGGTGGGTTGTTTGATTCTCCCTCCAAGGACACCTTCAGACTTACACATTTTAAAAACGCTGGTGATTTCCCATCACTTTGTGCCAATCAACCGGCCATTTTGTTGGGTACCCCTATGGCAGTGGGCCAACACCCAGGGGTTCACCTCAACCCTTCAGTGCCTTGGGAGCGGCCGGGAAGCGCGCCACCAGGCGGAGCTCGGCGGTCGACAACTGCCTGGAGAAATGGAGGAGGACGAGCGGTGCTCCGTAGGGCTCGTCGGACTCGTGGCATGCGCATCTCCGACCATGGGACTTGCTGATGATGGTTAAGTAGTGCCCAATAACTAAGGTTAAGTAGTGATGGTTAAGTAGTGATCAATTATGATGGTTAGGCTGATGGTTAATCATGGCTAATGATGGTTAAGTCGGTTGAGTAGTGATCAATGATTGATAATCATGGCTGACTATAAAGATGGTTAGGCTGATGGTCAAGAATGGCGGCCAATGATGATTGGTTACTCAATAATTACTGTAAGAATCAATGATGATTGATAATTGTTGGTTAATCATAATGGCTACTAGTCAACCACTAGGTACTAACTGGTGATTAAATACTCATGGATCATTACTAACTCAATGACTAATAATGCCTACTGAATAGTGAATACTTAATGGTTAAGAATGGCTACATCCCCACAGTTGCCATGAATTAGTAGGTAACCAATCCCAGTTACAACAATGGTAGAAACCAGCTGGTTACCTATTATTTCATGGTAACACGGCCAATGATGGTCAAGAATAGCCAAAGATAATGGTCAACTGATTGATGATGGCCAATGATCTTAATTGATGAGTCATTGAGCGTTCCAATGTTTGGAGTTTGGACAAGCGATATGCTACATTATGCCGATGAAGTGTCATCGCATGTGCATGTGAATATTTGAATAGAACTATTTTTGGGTAACTTCCAAGGCCTGTGGAAACATCCCTACAATCATCCCTCGGGTATCGGCGCAAGTCATTTGTGAAGCATGTCCAACTGAGACATGGTCCCATGGCCCATTCCGTTTGCTAAACCTTTGACAGGCCCCATGGCCTATCCTCATCTTTGGGCAGCCCCATCATTGCCCTGACTGTTTGTAGTGATAGGCTAGGTGCCGCTCGTTGGCACTGGACTGGAAGAGAGTCCTGAAAAAAAGACCTCGGATTGGCTTCCAATAGGGGATTCAGTCAAGAACAGAATGCTTCCAGCAGTATCCGGCGCACATACATGATGAACCATCATGAACCATCATTGAACCATGATTGAACATACAAGACTGGTAGTTTGAGCATGTCTCACCTGTTGGTTCTTTCAATCTCCAAGCTCTCAACAAAGTATTTCGAAACGAGCGACTTTCAGGGGATGCATTCTACTGATTGGATCCATGGCTGCCAGCAGCGTGAGATGCTGGTGCCAACTGCTGGAGCGTTTTCTCACTGCTGGATCTTCCTGAAATGGTGACATTTGCGCCACATCTCCTGGGTACTTGGTTCACACCCCACCTGTGGACATCAATGACCAAACTAGTTGAGATATTGGGATGTTCACCTAAGCTGTGGTTGGTAAATATTGACGCATTCGCAGGCCAGGAGAGTGAACAGACATGAACGGACATGAACAGACTCGGCCAGGAGGATGACATCCTACAGCCCAGCTCCCCAAGTAGGCGAGGGCACTTATCCACCAAGTTGGCGGTTCCTGAAGCCACAGGGACGTCCTAGAGAGGTTGGTTTATTAGTGATTAAGAATGGATGATTTTAGTTTACTTGTCAATTATCTACTAACAAAGTTGGTTTATATACCTTTGTCGCTTTACTTATCCCTATGCTGGGTTCCACCATTGGTGCTTGGGGTTGGTTACCTACTACAATGGTAACTGGAAGCATAGGGTATTGTATAGGAGTATTTGACCATAATCATCCAACATTGAGAATCATTCACCACTAGCAATCCATACCGTCCGCCTGGTCTACTATGAATGGTTCTTTATCCAGAAAATTGGAATATGCAGATCAATGGTGGCGATGGAGACCTTTCATTGGGAGTTGTTTTTCAAAAGTTTCACCATTTGGTGTAAGCTTCAGGGTTCCCACGGTCATTGAGTGTTATCAAAGGCCTTTCTTTGGTTGTTTGCGTCATCATTTGTGCTGGAAGACCTTTGACCTCATATGTCTTTAGATTCCGGCTATGTTAGATTTTGTTTTCTTTGTTGTGGGATATGTTTATTGTTCTTTGCTGCTATATCCCACATCATTCCCTATCACAAATTATCATGAAACACTTTTGAAGCGTATTGAACAATTATCAAATACCGTTCATCAATAAACATCCATTACATCAGCATTAAACCACTATTACACCATAATACCCTATGCTTCCACCAAGCAATAGAAGGTAACCAGCTGGTTTCTGTTTTTTTGGGTTGGTTACCTACTGTTTCATTGTAACTGGAAGCATAGGGATACTTATAACATGTGAAAAAACATGTGAAACAACTGGGTGTTTCTCAAAATAGGGGTACCCCCAAATCATCCTTGTTTAACCATTTTATAGTACAAACCAGCCATTTTTGTTGGTCCCCTATTTTGAGAAACCACCAACTAAACATGTGGAAAAAAAAACAAAAATCTCAGGTGCACAATCTCCACCAAGCATTTCGGCATCAGGCCAGCGCGCCACCGCGCCATTTGCTCCGGCGCGGCAGTGGCCTCAGTCAACTGGTGGTCCCAACGATTGCCCGACCATGGCCCGACCATCCACACCGATATAGCTATGGATCGATATTTGACCATCAGTTTTATCAATACATGGCTATATCTATGGCATAATGAGATATAATAGCCAACAATTGGAGATGTTACCGATACATAGTTGGATATTGAATGGGGAATAATAACCAACAATTCTAGGGAATACAGTTGGTTAATGAGAGTACGCAGCAATATGGTGGGGCCCCAATTCCGACAAATGGTCATGTTTTTTGAATGAGGCAAAACACCAACGACTGGGGGTACATGAATGGTATCATTTCTTTTGTGGGCAAATTGTTTTCACAACAGCTCAGTCGTTGCATGATTTGGGTTTTCAGACTTTTTTTATATGATATTATATTTGTCCAACACGATGCTTTTTGCTTCTACTAAGGTAAGAGATTAGCCAATGGTTGACGGGTGCTTTGGGATGCTCCGTTGAAATCCGCTCCGATGCAAAGCCTGAACGCTCTGGGGTACCTGGAATACACTCAGAACTAACCACCAGCACCCATTGATACTCAACACAACAAAGCTGACAATGACCATCAGTAAGCCAACCACTAATTTGGACTAGAATCTAATAGTAAGCCAAAAAATGGCACCAAACCATTTGGTCGTAATAGTACCCCAATCATTTGTTCCGTGATGGTTGTAATATGCTACTAGCCGGGGTATCTCCCCCCCTTGCGTCGCGCTAAGGTGGAGGTGAATGGCCAACCCAGGCCCGGACCTTCCTTGGCTGCTCTGGGGGGTGACGGAACATGGGCTGCTTGGCTTCATTTTTTTCTCATCACTAGTGACTAATGATGCATATTGTCTACATGATTTTGTTTTTTTTCACCATTCCAACAATTGCTGGTCATGCAATCATGGTTCTGAACTGTATCAAGCATATTACTAATACTAATTAATCATTGTTTTAACGTAATTTCAGCCATTACTACTGTACGGTGAATTATCCATCAACTAATCATTGATTGACCACGTTTATACACCATATTGATCATAATAAGCATACTTGCCATGTTAATTTTACAAAGCTATATGATGCACATATTGGTGACATGTTTAGCGGATTATTCATTGTGGCAAACCATGATTAAGAATCTCAACGATATCAGCCATAAAAAGTCCTTTTCTGTTGTGAGGCATACTTGCTCTTACTCTATCTTACCTATAAATGATGATTGGTGTGCCTACAACCAATCAGTTCCGCATGCCACCATTCTGGATTCATCTCATTCCTGATGGTTTTGAAGAGATTTGGTCGACCTGAGAGATGTGTTGATGGTTGATCAACTGGAGAATGGTTCAATCATGGTTGGTTCTGTTGATATTTTTTGGGGGTCATTGTTTGGTAATAATAGTGGCTAGCAGTGATTAATCATGTCTTTTGGTCCGATGATTGATGTATGGTTTGGCAATAATCTGGTAATCATGGCTGGTAATGGTTGATAGTGGTTAGTAATTGCTTACAAACAGTGGTTAATAATGGCGCATGATGATGATTATTTCTGGTTGATCGGTGTGTTGATTCTCTGACCCTGGGATGAATCTGAGCTCCAAGATTTTGCTCATCCATTCTTGGATGTGCAGCTGGGCTCAAATCATGGTCATCAGCCCTATAGCTGAACTAACCCCTGGTAACCATGGGAATTCTGGCCACTAGGTGGAGGTGCACATCCAAGTTGGGGCAGAGCTACGCAGGCATGGTGTGCTCTATCCGGACAGACTCGCTTTGTTTACCAGTGGAGAGGCGGGTGTGTCACCTGCGATGCCAACTGGGGTGATTACTCCGTGAGGTTTCCTGGGCTGTTTGGGGTGTTAACGGATGGTAAGTAGAAACTAGGTATACATAGAATTACATATATATATATATATATTTATATAGATATAAATGTTTATGTATATATATATATATATAACTAACATTTATGCAAGCCCTCAAAGCGAAAGTGTCAGCGGGGAGCATTCGCTGCCTTCAGGGCAATGAATCCACCATGTTCAGGGCACTTTCCGGGAGAAAGAAGTGGACACTCTTCGGTGCGTATGTTTTCTTACTGTTACAATATCTAACAGATTTGAAAGATTTGTTTTAAAAATATATTTACCGTCAGATATTTTGACACTGTTTAATTTGTACAATCTCAAACCGTATAATCTTCCAAAAACAATCACATCATGGTGATGATCCAAATGATGTGATGGAAACACATTTGGTGAACTCACCTTCGCTCAATAATGGCCTTGTTGTCGCCGCTTTGCCTGGACCATAGTGAGATTTCCATGGGGCATTCCTTACCGATATTTGATTTGCTAAGGTGATGGTTAAAGGTGGTTGACAACGATTACTGGAATAGTGGTGGTGGTTGAACATGTGTTGCTAATTGATCAAGCGATAATCAGACGGCTTCATCGGTACTCGAAGTCTGCTGATGTCCGAGGACTTTGGTCATCAGTGATATGACAGAGCAGTGTTTTCAAGCCATGTTTCAATGTCGTCATGTATGTGTATACACATACTCACCTTTATTTTTATATATGTGTATTTAAATATATGGTACCCCCCCCCCCAAGACCTACACTTTTTACAATTTTATTGGTATTTACACTGTTTTATGCATATTTTTGTCTTACAAAAAAAGACTAAAAGATTAAAAGAAATTGACCTCATAGGAGATCCCTCTATCATGCCTGTTGAAGATTAGAAACCAAAAAAACAAAAATAAACAAAACCAATATTTTGAAACTCTTTGGTGGGGGTCTGGAGGAAAAACCAAAAAAACCTTGAGAAAACCAAAAAAAACAATATTTTGAGACTCTTTGGTGGGGGTCTGGAGGAAAAACCAAAAAAACCTCGAGAAAACCAAAAAAACCAAAAAAACCAAAACACCAAAGAGTCTCAAAATATTGTTTTTTTTGGTTTTTTTGTTTTTTTTGGTTTTCTCGAGGTTTTTTTGGTTTTTCCCCCAGACCCCTACCAAAGAGTCTCAAAATATTGGTTTTTTTGTTTTTTTTGGTTTTCTCGAGGTTTTTTTGGTTTTTCCTCCAAACCCCCACCAAAGAGTTTCAAAATATTGGTTTTGTTTATTTTTTTTGGTTTTCTCGAGGTTTTTTTGGTTTTTCCCCCAGACCCCCACCAAAGAGTCTCAAAATATTGTTTTTTTTTGTTTTTTTTGGTTTTTTTGGTTTCTTTGGTTTTTCTATGTGTGTGTTTTTTTTGGGGGGGGCCGATGGTTGCCAGAGCTTTTGTTTTTTGTCCTTTTTTGGGTTTTTGGGATGTTTCCCAAAGCTCTTTTTTCCCCTCTTCTTCATGAGTCTTCCAATGTATAATTCTTCCAATATATATTATGGCCCTCATATTAAAAAGACAAATGCAAGACATGTTGCTCAAATTCTGTCTCCCTATTTTTTCTTCAGTCTCTCCTATTCTCCCATATTTTCCCCTTCTTCCCTGCTTAATGCTAAAGAGAGAATAAGGAGTGAATAAGGATAGAATAGGGCAATATTTAAGAGAGAAGGAGGGAGAGAGAGAGAGAGAGAGAAAGAAAGAATAGAGGGAGCATAGAAAAAGAGTAAGGAGATTCCCTCCTTAATGCTAAGGAGAGAACAAGGAGGGAATAAGGATAGAATCAAGGAATATTTAAGAGAGAAAAAGAGAGAGAGAGAGAGAGAATAGGGGGAGCATAGGAGAAGATCAAGGAGACAATTAGAAAATACATAAAAGATAGTAAGGAGAGAATGAGGAGAGAATAAGGAGAGAATTAAGGAGACCTCATTCTCCCCATTTGCTCTTATTATTGTTCTCTTATTTTCTCCTTTTGTTCTCCCTACTTTTCCCTCATTCTCTCCTTATTCTCTATATTTAGGAGACCTTATTCTCTCCCCACTGTCTTCTTATTATTGTTCCCTTTTTCTATCCTTATTGTATCCCTATCTTTTATTCTTCCCATATTCCCCCCTTATTCCCTCGTTCCTCTAAAGAGATAAGAAGGAAATCACAAACAACAAAGGGGATTATTTAAGAGACCTTATTCTCTCCCCATTTGCTCTTTTTATTATTCCTTTAGTCTCTCCTTGTGTTCTCCCTATGTTCTCGTTAATAAAGAACGAATAAAAAGATAGTAAGGAGAGAATAAGGAGAGAACTAAGGAGACCTATTCTCTCCCTATTTGCTCTTTTTATTATTCCTTTAGTCTCTCCTTGTGTTCTCCCTATGTTCTCCTTAATAAAGAACGAATAAAAAGATAGTAAGGAGAGAATAAGGAGAGAATAAGGAGAGAATCAGGAGAGAATTAAGGAGACCTCATTCTCTCCCTATTTGCTCTTTTTATTATTCCTTTAGTCTCTCCTTGTGTTCTCCCTATGTTCTCCTTAATAAAGAACGAATAAAAAGATAGTAAGGAGAGAATAAGGAGAGAATAAGGAGAGAATCAGGAGAGAATTAAGGAGACCTCATTCTCTCCCTATTTGCTCTTTTTATTATTCCTTTAGTCTCTCCTTGTGTTCTCCCTATGTTCTCCTTAATAAAGAACGAATAAAAAGATAGTAAGGAGAGAATAAGGAGAGAACTAAGGAGACCTCATTCTCTCCCTATTTGCTCTTTTTATTATTCCTTTAGTCTCTCCCTGTGTTCTCCCTATGTTCTCCTTCATAAAGAAGATATAAGAAAATAGTAAGGAGAGAATAAGGAGAGAATAAGGAGAGAATTAAGGAGACCTCATTCTCTCCCCATTTGCTCTTTTTATTATTATTCTCTCCTTGAGTTCTCCCTATTTCTGCCTTAGTTTCTCAGTATTCTCTTGTCTGCACATGCACACATACACGTATGTTTGACAAATTCATTTGCTGCATCTACTATGTCTGCACAAAGGTAGGTCTTGGGGGGGGGGTAGCAAATATATGTATGCGAATATATATAGATATATATGTATATACATATATATATATAGATATATATATATATATAGATATATATTTATCTATTTTCGTATACATACAAATAAATGTGTGTGTGTGTGTTTCCCCTTTTTTGGGGGGCGAGAGAGAGAGGGAGAAGAGGAAGAGATTCTTTGCCATAACCCTCACTTTGAAAACAAAACACACTAATTGTGGGTTCTAATTGGTTATGGCCACCCTCATTTACATCAACCATTTAATGAAACCCTCATTTAGATCAACCATTTGATCGAAGTGGCAATGATTATTCTGAAACGAACCAATGGCGTATAGAACAATCAGTCATTGGCTTACTATTTTTTTCAGTTTTTAGCTATACAATCACTGGTCATAGTTTGATTAACGGTTATAAATGCTTGATCCGCCCTTGGTTGAGACCAGCGGGTCCCGGAAGGATATCGTGCTGTCCGCCTGCTCCTCAGTTCGTCAGGCTACTTGAGAGTGACATGAGCCTCAGTAGTCAAACCACATGGTGGTTTCATGTGGTTTCTCAATGTACAGTTATAACATGACGACCCTGTAGCATAGAACTCTGGGCAGTCTTGTTGATCAAGGATATCAATTATGTACTGTTATAACATGTTATAACCACAAACAATGGTTCATATTAGGGCATAATCACCCACAAACTTATGGTTAACCACTACATGGTGGTCTCTCAATATAGGGGGAACCCCCAAAGCTATGGTTGGTGTATTTCTAGAAATGGCTACTAAAGGATGATCATTTCAGTGTACCTCTATTTTGAGAAAGCCTCACCTGGTGACGTTGAAAAGTTGATGGTAAACTACATGTGACATCAACAAGTCCTGCCCGATATCTACAAAATCCAAGAAACATGAGCATTCCATGGAACAAACACAAGCAATTTTGGGGTACCCCCATCGAGCGGAGATGATATGATTTAAGATTCCAAATACTTTTATGTACATAGATGGCTTGTGTTGAATGATACACATGTATATGTACCCTCGTATACGTACATATCTTTTTGAATACAACGCAGCCATGCATATATGGCTGTGCATCAGCTAGGTCCGAACCCTGGTACCCTGGTTGGTATTGAGCCATCCATTCATACATGTAAATATGTATACATGAGACTATAATATAGACGTAGATATACAGTAAGAATCTCAGTGTATATTTACATATTGACTTAACCACATTTGCATACAGGTACAATGTATGCATTCATTACAAACTGTACACATTTGTTTTGCTCTACATATTTTCATAATATGATATATGCATACATGTGTACATCTAGATATTTACATATTTAAAGAACATATATATATATAATATTAACAATATATATAATATATATTCATATGTTTGAATATACACATACCTATGTAGTCGTCAATTAACATTGTAGTCATAAATAAAGCAAATTGTCCTGCAGCAGGACGCTCTGTTGCCACAAGTGCCACAGGGAACCGCAGACCCAGCTCCGCTCCAGGAACCTTTGAAGGTGGTGCAGATCAGAGAGATGCAGACGGTGAAGGAGCCGAAATTTACAGCTGCGTGGGGTGTGTCATGTCACCATGATCATTGGTTCATTGCTAAGGATGTTTCATTGGTTCATACCTAATGACGACCAAGTTTGTAATTGATTGTTGTTGATGTTACTACTGGTTGACCAGTAGGATTGTCAACAGCCTTCGATATAGCTGATGGTTCATTGGTTGCCTGGCTGTTGGTTTGATTGTCATTTCTGAGAGTCTTTAATATGTGGAATAGTTGAGTGATTACTTTGGCCATATTTTTTGGGAGGGGGGGAAACCATCGACCAGTTTGTGATGATTGCTGATGGCTAATAGTTAATGATGATAAATGGCTGGTAAATGATAGTTAATTGCGTGGCTGGCAAATAATAGTTAATTGGGGTGTATATCATTTTATCATGGCTTTCATACTGCCATGAGTCTTGGCATCAGGAGTCCGTCGGTCAGTCGGGTGGTCCCTTGCTCGCTCAGTGAAGTACTCAAGCAGTCAGTGTGTGATCGTTCGTCAGGATTGATCACTTTGTTTTCGATGTTTTCGAAATTATCGTCATCATCGTCATCATCGTCATCATCGTCATCATCGTCATCATCGTCATTTCAACCTTGCTAGTCACCATTTCTCACCTTGATCAGTTCGCATCATTTTTCACCATCATTATGTTCTGTAAGATCAATTTTCACAATGTCTTTTCGTTGTCAACGATGACATATCAATCGGATCAAACAAGTAAGCTGTTGCTGCGCTGAGCGGTTAGTTGCAAATTCCTGAAGTCAAATATTTAAATATATATATATGCATATTATACACATATTGTTTACATAAACACATTTTTCATGAACACATACATCAGTGACTCGGAATGATAGGAACGGTCTGATCGTCTGATCAGTAAGGTCTGATCAGCAACCATTCATTGATCGACATTGCTAGACATGAAAGCCGTGGCCTGAGCATGCTTTACTTGCCATCATCATGGCATCCACTAAACCGTGTACGTGGTATTGCAAGACACCGACAGGTCAATGTTTGGTGTTGGCCAATACCAACTAATCATGGAAAGGGCCAACACAGATAAAGCTTTTGTATTGGCTTATGTTTGATCAATGTTGCTGATGATAAAGACATATTGATAGTTTGTTCTTGTTGATCACCATTAATGATGGTTCAACCATGAGACACCATCAATCACCGTACGTCACGAATGACACCGACAGTGACTACTGGGAGCTCCATCTCGATAAACCATCCCCAATTTTGCCAAAGATGATCTAACATCCACCCTACAAGGATTAATCTTCATTCTCTACCCAAGTATCTACTACTCATCAACCATCAATTCACCATTGATCAACCATCAATTAACCATTAATCAACCATTAATCAACCATCAATTAACCATTAATCAACCATCAATTGACCATTAATCAACCATCAACTAACCATCCATTCATGGTGATCTATCCGTAGGTGGTACCGGGCATTGATTTCTACCCGGATCAAACAGCGCTTCGCGCGCGCACGGGGTCCAGGTGTCCCCAAGCACCTTCGAGGCGCGGCAAAGCGGAGCGTTGCCGGGTGCACTAAGCCGCCCTGAGAACGCTAGTGGTTGATGGTTACGGGTTGATAATGGTTACTAATAATGGTTGATAATCATCAATGGTTACCACTAATAATGGTACTAATGGTTGATAATGGTTAGCAACTAATAATGGTTACCTTACCATCAACCTGTGGTTGATAACCACTAAGGTAATGGTTATCATCATTCTAATAATGGTTTAATCCACTTAATGGTTACCATCATTCAAATGGTTATCAATGGTTATTGACCCTTAAAGGTTGATAATGGTTAATTGAATGGTTAATTGGACGGTTGATGATTCAATATCATGGTTGATAGAATGCTTAATATCATAGCTCATCAATCAATATCAATGGCTACTTAATTGAGCAATATTAATGGTTGATATAGTGGCTAGTGGTTGATTAGTTCATTCTTATATGATTATGATTCGTGATAATTATGTTCATATGATGGTTAATTATATCATATTATATCATTGGTTGATGGTACATGTTTATTGGTTACTTGATATGGACAATTGTTGATTCGTGGTTAATGCCCATTGAGCTACTAGCTGGTTAGTGGCCAACAACCACGAGTTAATGGCTAATGATACCAGCTAATGCTTAAGTGATAAATTCACTATGCTGTTTTTCTTTCAAGCTTATGGTTGATTATTCTGCTTAATGGTTGGTAAATGTTGATCAAGCTGACGAAGAGACCAACTCTATGGAATAGCGGGTCATTCGCCATCAAATCTGAATCTTGACAAAATATATTTGCAACCAAACCAAACGGCGTGGCATCTTACTGCTATACATGAACAGTTGCCAGGATTCAACCATTTTCAGAAGCAATTGCAGAACTCCAGGCAGTAGTGCGGATGACTCCTGCTCTTGAACACTATTCAAGGTCATGCAGGACATTTAATTTTCAGTACATTCCCAACTGATGGTGTAGTTTCGCTCGCGCATTTGCCGAAGAAATCGTGACAATCCACTTAGAGATCTGAAGAATCACTGTTTGCCCCCCAAATTTGGAGAGCGGCTTACCTGCTGGCAAACTAATCGGGAAGATAACAATTATCTAATATTTTCCACAGGTAATACCACTATAAGTAGTGAATTTTCCACGCAACCAGGTTTGTTTGCCAGGGTGTACTGCCTAATAAGCAATCAAAAGTTTGGTCATCAGTTGGTTGTTGGTTTTTGTCAAGACATCTGAAGAGTTGCACGGCTCGGGCCGCTCGGGAGGCTTCGCCTTGTTCATCCCAAGCTCTTTCGTTATGCATCAAATCACAACCATCATTAATGATTAAAGCCATTAATTGATTGTAATCATGGTTTTAATCCATTCTTTAAGACTATCATTAGCCATGTAATAGCTAGTAATGACTATGATCAGTTCATAGCCATTAATCACAAGCCAGTGTAAGCCAAGATTTATTTGACTTCAACGACTGTCTTAACCATCATTGATGGTTATAACCATCATTGATGGTTATAGCCATCAGTTGATTCAAATCATATAGTTTGATCATTTTGATCATAGGTTTAATTGACAATTCATGACTACAACCATCTACATTGGCTTTCGTCGTTGGATCCCTGCAGAGGTCTTTTGTTATGGCAACGAACGAAACCAGAAGTCCGTGACCGGAGTTCTGGCGGAGGTGCGCCTCCGGCAGAGCAGATTTCTATGGTCTTTCTTTCGACCGCAGATGGGTGGTTTCTCAGAATAGGAGACCCCCCCAAATCACCCATGATTAACCATTTATAGTATAAACCAACCATTTTTAGGAGTCCCTTATTTTGAGAAACCCCCAAATGTAGTGGTTAATGGTTAACAACCAGATTTAGGGGAATTGAGATGGGAATTATCAGTGATGATTTCCTACATGGTGTTGAAAATTGATATGACCAACAATATGTAGTTGAAAATTATTATGACCATATTCCTTATTTAATGGTTAAGAATAGGGAATGATAACCAGCAATGATAGGCGATATACAAACTGATTGAGGGTTTCTGAAAAAAGGAGACACCCCAAATGGATCGTTTATTACCATAAATGGTTTGTATGGAATGATTGCGGAGGTCCCTATTTTGAGAAGCACCCATATGGCTAAAGATTCATAGATAAGATGGACAACTAGGAAAATTGGCATCATGTCATAAGATGCGAGGAGTCAATCATACATGATGTATCAACTAAACATAACTAGATAATAACTGGGTTTGTTCATGTGTCAAAAGTTGCAAACTATGAGAATGGTTTAGGGTACTTATCCATGGCTACATCCACAATGCTTCTGCGGCAGAAGATGCAGTAGATGGTCCCCCTTTTGGCTGCGAGGGGACCCCTCGGGACTGTGACAATTGCTTCAGCTTAGACAGTCTAAAAACAGCGGCATTGCAAAAATACAAGTTCGGTCACCAGACTACATTGTTTCACAGTGGTGCTCTCTGAGTAATCCCTAGCTTCATGTAGCAGTTCTCGACCTCTGTGATTTTTAATTGTTCGGGCTTCGCTCTTGCTGGAGTCACACTTATGTTGGCTGTTAACCCCTACCATGATCAACCACTATTCAGCAGTAACCATTGCTGACCATCGTTGAAACCATACTCTTAAACCATCACGATCAATACTATCAACCGTATCAACTATATATTTGATAATCTTAACCTGAAAAATACTACAAATCTTAGTCAACCATGGTAATCTTAAACATCCTGATCCAGGATCAGCCACCACTAACCATCATGGTTTAAGATTATCAAACCACCATCATCCAGGACCATCATCGCTGCGCAGGACCAAACTATCTCCCACCACCATCATCGCTGCGCACGCAGGACCGGCTCCGGGAGAAGAACATCACATCGATGTGCACCGTGACGTTGCTATGGGGCCTAGATGGAGCTCCACATAAGCACCTTGGATCGATGAAGCCAGGAGATTCCCCCTCCCACCTGGATGTGCACCTGGGGTTAGTTCACCATGGTTATAAGTTATAAGCCCTATAAGGTAGCTGAACTAACCCCGTTAGGAAACCATGGTTGGTGGCGTCTATGCTAGTTTGGATGAGAATCTGGTTGGTGGTTTCATACATTTTTTGTTTTCCCTAGTAGTTGTTGACAAATGGTTGGTTGACTCATATTTTTCATAGGGCTTGAAACCACCAACCAGACATAGATTAACCATCAATCTTGGGGGGAAAATACTGTAACCAACAATCATAGGGGATATACCAACTAATTTGTGGTTAATAATGGTTGAAAACCAACCCAAGCAAAATTTTGACATTTGGGGGTTTCCCAAAATAGGGGACCCCACGACAAAATTTGATTTGTACCTTGCTGTGGCGCTTGCGAGCTTGCGGCAGCCTTGTTCATGACGCTTCAGGGTTCGTCCTGAATAAGCATCACAAGTTCATAGTGAACACATGCGTATTGGTTGATGTTGGTTGAAGGTCTCCGGGTAGGGTTGATTACTTGATGGCTCGGTTGCACAAGCTGAGGTCTGATCTGGACTTGCACACCTTCGTCAACGGAGTGGAACTGTACTTCAAGCGAAAAGTGGTGCTTAGCTCAGCTCCACGATTGGAAGAATTCCTGCTGCAATGGATGAAACACCAGAAATGGGAGAAACTATCCATCAACTGGTATTTAGCAAAATTTGAGACGCCCCTGATATCAACCTATCGGGTTGCCATATAGAGTTTGCATCTGAACAGGCCGGGCGGGCTCCATTTGAATAAATGGAGAATCCCTTTGATGGGAGGCAACGATAGAGAGCAATCCAACGTGTGCAGTAAGTCAATCAGATACAGCTAGGACAGGGCAAGAAACTTAGGACGAGAGCACCACATGATGATGGTGTCTAAAGGATCCCGCTGATGACTGGACATGAAAAGGTAGAATCGAATCATGACTCCACCATGGCTTGGTGGTGGTGGCGCATGTGTTTGCAGTCAAAGTGTTTTGGACAAGGTCATAATGTCCAGCAGTAATCAGAATGCTAATGTGAAGTTGTTTATAGCCACCTTTGTATTCATAGCCACCTGGTTTTTGGTATGGCACGCCCCGAAAGACGGTGACATATGGCACGCCTTTGTATTCACAGCGTGAAATGTTTGAAAAACTCAAAGAAGCACTTTGGAATGGATCAAGACTGTCTCGGGCAAGGCCTTGAGAACCCCTGGAGCGGGATGCACTTTGTACAGATACATCAGCAGTCAGGTGATTTGACTGGCAAGTAATTTCTTGTTTTCTACAGCCAAACTTCGGGATAGCATTCTGCACTTGCTTTGTTGTGGCAATGCTTCTTTGCCAACCAGCATAAATGCACTGCAGTACAGACATGAACAGGGTTCCGAACAGCTATGTGCTGTTCTGCCATAGAAACTGCTTGACATTTGGAATTATTTCCAAGCCAAACCGGGGGTTGCTCCATGGCCTATTATGCAATTAGTCTTGTACATCATTGCCTTGCTGAGTTAAGAATGGTAGATTCTGCCATGCTACCAGGATATTATGCTTCTCTTATACCATGGTACACAGCTGGCCCTTGCTGAACAGGTGAAGAATTGTCGAGAACGTTAAATTCTGCCACCATTCTCCCCTACAGTTACCCGCTATGAACCCACAGCCAACCGCTGTTAATCTCACAACTATTCACCATAGTTATTCACAATTAACCACAGTTAGCCTTAAACAAATCATGGCTTTTCCGTCAAAAACCAACGACTCATACTGTCGACTGGCTGCCACCCACAGGTTGAGTCCTGCAAGTTGGACTTCGATGCCAACTCCCGAGACGCAGGGGACGGGACTCCAGCAGAGAACATCTCGCTGAACCAGCCAGGCACCAGAAGCTGAAGCAGCGCCAGCGGTTGCTGTGGGATCGATGTAGCGCTTGGAGATGACCTCCATCGTTTCAGTGCTGGTTTTGAGTTTTTCTTGTGGCGCCTGGGTGATCAAGAAGTGGCGAGCTGGGTCAAGCAGTTAACCAACCAATAATAAGGGAAACAATGGTTAATGACAGGGGAACCAGGGGGACTAAGGGTTTTGACCCACTGCCAAGTATTGCAGACGATGTCAACAGTCAACCCTTTATGATCCTTGATGCATCATCGCTCTCGATCTTGGTCTCAATGACTGCAGCTTCTGGGACAGCCAGTTGCTGACTCAAGTAAGCAAGGCAATTTCAAAAAAAACGACTAACCTTAATTATTCTGGGATCCTTGATGGTGGAGGGATGGATCACCCAAAGGTTGGTGAATGGTTAAATGACAATTTATGAATGGCAAAGTTAGGATTTCTGCAGTGGTGATGAACTTAGGGAAATTGATCAACTTATGTGTTCTTCTATTGAGTGGGGATCGATGTTTGGAGTGGACAATTATAAAGAAATGGTGATCTCAACTTGCGTTTCTACAGATCAGTGAGGCTGTAAAGCCTGTAGTCACTCCCAAGCATCCAAGTTGCAATGGGGGAGTACATGATGGAGCCCCAAACCGCTGGTAGGCAAGCCACCATTTCGGAAAAACACCATTCGTGGACACATGTGGACATCGGGCCTCATGTCTCTATATTTCGATGCGATGTTGTACTTGTATCTACTTGTGCTTGTTTGGCCAACATTCACCACTTTTTTCCTGACAACGTTCATTATATAGGATCATCCAGCAAGCAGACCATAGACAACGAACTATGGGCCATAGGTCTGCAGTTGTTTGTTTGATGTGCGCTGGAGAATAGGCGGATTGTCAGAGTGAAAACTGTTGACAGATGATATTATCACAATGTTCAGAGATGCTTTTGCCTCCTCCTCCATGTTTACTCGTTGGTGGTTTGATTAACATTTTATATGTTCTCAATTGTAATGATTAACAAATGGTTGGTTGACTTGCGCATATTTTTCATGACGGGGTGGTGACCAACCACCAACCAGGTGAGGATTATTATCAACCACTATAATCATATCATCTAAAGCCTTTGAAAACCATTATTCACCACTTGTTAGCCATGGGTGGTTAAACCATCAAGTAGTTCAACCATTTTCTACTTCAGATGCTTCCTCCAGGAACCTTCGACATCTTCGTGAACAATTTCAGCAACCGCGACAACGCCGATGTACCGTTCAAGGTTGCTGGGCGTGCTTGGCAGCGAGAGGAAGCTTGAAAATCTGAGTGGCTTCCTTCAGGGGAAGTCCCAGCATCCGTCAATGGCTGCGATTACCAACTTTCAATGCTTGGCAGGTGTTATTTTTTTGCATGATGGCACAGTGATGATACGCTTTTGCATGTCTTCAAATATTTACTCAGGGTGCCAGGCTACATTCTGGTATCCTCAATTTAGTTTGAGGCATCAGGCCTTTCGACTAGCTGCCAAAGGTTTTCGAAAGCTATGGGCGACAAGAACCAGCACATTTTTGGATGGTAACCATCACATCTTGGGAATTTCATGATTTGACCACCAATGGGGGTGTGCAGCTAGCATCACTCAGAGAAGATTTAGAAGCCGTGGGCCTTCAAAGGACAACACCGGAATTCTCAACAGGTGGCCATGCTATGTTGTTGCCTATGCCTTGGCCATAGAAAACTGGCAATCCCTAAAATCTTACAGACGGTATCATTGACTTTGAGCTATTTTCAGTAAGAATGATAAGAATGTGTCCTTGGCAAGTAATTGTGGGGCACTGACTTTCTGCAGGGTCACCGGCACAGGCAGCATCGAGCTAAAATTATAAGGATCCACAGACCGAGTCCACAAAAGCAGGTGCAAATCAACAAACAAATCAACTAAGACTATTTCCACTAGGACTTGCTGTTGATGTTTTGTTGATTCCCACATGTTTGTTGAGAGCTTCACTCCAAGTGCAGTTTCCCGTTTCGCATCTCCAAGTCCCTGCCGTGGGTGGCCACGAGGTGGTCGTGCGGAAGTCTGGCCACGAAGTGGCGGAGCACCAGGGAGTTTGGGGCAAGACTCGTGTGAAGGATGATCGCCTCAAGGTGCGGCCAGGGAGTGATTCGGGGGTGGTTGGGTTAGTTGAGTGAGGTTGGGGTTGGGTTGAGTTAGGAGTTCGGTTGGGGTTGGTGGGGATGGGATTGAGTTGTTGAGTTGGTTATTGGCTTGGGTTTGCTTGATTCTCTTGGGTTTCCGGAAGCGAAGAGCCTGAAAAGGGGATAAGATTCTCTGAGTTTTCGGTTGGGTGGTTTGGGGGATGCACTGTGGCTATCCACGGCTGGATTCAGTTCCTGTCGCAACCATGGAGAGCGCTTCTTCGACGTCCACCAGGGGTACTGCTGGCTGACCCCAAGTGCAACTTCCAAGGGTCGTTCACCATCGTGTCCACACAACGGTAAGATCGTTCTACTTTGGCAATCAAACATAGCAATGGATGATCACCATTCCCAACAGGTAAGTAGTCTACAAATGGTGGGTTCTTTGGTATGTTAGATAACCCGAGGAGAAGTATATGGCTCAAGACCAGCCCCAAAACGGGGTCGATGGACCATGATGAAGCCCCAATCAACGTCTTTCTGGGAGCAAGTCTTGGGCGAACGAATCGCCGAAGGTCTGTACTGTGACCGTGACTCCAGAGGACGGGCGTTGGGGGGTGAGGATGGTCAGCCACGGTCAGTAGTGATTAATCATAATGGTTGGTGATTGTTGAATGCTTCGTGAATTTGATCAAACTATGACTGAATGATATTGAGGACAGGACGGTTTGGGGACACGTTGAGACACTTTGGAAAACGCTGGCTACATGGTGGTTTCTCTGAATAGGGGACCGCCCAAATCACTCCCTGAGTGGCTGTAGCTAGTTCCTTTCTTTGTACCTAGTGAGTTGTCCTGCTTTTAGGCAGCCGGTGACAGGCGACAGTTGACTGCCGCGGTCCGCATCCAGTTTGAACCATTTATAGTAGTAAGTAGTAAGTAATAAACACCATTTTTAGGGTTCCCCATCTTAAGGAACCACCGTACGCTTGTTGAGCTTAAGTTCTTAACATGCTGTGTGCTGATAGGTGATCATGGCCACATAAGCTTGCCTTTTTTCAAAGGCTTGGCAGGGAGCCTGATAACTAATAGTTAATACAATTGTTAGTATAATGGTCATTATAATGATGGGCTAAAACCTAATAACGCTGAATGATGGTCATTTGTTTGTGGATTCGTTTAGTCTTTCCTTTATTGGGAGCGATGCAGCTCTGCAGGCAGTGAACCCACGTTCCAGGCTCAATGGGAAATTCACAACCATGCTCCTTCGTTTGCCAGCTGACTAGTAGAACCTCTCACAATCTGTAAACCCACTGTGCTGTCCAGGATTTGTGCTGTCCTACTGATTTATCCATCCAGCTATTAATTTATTCACTGACTAATGGAGGCGCTTCTTCATGCATTCAATGATTTGAATTTATTTGATTTCTAACTTCTTTATTCACGCACTGGATCATTCACTCGAGTTTGCTTGCTGATTCCTTCATTCGCTATGCAGACCATTCCCTGAGGGTGCCTACATTACCCTGCCTGCTCAAAGTTGGTTCAAGTCAGTAGTTGAGACACCAGCAACTTGCTGGGAAATTTTCTTGGTAAGGTTGGCAATGTTGGCATGGTTGCTTATGGTTTCTTCTTAAACCACCATGAAATACCATGAGCCAACACGGTGGTTTCTTAAAATGGGGGTCCCCTCAATCATCCAATATTAGTCATCTACACCAATAAACTGACAATTGTTGGGGGGATTCCCTCTTTTGAGAATTACCACATGTTGATTTTCCTGTGACTTATCATTTATTTGACAAGCCGATGCCTGGTCCATCTTTCACTTGTAGCCATCTTCAACGTTCAGGACTTGCAGGCAAAAGAACCCGAGAAGTCGGTGGAGACATCCGAAAAGCCCGGCAGAAAGGCAGAGCAACTGACAGCGCAGGAAGGAGTTCACGACTGAACCATGGAGTTGTGTTGAAACTATGGGAAAATACTGATGGTTATATGTGTATATTTAAAAAATGTATATATATCCCTGTCAGTCCAGGACCTTACTTAGTAGGGTCCTCGGAAATGTTTGGAAAACAGGACCTCAAAAGGTATCTCTCGGCATGATTTGGTACATCTACTTTTTGGGGTCCTCGACCTCAAAAAGTGTTACTCTGGATTAGAGCTCAGTTATGTGCCAAGCACCTCCATGTGTCAAAGCAATCGTGAGCAAACCGTGAGAAACCGTGAGCAACCGTGAGAAACCGTGAGCATGGACCCCAAAAAGAACCTCGGAGACCTCAAAAAGAACCTCGGAGACCTCAAAAAGAGCCTCGGCAAACCCAACAAACCGTGAGCAAACCGTGAGCAACCGTGAGCAACTGTGAGCGTCATGTTTTATTCCTCGGATTCCTCGGCATGAGAAACATCGGCATTTCTATGGTTCCTCGGCAGATCTTCTTTTTGAGGTCCCCTCGGCAACGACCTTACTTAGTGGGGTCTTTGGACTTTGAGGGTATAGTATTATTCCAATGTTGAAAAATACACTTATTACTGGGTATTGTATTTAGTGTTGGGGATGAGAAGCTGGTTGATTTATCGAGGGTCAATAGGGATGATAACCCGGTGTTTTTTTAGAGCCCTTGGATCGCCTGGTGAATGGGTTATTCCGTGTGGTCTAAAGAAGCGTGCTACAACCCAATGGGGAGGAATCCTCATTTACCGTGCTGAAGCTGCTGAATAGTAAAGATGGGGAGTCAAACACCTGGAGCATTCCTTACTGTACATAGTACTAGAAGCAGATGCACAAAGATGCATGCATTTGCCATTTTCTATAATTTTGTCACCATTGATATTATAGAAAATTCCATCGAGAAAATTAAGCATGATTGACCGGTGATTGGGTGACAGTACTATCAAAGTTCTTCTTGATGTGAATAGATGCTTTTGGAATTGATTGTTTTCTATGCGCAACTATCATTCAAGGCCGGATGCAGATGCTGTTGAAGGTCAGAAGTCGCCCCTAAAAAATTGGATTCCTTACTAATTAATCCAGAGCGGGCCACACGCGTCTGACATTAATTAGGGAACCAACCATGATTAAACACCATGGTTTACTAAGAGCTAAGATGACTGTTGTTTCACGGGTTGGTCAATAACATTTGTTTGACACTGAATGTGATGACTAAACACCACGGAACCACCCAATTTGAGTAACTGTTGTTTCACCACATCAACACATTATGAGCGCCGCTAAGTATGATGAGGAGTCGATCCATTTTTGCATTGTAATGGACACATTTGAAACATGGATGATCACCGCTATTGAGGGTCTATCCTCTGAGGAAAGGATGGTTACTCCCAAAGCGAACACTTGAGCAGTTGCCAGCCGGTTGCCAGCTCGTTGCCAGCCCGAAAAGTTGAGAAGCGCTGCTGGAATGATGGTTAAATAGATAACGGTTGATTAATTGCCATGACCAACCACCACGTGTCTTTTTTTTTCGGGATGGTTGATTGAAGTTGGCTACAAACAGTTCATGATAAGTGAGAATAGTCACCATTAAGAATCCATTCGTGGTTTATGGTCAAACAGCGGTTCATTGATGGTTAATTCTCAGGCTCAACGACACACACACGCACATGCACACAACTGCTTGGTCATCGCCGTAGGTTCTGCGTTTTTCACCTGAACATTGCAACCAATTGACCCCATCATGGGAGTACCAATATCAACCAGCCAGTGGAAACAGACAGCGCTGCTCAGCGTTTGGCTTCAGGTGTCTGTGGGTACCATTAAGATGCAAGTGCAACAAGCTTTTGAGACGTGGCAGTCTCTGCACTCAGAGTGGTCAGGATGTGGGATAGCAGATGAAGGGGACACATTTGTGCGTGTGTGTGTAGCATGTGTATGGCATGATGTAGTATGATGTAATATGTAGATAGCAATGTATATAATCTATGAACATACGTGCCATTACTTTTGTCATATGAACCTTTTCAATTTTTCCTCCTGTCTCCCATTGGATCTTAAAGTGTTTGGACCCGGTGTCCATTCTGATCTGCCAAGGTCTATATATGAGCAACAGCTTTATTGACGTATGAATAGTTTCATATTCGGGCGGAAGTGGGAATTGCACACATATCCAGAATTCGCATGTAAAACCAGTTAGGAACTTCCCGAGAACGAGTTTGGCATTTAACATGCAACGTTTATAAAGTAAAAGCAGCTGCGCCGCTAGAAAACGAGTCTATTTGTAAAAACTAGCACGGGACTGGAAAACGAGTCAGGAGCTTCCCGATGTTTTTTGTAATTGCAACGAACAATAAATATATAAAGTCCACCGCTCATGTGTACGGCTGCTTGAGTCCCTTGAACTCCAAAACTTTCCAACAAGACATGTCCAAGGGAATCAGGTCATTTGTTGGATTGTGAACCCACAAAGTAAATGGTGAGTTTTGATGACTTGATCCAGACCCAAGAGGGCCACAAAAGAAGCCACACCGTCAGCTGTGATTCCCACGTGGTTTGTCGTGGAACAACTAGCGTCCATCCATGTCCCTCGACACAGGATCATCACTCTTGTCAGCAGTCAACTGTGAAATACTTTATACAACCATTAAATGATTTACAATCTGTATATGTGTATATTGATGTTGTTTTATCAGTATCATGAATGTTGAATGTGAACAGTTGTAGTATCAACATCAAAATTGTATAGTATACCTAATATCATTAATGCTGATCAGTACATATAGACATTTATTCAGGTAGTCAGCTGTGGGCTGCTTTTAGTCCGTGATTGTTGCTGCCGCCTTTCGATCAGCTCGCGGGTGTGAAATCTTCACGGCCACCTTTGGTGTGCTGCCAGTGCCATGCCCAAGTTTCAGTCTGAAGCCCAGGGCTGATGCTGGGGATGGGAGCCATGGTGCATCAATCTCATGGATCAAAAGTCAAGCCCAAGCAATGATTTGGTAGCATGATCAATTCAGCTTGTTGCCTATCTATGTTACCAATTCTGTTTCATGCTGATCAACTAAAAACTCAAAGTGATCACTTAAACATTCATCTTGAAACACGGTGTTCTGTTTTTTTCCTCAGTTTCAGCAATGTTTCTTTGGCTATATGGTGGTTTCTTAGAATAGGGGAACCCCCCAATCATCCATCAGTAGTCATTTGTAGTAATAAACCCACCATTTTTGGGGTACCCCCCATTTTGAGAAACACCCATATGTGCCATGAAAAACACATGCGAGATGCTTGATGGGATAGCTCGATTTGTTGCAATGTTCATATGCCTGCGTCCATATACTGCCTCTCTCTAGGGGCGGCTTGGAGCTAGGGGTATCCTTTGCGAGGGAGTGGGCGGTCGACTCCACCTGTCACTGCGTCAAAGCCTTGATTGCACATAATTACTATTATTGTTATTATCATTATCATTATTGCTATCTATATATATACATATATATAATTAATGATATTGTTGAATGATGAGATATGATTTGCTATGTTCCTTGTTTTGATCAAACAATGCATAGCACATGGTATTGGCCATTGCTATTGCAGTATTGTCACAGTACATGCAATTCTTCAATACTATGACATAATGTTATTGCACTACATGATACACTTTCATACCAATCCCAACCCCTGACTTAGCCCTGTAGGTAACTAGCTACCTGCAATTGGAGCAAGCACTGTTTTGCTTGGTCAGTAGAAATTGTTGTTGGCCATTTCTTACTGTACCATCCTCAATCGTCACTGATTACTACAAACCAATACTGACCGTTACGAGCCATCGTGAAGCATTCCTCAGTCCTGGTATAAACATATATAACATTAAACTGAGTAAGCTGTACTCACATTTTTCGAAGACATATTTTGCAAGTTATGTTCATTTTACCTTAATCTTGGCCTACATTGTCGCAGAACGCTCCACATCACTGTCCTTGCCGACTGGACGCAAACGATAATTGTGTTTGTTTTTGTCATGTCCCGTCTATGGCTTAAATAACAAAGCGATTGTGCATACGGACATTTATCACTACATGCAGGTGGGCATACACTTACACATTTGAATGACACTAGAGTTATGTCATATATGACACACATATTGTGTATAGCACAAATATTGTGCTATACACATATTCCCTGGTCTATCAATGTATGTAGATGCGTGTAAATATATAAGCAGGATCCATGATAAAAATCTGGATCGGCTCTACAGCAACCTGCTGGGGTTAAACGTTTCCGAGGTTGAAGTTAGGTGACAAGTGGGAGGACTTCGTTGATCGAAGCTCGGCGGTGGGCCGGGTCAGTCTTCCTCATTGGGGTGACGGCGGCGTGGACGGCGTAGGTGCTGGCCAAAGTTCCCGACAAGCAAATGGGATGGACATTTAGTTAGCCGTTCCTCTGCAAATTCATGAATGGTAAGTCCACTTGTTCACACGGCACCCCCAGTTAAAGCCTAAATAGATTCTGATTCACCATCAATGAATATAGGTTTTTTTCAAAGCGGATCCAACATTATTGACTTTTGATGCATCAATTTTTGTTGGTTTTGTGATTACTAGCCAACACCGACTCCCAGAGAAATCCAACTTTTTAAAATGTTTTTTCCATTTTTCTTATCATTTGTGTTGCTGCATAGAATTATCATTGCTTATTTGTTGTTTCATGTTTATCATTCTTAGTGTTCATCATTTTTTATCATTCAAAACATGGATTCTACCTTGTAAAACCTGAACGCGTGAAATGCCCATGAACCAATCTTGAACTGATTGCATGGCACAGAAAGAAGCGGCGGGGCTTCGTTTTGTGTTGCCAGGTTTGGTTGGATTGGTCCGGCGTCCCTATGGCCCCTGTGATGGAAGTTGAGCATTACGGCACGAACACCATGACATTGTGAACCCTGGACTCAACCCAGATGGGGGTTTCTCAAGCCATAGGGGTACCCCCAAAATGGTTGGTTTACTACAGTACTACTAAATGACTATTAATGGATGATTTAGGGGTACCCCTAGATACTCCATTAGCTGTTTCTCACGGAGAAAACAAAAACACGGTTCATCAGTGGTTCCAGTGAACGGTTTTGTTTCATGTGCCATGGTCCAGGACGGAATGATGCTAGGTTCTCAATAGGACTGGACGAGTTTCTATTAGAGTTCCAGTAATGTTGCAGTATCGACCAGTCCGAGATGGGCAGGTAATCTCAGGGCCCTTTTGGACAAGCATTTGGTATCCAAACTCCGTCCACAGGATTCATGGTGCATCAGGGTATGGATGTATCTATACATGCAGCATCCCCCAAGTGGATGGTTTCCTCGCTGGAAGGACATATTTGTTGGGGGAATGTCGGGGGATACCATCATTGATGGATATGCTGTGCTGTAGGACCATTTCTGGTGATATCTTCAATGATTAGCTTGCTGGCCAGGATTTGCGCGTATTTGTATACACATACGCGCCCCGATTTCCGAAGTGTCACCAGCCGCTGTCGAGGAGAGGATGAGATCCTGCTCAAGGTGCACCATCCGGGGATGGTTGTCGTTGGCTCCCCTCGGTACCCAACCACTGTTGATGACCTTGGGGATTATCCACATGTTTGGTTCATGAACGACGATGGGACATATTGCCATGCGGCAAGTGAAGACCATCGGTACTAAGTATGTAGGCAATGCTGTGATTAATGTCGTCGTTGTTGTTGATCATCGGTATTAAATTATGGTTTAACATCATTTAATCCCCTCATTTCATAGCCACGTGAACATCTGACGCAGCCCTATGATTGCCCTAAACCAAGGCCTTCCTGAGTCGTTCACCGCTCCGCTGCCCAAGGCCTTCATGAGCGACAAGAAAAGTGCTGAGTTCAGATCGAGAGGGCAGGACGGCAGCATCGGAGTCAAGATGGTCAGGGCAGGAGGTCGGCACGATGAAGTCACGAAGCTTCATCGGTAGCAGCCTACGGTTGGTGCCATGGTGGTCACCAATGCCTTCTACTGGTTGATCATAGGAGATATCAGTGGTTGAGACTGCCATCTATCCACAACCCGCAGAGACGGCTGGTTCACGGCTGGTTCTTGGTAGATCAACCTGGCAATGCCATGTGCAGCTGTGAGCTGGCTGATCTATAGAATTACATGGCAGTGCCGTTCGGCTGGCATCGTATGAACAGAACTTGCTGATCATTTTGTGCTGATGACTCGTTTGGCAGGGATTGTCCTTTTGGAGTTGAAACATGTTTGGACGAACTGATTTCGTCACGTTTTCAGGATGTGATTTCCTTCCTCAGAGATCTTGCCGAATCACTTTGTTTCAATGTGAGATTGTTTGCGCTGTGGTTTCTGCCACTGCCCCACAAAGAGCCACTGCCATTTGAAATGCTTCATTCAACCATCGATAGTTGATGAGTGACCATTCAGTGGCCATTGTTCTTGCTAATTTGGTTGGTGGTCTTAGACATTTGTGTTTCCCCTAGTGTTTAGGGATGGTGGATTCATTCCTCAGTGTTTTCATGGAGGTTTTGAACCTCCAACCATCTCCAACCACGAATGGTTGATAGTGGTATGTGTTCAGCATCCCCAGCCTGGTACTGGCCTTGAGTGAGCTGTTTGCAGTATCCAAATGACTGTCATGTCGAAGGGCTGTCGATACAGGTTCGCCCCTTGCTTCGCGACCAAGTGGGTCGATTTCCATTGAAGAGGATTCTTTTCCCCACCTGCCAGGTGAGGGTTGTTAGATTTTATGTTAGCTGCCTGCTCCTTCTCCTCCTTCTCCTCTTTCTCCTCCTCCTTCTCCTCCTCCTTCTCCTCTCCTCGCCGGACCTCAACCACGATGATCACTCCCCAGTGTTGCCTGCCGGACCTCAACCACGATGATCACTCCCCAGTGTTGCCTGCCGGACCTCAACCACGACCATCCGTGCCCAGTGTTCCCCGCCGGACCTCAACCACGACCATCCATGCCCAGTGTTCCTTGCCGGACCTCAACCACGACCATCCACGCCCAGTGTTCCCTGCCGGACCTCAACCCCGATCATCCACGCCCAGTCACCCGCGCCCAGTGTTTCCTGCCGGACCTCAACCACGATCATCCACGCCCAGTGTTCCCTGCCGAACACCAACTCCCCTGCCAAAAGCTATGCCAGATACAATGCCAAAAACTATGCCAGATAGAATGCCAAAAGCTATGGCAGATACAATGCCAAAAGCTATGCCAGGTAGAATGCCAAAAGCTATGCCAGATAGAATGCCAAAATCTATGCCAGATAGAATGTCAGAAGCTACGCCAGATAGAATGTCACAAGCTATGCCAAATAGAATGCCAAATGCTATGCCACATAGAATTGCAAAAGCTATGCCAGATAGAATGCCAAAATCTTTGCCAGATAGAATGTCAGAAGCTATGCCAGATAGAATGTCAGAAGATGTTTCATTGGTTTCACAGTCAGTATAATTGGTAATTGTAGAGACCACATGGGAAGAATAAAATGGACATCCCTGTCAGTATGAAAACTCGCTGCCCTGTTTGTCCTTTGACATTGTTTAGCTCAGTTGTGTGCAGGACTACTATGTGGATTTTGTCAAGATGGTGCAAAGAAATGTTAAGACAGGCATGGTGCGTACCAAACAGACCATTGTAACCCAGTGTTGATTGGGATGAGTGCCTGTTTGCAGAAACACTTTGCATTCCT
>VSDK01014310.1:200463-232809 GCA_009767595.1 Symbiodinium kawagutii | reverse complement strand
CCAGAGTATTAATGTCTCACAGATAGCAGGGAACACCAACATGTTTATCTAATGAATCAACATTCCCTTGAGGTGATGTTAGAGCTGATGCGGATATAGTGACAATGAGTAGATTCTTATGTACCTCCGTTCAAACAACCCATGACGCTGACGCGTGGATTTGCTGCTACCATCAGCTGATGCTATGCCGTCGACCCTTCAGCTCATGCTGATGAGAGATAGGAGTATCCCAGAGGATGACCCTGTTGCGAACCTGCGGATGGAACAATACATAGACTAATTGGTATATAAACATTTTTGATATAGCAACAGAGTGCGCACCCAATTCTGGAACCTCAAATTTCACAGCACTTTGATGACAAAGCCTGCGGCATCCAAGGTTGGGCGAGATCTTTGATTAGCCGATAGCTCAGTTTAGAGAGAAGCAAGAAATGGTGCATGCTTGCTCATGTGATTTAGGAATCGAAATGTTGGGATACATGCTGCATATGATCTCTGCCCAGGATCAGCAGAGGTGGCATTTTCCTGATTCGGCAGCTGCCGTTGCTCTCAGATTTGTTTCACATGAAAGGTCCGCCCGTGCGGGAAAAAAAACATGAATCAAAACCAGAAGCAAGCAGAAATCAGCACAGTCAGCGGGCGCATAGTGTAGGAAGTTCAAGCCTGAAAGGATTGAATTTCCAAAAGTAGTCGCTTTGTCCAAGAGAAGGTCTGATGCTTGTACAGCAGAGCATCTAGTATAGCCTTTATCCTTTCTTTTGCTCGCAGAAGCGCGACCTAAGGCAGTTTGACCTGCATCCCATGGTAGTTCATTGTAAATCCTGAAAGCAAACAGAATGCAGCCTTACGGCTTAAACACAGGAGTACCACATGTGTAGCTATAAATGTACTGGACAGGGGCCCAAATTGTTGGACAGTCACAACCTCCCAGGTTGATATACCTAGGAATCAGTGCATTTTGTCGAGCTGTGCACCAGACAGGAGCGCTGACATTGTCAAAAAGGCAGAAGATACATTCGCATCGATTTTGTTTGTGGCAAACACGGGGTGCAACCCACAACCACCGAGGATTCTAGTACCGGCAAGAATTATAAAGGAATAGCCACCAATGATAGATTGGTATGCCCAACATGAATAAGAATGAGCGAACAATGACAAGGGGCATAGCAAATCATAATTGGAGTGCAACCAACGATAATAAGTACGACCATAACAAATAGTTCTATAATGATAGAGGTGTAGAATCAAGAAGCGGCACAACCAACCACAGCGAAAGTTTCCAACCAAATTCACCGGTTTCCTGATGTGGGTGTTTCTCAAAATAGGGTTACCCTAAAATCATCCAACATGAACCATTTATAGTAGTAAACCAACCATTTTGGGGGTTCCCTGTGGCTGAAGAAGCCCTCATATGGGCGTATCACCAACAATCATAGGGGTGAAAATCAGCGAGTATCGTGAACCAATGTTCGAGTCGTATAGTGGTATCAAACCAATACTATGTTGGTACTTGCCAGGTATGTGTAATGTGGATAATAGCTGTGGATGGTAGTGGTGAATTATTCATGGGTAACAGTTGTTATATTGCTCAAATATAGTTTTCTTGTTTAAAATGCAGTCCAAAAATCGCGGTTGATTATTCACAGTTAACAAACATACTTTTCTTTTTTTAAATCTAAAAGGCTCATACTCATATCCCAAGCTGCGGTTGGCTATTTCAGCCTTATTTGGGATCTCCACGCCCGGTGACTTGAGATTTGCCGCACAACAATGTGTTTCTGTTGACATTTCCAATGTATTGCCAACGCCTTCATACTCTGGAAATGAAGTTGGAACATCCCAGGTCCCTCTTCCAGTCTGCTGTGTTTGGTTTACATATTCAGATGCAAAAAGTTTCAGGCACTACACTGTTTTTCTTTCATCACATTGAAGTTGTATTTTGTGGATCATCCTCACCATCCTCACCATCCTCGTTATCCTCGTCATCCTGATCATCCTCATAATCCTCATCATCCTCCTGAGCCTCGTTACCCTAATCCTCCTGATCATCCTCCTCATCCTCATTGGGTGTTTCTCAAAATAGGGGTACCCCCAAATCATCCATTATTAGTCATTTATAGTAATATACCAACCATTTTTTGGGCCCCCTATTTTGAGAAACCACCTCATGAATCATGCTCATTGTTCATTCACTTTCTCCCCTGCAGCCGAGGTCGTGCTTTGCAGAGGTCCAGGGCTGAGCGCCTAATCGACCAACCGTTGCCATGCTTCACCAACGGGTATGCACAGTGGTCAATGATGGTTCATGGTGGTGATATGGCTATGGGTCAATATTAATCAACCAACTAATGGAGGATTTACCAACAATAATAAGGGAAAACAAAGGTTAATGATGGGGGAACCAGGGGTACAGGGTTTTGACCCATAGCCATATAATGGTTCTATGGGTAACATGTCCATCAAATTCCGTCAATAGGGATCAATAGGGTATCCGTTTATGATGGTTCATGGTGGTGGTCGCTCTCATGTTCTATGTCCCACCGCCGCAGGTCAATGCTGCTTACTTACCGGTATTCCAACATAACTGGCTGGAGAATCCAGCATTTCTAGATGATTTACCGCTTGGGAATGGGGCCCCATTGTCCAGCCAGCCATGTTTGATGATCAGAGGATACCAGTAATTGGTTGGTGGTTTGCCAGCTATAGCATTCGTGTTTGTCATACTTGAAACGGAGTTGGATTGGATTCAACCAGCGGCGAAATAGATCAATTCTCCACTCCCCAGAATTTGTTTGTCACGGATCATGTCATATAGAGCCCCCTCCCGCTCTTCAGTCAATCAATTAGCTTCTATACTTGATATTGACAAAACTAACGAGCGATACAGCATCCCGAAGCCGATCCAAATCTGGATCTGTGTGTCCATGGTGTACCCCAGGTCCAACCGTCCCCAAAATTAGCATCTGTGGACGCCACCTTGCGGCCGTGGATAGCCAGGGGTCTCTGAGGTACTGACCCCCACCTTTGCTCGGGACGTCAAGGGCAAGACGGCGCGCTGGCCCAGCATCTCACCAGTGAATGGTCACTGGGGGTGGCTCAGCCCTGGGGGGTTCTCAAGCCAGGGGGGACCCTAAAGCTATGGTTGGTCTATTACTTTGAATGGGTAATTTAAAGGATGAGAAGTGCGTGTGTCTACCCCTATGACTTGAGATTTTGCAGTGTATGACTGGGTGTAAACACGCAAATGGATTTGCAGTGTATAATTTTGAAACCAATCCAATCCAATTGATCTATAGCTGGTGACCATCCAACATGTTGGTATGGCGAGATGGCACACGCTAAAGTTGTCCAATCGATGCTGAAGATCCTGAGTCATTGAAGTATCAAGACAATCTATACTGTACCTGGGGGAAATGCAATGTATTGTGTAATATTATCAGTACCATGTAGAATATCAATACATTTGAATATCAATGCAATGTGCATATTATATACTTGTTGGAAATAGGAATAGAGGTCAACTATCTATACCCGTACTTGCAGGGTGAGCTTTGTGTTGTTGCAATCATGAGCTTTCGGAGAGTCACATTCAAGGATTCAAGGATAGGATTTTATTGCCAATGATGACGAACTGGATTGAGACGAGAAACAACCAATGAAGTTCCAGTTGATTTGCGCTGTGAGCATCCCCCTCTTCCTGTTGTGAATCAGCGTTTATTCACATCCAGGTGCCCTTTTCTATTGCGGTGAATCCTAAGTTGTGTTGTGTCCTGGGTTCTTGTAGTTGGCGAATCTCATCAATTCGATCCTATGATCATGGCAAGTAATTACCAGCCGTCTGGCAAGCCACAGTGAGATGCGGTTATAAACCAACTACCTGGGTGAACTATCACTTGCTGTCGCCAGTGGTCTTGAGGCGATTTGGCGGAACCTGCGGTCGCCCACTGGTTCTGAACTGAGACACCGACTTGACACGACTTGGCGAACACCCTTTAAATGACCAAAGTCTTTGCTGGGCTTGCTTTGTGGTTGGTCTGCGTGCTACAGCAGCCTGTGACATGCCCCGCTCGAAAGCAAGGCAAGTCATGCTAGCAAGCGAAGAAAATGGGCAGAAAACAGCAAGGCCACCAAACAAGCATTCTCCAACCAAGCCACCCAATAGTAGCTGAGCAGATGCCAAGATAGTTAGCCGCTGGGATGCTTGACCAAGCTAACAGACAATAGTAGCATCCCAGCAAAGATAACTATAATGCCAATAGTAGCTGAGCAGATGCTGATCCAAGATCATTACCAAACCCATTTTTGGGGGCCTTTTTGGTAATGATCCAGAGCCTCAGATCTTCAAGCAGCCCTGGCTTTCACATCTTCGCTTGAAGGCTTGACACATTGGTGGCTTAAGTACGGCCATGGGTCATAGGCATCCATCGTTCATGGGATGTGAAGAGCCAAGGGTACTGGGTATTGACCCACAGCCATACACACGATAGAATGCTGATGGATTCAGATTCAGATTCAGACTCCATGCGAAAGCAGTATAAACATTTACTAAAGAGAAACCCGGCCGTCAAGAATGTTTGGAAAGGAATCTCCATGGTTAAACTAGTGGGGGTTCCCAGCTGGAACTCCAATAAACCAGCTTTTGACATGGTTTTACCGTAGCGAGTATGATTCACCAGTATGAACCATTTCTTGACTATCAAGCAGAATTAACCATTTTGCCATACATTGACTGGCAATTATGACTACAGGAGCTCGAAAGGCTTATCAACCCAAGGAATCTAGTGGGATGCCGACAGCACCACAGCGATCCTACAGCAAGTTACCAGAGCTGATCGCACGAACATTTTGTCCAATGATATCACACCTACCATCGATGATGAGCTACCAGTGATCGATGAAATTTCACATCAGCTGTGATGAAATTGCGCATCAGCTGTGCAAATCTTCACGTCGTAGGACTTTCAGCGAGCACGTTGTTCAGCTGGGGATCCACCCAGTGAAGCGCAAGCTGTTTGTTGGTAGGGATGGTTATGGATGGATTGCTATGCAAAACCCAGGATCATCTATTGATCTTCCGGGTCGAATCAGAGAAGGTTCATCATCGACTGAATCAACTGCTACTCATCAACTGAATCAATTGCTACTCAGCTGGAATCTCAACAGTGGCAGTTCCACAGTTGAGCTCTAGCACTTCAGCCTACTTCAGCCTGTCAGCTGACCCGCACAGCCTCCACGTTGCCACTGAGATTTGCCGGTGCGAATGCCAAAACGAGGCGCGCTAGCCAACCGAAAGGGCAGGTTTCTCGAGAGAGGTGGAATATCACAGCTGTGTCGATTGGCCATTATGACCTGGGTTGCACTCATGCTGGGAACTGAGGGTCGGACCCTCAGGTACCTGTCATATCTTGTCATGTTTAAAGGGAAATCTTCGGAATCATTTGGTGATTTGGACTGGCTTTAACTTGATCAGAAAGTGGCAGTGGTGGTGGCAGTCATGATGGTGGTGGCGGTGGCAGTGGTGGTTTGTTCATATTCAAGCATACCGATGATACCTTTTAGAAATCCAGCATCGCACGTGCATATCAACACAGTTGTTTCCTTTCGGTGATTGCGCATCCATTCTTGTCAGGTTTCCGGAGGGTATCGGTATCGTGATTCAAGCAAATTCAATCAAATTCAATCGGATTCAATCGGATTCAATCAGATTCAATCAGATCTGGTTGGCGGAATGATATTGTTTAAAAGGCTTGAAACCACCAACCAGAGATTCAATCAGCCAACAGCAATTCTGTACTATTTTTGTTGCCCTTTTGTAGGGATAAGCAAGGCACCGCCAGGTTGACCTTGGGCATGCCTGGTCAGCTGACTCTCAGGTATGGTGAAGCCAATGCATCATGGCCCTCTGAAAGTCGCCCGGGCTCCCAGGGTGAAACTTTCTGCTGCATGGAAAGCTCTCAGAGTTGCTAGACTAGGACATGGTAGATAGCATATATGCATCATACATATTTGATGTGAACATTAATGCTTTGCTCAACATGTACATGTACATACGTATGTGTATACCCATTCGACTACATAGATGAACTTATGTGAACCGTATACATGTATATAGAGATTGATTTACATGCATTTACAGACAGAGGAAGATAGATGTAACAGTATATACATATATATCAGTGTACAGACACATACACAAAAAAGATATGGATAGACAGATGTAGACAGATCTATTCACTTGTACTTAAACAAATAGTTTCGTTTCGTTGTTTTTCAAAATTCAAATTCAGGCACATTTTCTTGCCTTACAGTATATACATGTATGTATATATATATATATTTATATGAATATATCCACATATAATCCATACGTTGTATTTGATAGAATGAGTTGGCTAATTTCTGGCTGAAAATGATGAATCAGGGGGCGTAGCTTGTGGTAGTTCTTGGCTATACACAGGTTTTTTCCTGCAACATGTTGGGACTCACGAAATGAATGGACTCTGCGGGGACCAACATCAACAGATTAGCTGTAAGATGGTAAACAAATGCTAAAGCCAGGAATGCTAAAAGAAATGCCAGAGCCACGCAGATCCACCGCTTCTCACCTGGACCCTCCTGAGGTGCGGGAGGATGGTACCGAGCAGGCCCTTTCTTTCGCCATTGGGCAGTGCGAGCCATCGCACGTGTGCATTGGAACCCCAGAGACGGCCATTGTGAGTAAGTTGGTTGAGAGACCTAGCTCCACGTTATAGCACCATTGATAGGTATTTCTCACAACCAACTAGGAGCTAATAATAAGATAGCAGATTGTGTAGCTAATGGTATTATACACCATTGATCAATGTAGCTAATAACAGGATACTGATTGTTGGTGGTGGCTGATGCTGGATAGTGTAGCAAACTGTTTTTTAGTTACACAATCTGGAAATCGAACAGCTCGTTGGCGATTTACTCCAGCAATGTTGATTTACATGGTAGGGGAATGGGACCCTTTTTCCAGCCACCAAACCATTCAAGCCATCATTTGATTACAGTACTGTAATCCAAATGGACTGATTTCTGAACCTGCCAGGTCAAGACTGGCAGCTGCTAGGACTAGCAGATAAATTTTTACGAGCATGGCTTTCTTCAAGGATCATTCACCCCAAGTGTTCCTTTCGTACTATTATAAGGATTTGTGTGGATATCAGCCATGTCGCAAGCCATGCTTTGCATGCTGGCCGGTATGTTTAGACATTTGTTATTTCCCCACATGTACCCCAATTCATGGATAGTTGATCGATGAATCTTTTCCAGGGGGATTGAAGCCACCAACCCGAGATGATCATGATGAACCATTATGATGGCACCCCTGAAGCCAATGCTTTGGTGGAGCCCATTGCTTAGGGTATGGCTAGAACCTCCGTTTTTCATACCAATGCACCATAAATATTGAACCACTACTAGAAGCCATTGGCGTTCAAGTGGTATACATCACTATTAACCCATTCTAGTGCTATATACCACTATTCGATGAAGTATATCATATCTATATAACCACTATATTTCATAGCTCTATATATATATATACATATATATTTATATATATATATATCCCTTACCACTCAGCTATGGTTTCCCGATGGCTAGGCACCTGCACCCTGGTTCAACCGTTCCAGGGCACCCTGGTGAGGCACCATGGTTCACCCACCGGGCACCGGTGGGCGTCACGACCTGGGCGCTTCGAGAGGTGCGCTACTTCCTGGTCTTCTCCGATCGCTTCGAACACTTCACAGATGCTGCCAGCGCCCAGCGGGGCGACGAGGGAGGCCGCCCGGGGGCCCCGATGGTGGCGCCCGTTGCGCGGGCTGTGGAAGGTCTGGCTGGCGCATGTGCAAGGGACTCAGCAAGGATCAAGAAATATACGAAGTAAGAGCAAACTCATGATTTTTGATTACGGTTTGCTGATATGAATCTCCCAGGGCAGGGAATCCAGTTTTGCAAGGTTCAAAGAGTGGTGGCTTCATCAGCGTCTACTCAACCACCAACGAGAGTAGGAGATCCAAATTGCTAGAGCACAATGAAATTCACCATGTCTATCTTTGATATTTGCAACTCTTGAACTATTGAGCTTGGTGGTGAGTGGCGGGTGTACCACCCAGCTACGGCTACAAGGTTTGGTGCGGAGAGATCCCTTGGGGTACTCAACCAATAACTTGGGGGTACACCGATTTTGGTCAAAGCCATATGGTAGTTTCTCAAAACAGGGATACCCCCAAAGCACCCAGCCTATCAACCATTTGTAGTATGAAACCATCCATTTTGGGGGTCCCCGATGGCTTGAGAAACCAATCCATTTCTGAACAAAGCCATATGAATGCTACTTGGAAGGTCTGTGAAGCCACCCAAAATCCCCCCAAAATGGTACCAAGCAGTTGGGATGTGAACTACCACCCATGGCTTTTGGGATGGTTGGTTGTGACCCATATGGTGGTTTTCTCAAGCCACAGGGAACCCCCGAAGTTATGGTTGGTTTATTACTAAAGATGGTTGATAGTGGATGATTGGGAGTACCCCTGTTTTGAAAAAACATGATATATTTGGAGAAATGTCGACAAACATTACTAGCCAACAACAACAAAACCCCATCAGCAACAATCCATCAAGCTCGTGGCTAGATTGATAGCACTAAACGATGGTCAGTCAACAACATATCATCAGACCTAATGAAATGCTTGCCAACCTTTTCGATATACTGTAATCACTGGCTGATTTTCCACCAATTCAATTGTTGATCACTCTGTAGCGGCCGTCTAAGAATGAACCATTCACCATTTGGGTGTTTCTCAAAATAGGGGACCCCCCAAGTCATCCTTTATTAACCACTTATAGTAATGAACCAGCCATTGCTACTGAGAAGCCACCATTTACCAACGGCAACATCGAGCCATTCAGCGTGCATGGCAACATCGACCGCGGCCAGGTGTGGTCAAAGCCATGGATGTGAAAGCCGTTCGCGCCAGGGAGCCCCGCTGGGTTCGTTTGGGACAGCGCTGCTGACAACTTGGAAACGTTTCACTGGGAACCAACACAGCAGACCGGGTATTGAACCATATAGGCATTGACCATAGGTATCAACCATATAGGTATTTAACCCTGGAAAATTTAACTACATAGCTTTTAACTATGCATAGGTAGGTGCATGGGTATTAAGACCAGAGGTTCTAGCCATATAGATACTGAAGCATAGGTATTCACCACAGGAATGGATGTGTAACCCCACTGGAACTTGGAAGTGCTTCCTATGTTGAGAAATGCATCAGCAAGGCTCAGTGCCAACCATGTGGCCGTGTCTCGAGATGGTGGTGCCTACATATCGATGTCCGTGTTGAAACAAATGAGCATGTTGGAATTGTTTGCTACGGATCATTTGTGAATACCAAACCAACTAACCAACCAACCAACCAGCCAACCAGCCAACTTAACAACGAACAAACTTGCCAAGCAAGGAAGCAAAAGTATCATGAAAACAACAGTTCTTGATATCTTGAACACCTATCCTTAGCGAATATCATTGACATAGACATCCAGCACCCAACGACCGTTCAAATGATACAACCTGCTGTCGCCCAGGTTGTTGAGGAGGCCTTCATCTTTGAGCTTCACTCAGGCAGTCACTTTCCTCAGAGCTGCAGTCTCGTCTCGTTTCAGCAACCTCTGCAAGGTCATAGCACTACATTAGTTTTCAGTTGATTTTCTACCGTTGTAAGGGGGGTAGGAGTTCAAGGAACGACTTTGCACCACTTTTCTGCGGAACTATGCTGCCTGTATTTCTGCCAGTGTGCATTTTCCAAGAACAGCTTGAGATTTCTGGTCATTTCGTTAAAGGAGAGGGAAACCGACACAAAAGGCCTGTGAAGAAATGGAAAACAACTCTCTCCTACACCAAGCCCTTCATTTGTGATAGCGAGTCAAATAGAACAACAAATCTTCCTTGAACGTTCAATCACCATTTTGTTGGTGAATGCAACGGGCTTGGGGGTAAAGGAGTGCACATGATTCGATTATGTTGTGTATTTTGTATCCATATTTACCTCATCTAGTTTAGCAACCATCTATACTACTAATATATATATATATACATACACCAGTTTTTCCCTTCATGGCTAAATATTTACCCAGACATATAAAGCCTCATTGAGCAACATGAACCATCAACCATATTGCACCAGATTTGCCGAGCAACATACACCAGCTTCTCAAAGGATCAATATTTACTCAGCAAAATACACCAGTAACTATACCAACCAGTAACCAACTGGTAACCAACTAGTAAGCCATTAAAGCCACTAGAAAGCGCCAACTCTTATCTCCATAGTAACCCCAATTACAACCATCAGTGCCTATCCATTATGGACTATTACAAGCATTGACTATCTATCATTAGTTATTAATCTATTGTCTATAACAGTTATACTGGGTGACCATCCATCTATAACTTTGGGGTCCCCAAGCCATTCAGAACCCCCACAGATGTCGGTCCCCTGAGGTCTGGAAGTTCGAGTCCCCGTGGGAGAGGCCCACCGGCGGTAGGAGATGTATGGAACCCCTTTTTTCAGCCATGGCTGGCCCCCAAAGCTGGTTGTGGATGCGTTACGAATGGTTAAGACTAGCAGTTGCATGGTTGATTCTCAAAGGTGAGTAGATTGAGTAGCTAAGAGTGATTATTCAATGCTAAGTGTATTCAAGCTTAAGTAGAATGGTTAGTATTGATTCTCAATGGTTTGTAGATTGAGTACTGTTAAGTAGCTCATTCAAGCTTAAGCTTAATTCTCAATGGTTAGCTGACCCCTCTGTCGGGAAAAACCAAGGCCCTGAATGGCTTCCGAATCAAGCTTCCTGGGTTTCTGGGACGTCACCGGAAGGGCAGCCAAGCACAGCACTGGTCAACAAACCTTAAGTGATTGGTGCCTGTTAACCGTTAACCCTGGAAGTTACGCACTGTCACCCCGTGTGCTTTGTGATTTGAATGCACCAATAAGTCAACTCCAGGCACAAGAAATGATCATACAATGTAAGTTCGATGACATGTCTTTTTTGCTGAAGGCAATCTTTTTTGAGCCAGGATCAAGGAACAAGAAGGCTAACAAACAGTGCGCAAAGGTAACTAACAAAGGTTTGAGTTGGTTTGGTTTATTCCGAAGGGTTAGCTAACAGTGCGCAGGATCAACAGCCCCTCTGGTCGGGCTATGTACGGATTGCTGGTCATGAATCGTAGTAAATGGTACTGTCGCTGCACGACCGCGCTGAGGACATGGAGATTTGGGTTTCTGCCTTTCAACTCCTTTTCCACCCAGGGACCCTTGGCAGCGACGTGCTGCAAGACTGTTTCGATGCAAAAAGTACTTGACGCTACTAGCAAGAGTTTCTTGGTCGTGGTCAGGATCATCATAGATCCATGGGGCTGGCGTGTGAGTTTGACCCAAAATCCAGCAGACTGTGGCGATGCCAACAAAAGTTGCTGGAGTTGGTTGAGTTCTGCGATTTCCTCAGCTTCTATAGGTGGTTTCTTAAATCGGGAGCCCCAAGAAATAGTTGGAATTTATCACTACAAATGGTTTAGGTTGGATGATTTGGGGGTCCCGTATTTTGAGAAACACCCTGTGCACCTCAAGATGATTTTGAGTAGTACGGCAGTCAACCTTTGCGTTTTTATCTTGTCCTAACAACCCATATTGGATCTGTGCAAGCCGAGCGCCCAGGAACGATGCAAGCCAGGTAGCAAGCTCAGCATGGGACCAGACTTGATTGAGTTGCTGCTGCTGTTGTGGTGGTGGACCATGGGCGAAGAACCTGGATGGGAATACATCCAGGACATCCTTTTGGGATGTGGTTTCAATGGTCTCGAGCTGTTCGTGAACAAAATCTGGATAAAGACGGGATTTGCATAACTGAGAGAGTGATGCCCAGTAATTAACTGATCGTCAGAGCATGAAGGCCTCGTGTGAAGGCTTGTTAGGATATTTCATGCTATTTCATGATTCACTGATTTTCACTCATGTTTCATGCCAGTAGGAGCTTAGCATGAAAACATAATGTTAGCGTGATTGACAAAAGCATAACATGTACAGCATATATTTACATTTGCAAATTACATATTTGCATATACTTTTGACTTTGCCGCTGTTCAAAGGCAGCACCCGCCAGCTAGGGTGATATTCACTCAATCAATTGTGTGGAGACCGTGGAAGTTTGGGATTGCATGAGACTGCACACAGCAGTGTATGTGAAAGGTTGACGATGCCAAAATCAGTCCATTCTATCCCAAACTCGATATCCACCAAAGTCAGGCTGCTTCTCTTGTTGGGACATGTCAACGTCACCACAGTAGGGACGTGAAATAAACCTAAAACACTGCATTTGGTGCATGAACAGCTGTGCACTATTATACATACATATATATATAAATATTTTTATATATACATATATACATATATGTATTTATTTACACATATACATATATATATATATATATAAAATTATATTTTTTTATTTAGCAAACAAATAAATGCATAGATTAGTAACTAGATAGATAAATAGCCAAGCATGATATGAAAAGCCATGAGCAAAGCCTCCTCGCTGCAGACGCCCCACAACATCGATGACGCTGGACAGTTGATCAACCGAAGAAGCCCCTTTTTGAAGGCGCGGCCACCAACTGGACTGCCACAAGGAAAAGCCACCGATGTTTGGATCAACTCATGATATGTTGGTTTATTTAGATATGTAAACATATGTAGGAAGAAAACAACAGTTTGACCACGGATCTGGATAAACATGATCTCAAAGTGCTGACCAGATCAGTTTGTTGACCCGTTCCAAGCTGAGCACAGCTTGCGTAGCCGGCGGTGTTTTTTGCAGTGCCGTTGATGGTTGGTTTCTGCAGTTGGGCTTGCCGTTGCGAAGTAGGCTAAGAGCTGTGGTGAAAGCCGCAAAGTCTTAGATATGTTCAATTGTGCTACCAGGTTTGCAGTGAAAAGCAATGTCAAAATCAAAAAAACAGCAGTATGCACAGTTGTCAACCCGGGCGCGTACTCTGCACAGGGACATTGATTGCCCAAAGTGTCTTTGAGACTCTTAATCATCATTCATGTGTGTTTCCTTTTTTTTTGGAGCATGACGTGCAAACCACAGTCATAGAGCACTTCCCAGCTGTGGGTTTACCCACCTCGTCAGCCTTGGCCAGGATGCGGTGAGTCAATCCGCAGGGAAGTTCGAACAGACCGCAGTGGCTTCTGAGGCGCCATGGATTCAGACAAAGGTAGGGTTGGTTTGTGAGACTTACCACGGCATGAGATGTTCACCAATTGTGCGGATTACAAAAGTTGTTCCATTCTAAAAGTTCTAGGCATTCATGAGATGTTCAAAAGTTCTAAATGGACCAATTCTGAAGTTTGTAAAGGGGTGCTCCTTGGTACATTCTGATGACCGCAAAAACGCCAATGATTTTTCTGCTCAAGAGTGACCTCGAGCGGTTGGTTGACAGCCCGACTCGAGATTCTGCATTGGTAAGCTGTTGGCTGCTTATGACAAATATTGATTCATCAATGGCTGGTTACCAATCATCACCCATCACCAATCACTACCAGGATGCCAGTGGTAAGCGGTATATGCCAAATATTGGCATTGACCAATCATCACCCAGCAGGATGTGCCATGGAGGCCTCAAACGTCCAGGTGAACGATGAACGCTTCCAGCACTGGTTGCAGACACTCCCTGTTTGCAGCTCAGTGACTGATCCAACAGCCAAGTCCCAGATCAAAGAACCGTGAAAGATCAAGCTGAGATGTGTTTTCACACGCATGTGGGGGGTTCTTAAGCCATAAGGAACCTCAAATTGTGGGGTTTGAGAAAATAAATGACCTATATTGGATGATCTAGGGGTGCCCCTATTTTGAGAAACACACAAAACAAGCTTCTACATGATCAGGATACAGTTGTTTCAAGCTGTGTCTGTGTATTTTGGTGCTCGTTGAGTGTTTCACTGCCCAAAAGTACATGGCGAGATACCTACGAGATACCTGTAGGATTCAAGCATGCAACATGGCACGCAGAAGAGATATTCAGGAAATTTGTGTTCATCATGTGTTCAGCATGCTTTACGGTATGTCCTGCTGGATTTGGTCCTAAGGAAAAGGTGGTGCATTGGGGTTTGCTGGGCTTTCAGCATCAGCAACGCTTGGCTGTGCGCCTCACTATCCTTTTCAAGGATCCGTCCCTGCAGCTGATCGGACGTTTACTCAGCAAACCAGCTGACTGCGGCTGGTGGTTTTAAACACTTCGTTCACGGAGCCAAGGGTACCCATAGCCCTTTAAAGGGGGAGTTACGGAGCAACCAGGAGGGTTCCAACCAAATGCTACCGACTAGGCTTGTTTATTTTCCCCCATACGTGGGATGGTTGGTTGGTTGGCCAACCAGATGGTCCAGATGGTTCTGCAAAATCAGCTGTTGTTTTGATGCCTCTCCATATTTGGGTTGGGGTGGTAGATGTATGGCTTAGTCAAGTGCGTGTGTTTGTGTGGGTCATTAGGGGCAACATTGGTTTCTATCACCACGGCTTAATCTTGCAACCTCATCATGGTCATTTGAGTCATCTGTTGATTCTCACCCTGCGGTGATATGTCTTTTGCCCTCAGTCAATTGTCAGCTGGTTGGAGCCCCAGCATAATATCAAAAATAAAGAAAACAAGAAGAAAAACAGCTGGTTTTCACAAGAAAACCCTGTTCTTCAAGCTTTGAGAGCCAATCAAACAGGCTGTTTTTGCTCAATAGACAATGTTACTACCTAGAGATTCAAAAGTCCACTTATTTTTGATCGATGCCATGTGTACTACTTTTTCTGGTCGATATCTTGAGAAGTAGGCGTTTTGGGCGTTTTCAAAAATAAGTGGTTGAGGGACATGACCTAGCAACTTGGTCGCCCGAGATGGCGTATGGCCAGCTGCAAGGCAAGTCCTTGAGCAAAATCCTAGTGGTGGTTTTGATCCATCCTCCATTACACAAAGTGAAAGTGACCTCACAAGAGTTGGTGGCCTAGCGAACTGAAACTACTTCTGCTTTTTGATCAGCATTGATGGGGTCGAACACGGTCCAAGAAAGGCGTCCTGGTCAAATCTTGAATTTAGGAGAGGCTAAGTATAGAAAACATACTCAGCCTTCGAGCAAAACAAATCAAAGCAGCAAAACCACCAATTGACCTACTTTTTTGGATTTGAGGGCGTTTGATGGTATTTGAGGGCGTTTTGACGGTTTTTGAGGTCGTTTTGATGATTTTTGAGGGCGCGATCTTTTGAAGAAAAAAACATCTTCGTCACAATTTTGTGCGATATGAGATCACTAGCCTCCCAATCGTATTATCCAAGGACTCAGTGCCCAGGCTGGCAATGTGAACCAAAACATATCAGCCTGTCAGATCAGCTTCTGACAGAACCTGAGCAGAAAGCTAATTGGATACCTCGAGATATGATGCTGACAAACCACAGGAGAAGTTAACTCACAGTATTGAATTGATTTGACCCCGAAACCACACCAATTCAGGATAAGATACGATCATGTACAGAAACCATCAGAAGGACTGCAAATGGTAGGAAATGATAAGAAATAAAGAAAACTAGTCGTTTTGGTCGAGAACTACTTTTTCTGGGCGAGATCTCCAAAAAGAGGTCAACAACATAGTCATCCAAAAAAAAGTACTACGAATGAAGCTCTAGGTATTTGCTTGTTTGTCCGCGATGTCATCTGCAAAAAAGAATATAATTACATAATCTGCAGATTCAGGTGACTATGGGGTCAATACCCTGTACACTTGATGTACCATCATTTACCATTGGATTCGCTATTATTGTTGACTATTACTAGCCATTGTTGGTTGGTTAAAATTGACCCATTGCCACATGGGTGTTTCGCAAAATAGTGGTACCTCTAAATGATATTTTTTTTCACAATTTACAGTACTAAACCAGACACTCTTTGGGGGTCCCCCTATATTCAGAAACCACCATATAGTGGGTATATCCCTACCATGGTTTGTGATAATCCCCACCTCTATTCACCCGCAACCACTACTATATTCATGCTGCTGGTTGATTTGTATGCACGGGTGCCCTCATGCTGGCTGGGTTCTCTGCCCTGGGGGCTTGATCTCTGCGGTGGCGTTTGCGCCTTTCGTGGTTGAGCAGGGCCTGCCGTTTTGAAGTTTTTCCCCTTGGTGCTGCAGCTTGCCTGTGCTCTTCCATTCTTCTTTGTTTTGCTTGCGCCTACGTGGTGGCTTGTGGCTGGGTTTTTGTTTCCTTCCAAGAAGGTTTTTCCCTTCCACTCATAGACATGATGTATATAGTGGATTTGCTTCTGAGTTTCCACTATTCTCTGCAGCATTTGGCTGCCCAAGTTTCGAAACATGTTTTTGCTTTGCTTTGCGCCCGTTCGAGTCGAAGTGAAACTACTACTGCCATAATCAACACAACCACCATACTACAATGAACTCTGATTCGCCATCAGTAGCCATGAATTTAGCCATGAGTTAACCAGCATTAACCGCCACATTTGCTTGGGCCTACCCATGGCCTACGCGTGTGGCTACCGATGCTTGCGAGCGAACAGCAACCGCCAGGATCGCATGGACAGCTGGGGAAGTGCTCTTCATGTGCCTTGCAGAATTCATGCGCGGCCGAGTGGACCAACACCTTGAGCCTTGCGTGCGTTCCCAAAAGGCTATGGGTCATTACAAGGGTATGGGTGTCGGAATGTTTTTTGGGGTTTGGGTCATCAGAATCATTTGTTCATGTGATTACCGCGAATGATTGCCAAAACCTTTCCCAAAACGGTATGGGTTATTGGCGGCAGCATCCTGATTTGGAAACAGGCATCGAATCGTAGTGATATTTTGTCTGGAAACCCAAGCTTGTGCTGCGGTACACTTTTATTTGTATTTCCCCCCTGGATGAGCAATCTTAGATGTCACCTCTCAAGAAATCACAAAAACGGGTGCGCAGCTTCAACAACATTGATTTAGTTGTCCTATGCAGACAGTATGAATGAACTCCGTCACCTCCACGTTCTTCATGTTTGCACGGAAACAAGTCTCCAAATCGTTGTGAGATTTCGGCACCTGGTCAAGGACGAAGGAGGACACGAGAACTATCCAGAACTATAACTATCCAGAACTATACATTTTTTTCTTTCTGTTGTGTTTGTTTTTTTCTACGGGATATTGTGCAGAGGACCCTGCTGTATCTCAGCAACATGCAAGGCAAGCTTTGGAGTGAAGGAGGATCGCGAATTGTCGGCTTTGGATTGGCGGGGGGAGCATGAAAAGCAGTTGGTGTTTTTCAATATTTGGGATGGTTGGTTGACAGTCAGGGGCAGGGACTCTGTCGCAGAGAAAAGGGATGGTTGGTTGATTGATTACCTAATATTTCGGACAGCGGGCAACCACCAACAAGAAGACATACTTTTAAACCGCCGATGAAATCCAATGAAATCCAATGCTTTTGGCTTCAGAACCTGACCTGCTAACAAGATTCATACCCTGCATGCTGGAATCTCAACGGAAACACGTCAAATTGTTTCAGTCACTGGTTTTCACCCGCTTGTTTGTGATACATATGTAAGAATCGCGAGTCACGAGTATAAACATATATGTATATATGTATGTAAACATAAGATATTTGCATTGTATTTTTACTAATGCATGCTCTCAGTGCACACGTACGATGTACATACAGATTTATAGATGTACGCGTTTGTAGAATCAAGGCTGCATGCTTTTCTTAAGTAGCAACAATCCAGTGTGATAGACCGGGCACGGATATATGAGGGATAGTGCCAAAAACAAGATCCTCTAGTCGCCAACAAACGACCAATGCAGCTGGTCTTGGCTACGTACTTTTTCCATCGTATTCCAAAAGACGGAGTGCCTGACAATCTAGTCACCAGAATTAACATGTTTCATAGGAAGCACCAGTATGTGTGGAGACCATGTTGAGATTTATCATGGCACAGCATGGTAGATTAAGACTAGTGGATGGTACCAGGACATGCACTATATCTAGATGTTAGGGTTTCAACCCCATTCAGTGTATATACGCAATTTTGATACCTGGACAATGTTTCCCACCGCACTTCGCTCATCCCGCCAAAGTGGAAAGCTAAGCAGCAAGAAATGTCAGCACTGTTTCTGTGTACATATGGAATGAGAGGCGAGAGGAGCCTTACGTAAACCACCAAGGAATCCAGAGCCAGAGAAGGAACCGAGGTTCTGGACATGTCTTTGAGATGCTGTTTTTGTGCAGTGTAGCAGCCAGCAACCAACATTAATTCCCACCAGCAATAGCAGTGTCATGCCTACAATGTGGTTTTCCCTGCTCTCATTTGGTTCTGAACCCGCATCATTTGTTGGTGACGATGACACAAGCACTTCAAGCAACCAAGTGTAATTACAGTAATCACTGTTTTACCATCAATTAACCACTATCAATCGTTCTTGCCCATTAACATGCCGTCAAGTATCCACCATTTATCAACGATCATTGACAACGATCATCATTGACCATTTAGCTGTATTAGTGGTGAAGAGCGATTATTAATTCGTGAAAACCTATGGCAAAGTAATTGAAAATTAATTTAGCTGGTTGATATTATATATTAATATCAACATCAAGTACCACTCTCTAGATATCAACAGCCTATGGTTAATAATCACTAGCTACTTGATGGCTGTTGGTAGGTAGCTGCTAGGCTAAGCCCTCTTCACTCAACTAATAAGTTGTGGGAACTGGTGGTAGTATGCTTGTTAGTTGCTGGCGGGACCATAGGTCGCCTAGTTACCAGGCGACCTGTGGTCCCGTGACCTAGTTAGCCTGTTGCAAACTAGGATGCATATCAAATATCAAGCTAGGAAACTGCTAGTCAACCTGTTTTTATCTAAGATCCCTACATCCTACATCGCTCATATCTCTAGTTGTGTCCGTTACATATGGCAGTGGGTCAAAACCCTGAACATCCCTGAACCCCTGGTTCGCCTGTCATCAATCACTGTTTTCCCTGTAAAATGCTTGGTTATTATCCCCCATTAGTCCCATTAGTTGGTTTAATATTGATCCAGCTCGCCATATTTAGTTGGTGTATCTCCCCTTTGATTGTTACTTATCATCCCCTATCATTCACCATTAACCAGCTATTGTTGGTTGTTTGATATTGACCCATAGCCATTTAATTCATATAACCATGGTTGGTGATAATCGCTTAATATTAATCATTATCAACCATTTCTAGCCATAGTTACCCAACTGGTTGTTTGAAATCGACCCATGTAGCTGGTATATCCCCTATTCTTGCTGCTTATTATCCCCTATCATTGTTGGTCATCAACCCCCATTATTGGTAGGTTTTAATATGGCTGTGGGTCAGTTCACCCTTAGTCCCCCTGGTTCCCCATCATTAACCATTGTTTTCCCTTTGGTTTTGTTGGTGAACTTATCCCCCATTGGTTGGTTGGTTAAGTGCTTGACCCATGGCCATATCGACCCAGCTCGCCATATCTCTGGTGTTGTCCGTCAGCTGTGCCAGGATAGCCGGATCTTGATGTCCAGCATCCGTGGCGTAGAGACGGTGAGCGGAGGCGCGTGAGCGCGGAGCTTGCGTTGCGATCCAGCTGGATGTGATGGCGGCTCTGGTCCACCAACCAACCAATGTTATAGCTGGTTTAGCTGGTGAATGGTAGGGGATGATAACTAGCAATTATAGGGGATATATACCAACTAGATGGCTATGGGTCAAGCAGTTTAACCAACCAACCAATGGTTAATGGTTAATAGTAGGGGACAACAACCAACAATAACAGTGGATATACCTGCTATGTATGGCTAGTGGTCAATATATGGGTTTGAAACGGTGAATTGATGGCTGTGATATGGCTGGTGGTCAATTTGTGGCTATGGGTCAAGCGCTCAAGCAACCAATAATGGGGGATCATAACCAACAACAAAACCAAAGGGAAAACAATGGTGAATGATGGGGAAGCAGGGGTACAGGGTTCTGATCCACTGCCATATGCTTGAAAATGGTGAATTGATTGCTGCAATTGATGGTGTGTGAATCATTATTTATGGTTGGGAATGGCTATGATGATGGCTACTTAATGATTGATAATGATGAATTGTGGCTACGATGATGGACAATTGACGGCAAATACAGATCAACTGTTTGTTAGCAATGAATGATTGTGAATTGTGATAGTGATTGCTATCAATATCGCCTGAAAGTTTCTGAAATTAATACCTTTGCTGATTACTTCTATGCCACATGTTTCTTTGTTCACGTATACATATATGTATATATAAGTATAGCTATATGTGTATCATACATGTCTAGATCAAACAATAGAAAGACACTGAGATTGATAGATAGACAGATAATGCTGCACATAGATAGACAGAGCCATAGATGAATCAATGCCACAGATAGACAGAACAAAACAGTTGGGCAACCATGGTAGACTTCAAGGTAGGCAGCTTGTTATTTGCACACGCATGCATATGTACATATGCACAAGCTTCGAGGCAACTTTGACTTATATACATGCTATAGACAAAGTAAAGATGTGCAGATGCACACATAAAGGTGGTTGACTTGTCAAGATCAGCTGGTTGCAAAAACTGGTTGCACCAAGTGCGTTTCAGGTTTGCCAGACAGCCGCTTCGGGCGCAGACATTTGAACGTGAGCAGATTTGCTCAAACACAGGGGGGTGAAAATCTGCATGCCTTATCTCCACTGGAGGGTTTATTGGTTGATCTGCAAATTTCATATCCACTGTTGCCCACAGAATCTCGTGAAATACGAAGCTGACAAACATGGTTTGCCATCCCATCCATGCATGCTCAACATCCTTATCCTATCCCCATTCATGCGTCCATTCCAAGCCATTCATCCCTACTTTGATCGCTGTTCTAACTCCAGATGTGCCTGGCCCATTATGCCTATATAATCAGCTAATGAAATTCTTTATGCATTGATGTTTAATATTTAACCTATATATACATATATACATATATATATACATTTACATATATATATATATACATTTACACACATATATATATATATTCAGTATATAAAAGGTTCGTGGTTGATCAAACCCATCAGACCTTTCTGGAGTGGCTGGTTCACAGCACACCACACTGCAGGATTGATTCTTAACCTCGGAGCCGGAAGCCCAGTGACCTTCAGGGGCGACTTGGGAGAAGAATTCTGAGTTTCTTAGGTATCACGAAGGTGGTATGAGCAGTGAAGTGAGATGATATCACTTGGGATTAGTTCTCCAACATCACTAACGTTTTTGAGCTTTGCAGGCCATAATCACCAATCATGAATAGCTTTACTGAATAAATACATAACCATGAATGATCATCAAGAACCAGCTTCAACTCTGGTTGTTTAAGCACTCCATCGGATGTTTGATGGTAACCAACTTCAAGCCACAGCGATTCTGAATACTGGACGTGAGCACATTAGCCCTCGCAATACTACTGATGGGTAAGTATATTTTCACAAGCACCCACTCTTGGCACAGCATTGAGCTTGTCTAGAAACTTGCAATGCTGACAAACAGCTGTTGGAAACGAACATGTGTCACACATGGTAATTAGCATGTCAACCTAATCGCACATTTACATGTCAACCAGATAAGCATGCCATGTGTGAGGTATAGTAGCCATGGTCCATGTTCCAATCGCTAGCCATTTCGCTTCAGCTGAGGGAAAGAAGGTGGGCATCCACGTGGGAGGCAACGATAGCCTCCATCAGTGGCGGGGAACTCATTCCGGGGGAACTCCGGCATCCCAAAGTCAGCAAGGAAAACCCATGGGAAGCCGCAGCTTTGATTGGCTGACGCCGGTAACTAGCCAACATTACTGTCCAGGCAGATAATGAAGCAACATCAATCAATATCTTGATTGTAAGCAAGTGACAATTTGGAGACACAACGCATCAAATCAGTTGGACCCCTCACCAACAACAGTGGGTTTCCTTGTTTCGCGGGCTGATCCGGATTGGACCCTTGCCCTGGATAGACCTCTTCACTTCCCTTGTTCTCCAGCTTCTGCACGCAGCTGCCGCTCATACGAAATCATAGTAATACAACCTGTATTTGAGTCATATCATGATGTGTTACATTAATATACTAGGCATGTACATCAATATTCATAGAAATACGCATGCAAATCTTTTGTGTGGTATATGCACTTACTGATGGCCATGTCAAGAGAGACAAAGCAGGACAGAGAGAGAGGGAGAAGTACGTGTAGCATAATTGTCTCCCTTGGTCATCCACTGGTGAAAGCAAATAGCCACCCAGGGACTGCTCATTCATCGGCAGTGACACCGATGTTCAAATAGTTCTGCACCTATTGAACCAGTACATCCCGGGCAGATTAGTGTCATAGTATAGACTATGCACTGGTGGATTTCACATTTGTCATATGAGGGCACACCGAAAAATGTTGGTTTCCCACTGAGCATGTGTACGAGTCCCCTGTCAATACAACAAAAGGTTGTAGATATATTGGCAAACCTTTGTGAAGAAACAGATTGTTAAGATGTGTATACTCAGCATTCTGCATAAATATTTTACCTGCAGGTAGCAGGTCATGTCATATTTCACCACCAAAATGTTACCTATAGTTCGTGATACATCCTAATCATATGTTTTTAGTCACACAGCTAACAATACCCAAGGATACATCCTAAGATATATACACATACATACAACTAGTTTTATCACGGTCATCTAAAGAAGATATGACCGCATCTACAGATTCAGAATCAGAACATAATCCCATTTTTGCATCAACTATTTGATAATTTCCAGTCATTGATCATGATCTAATCTACCATCCTAAACCATCCATCATCCATCATCAACCCTCGTCGACATTCAGAGAGCTTCTTTAGATTGCTTCACCGGTGTTGCATTTGAGGTCTCGCGCCTTGCTGAGCGTACTGGCTCCCAACAAGGTGAGCACGGGACTTGCAACCGTTGATGGCTGGCGACTTGCGAAGAGATATTCATTTGTTTGTGGATGAATGCCTCACAATGCTTCACACTAAACGCCTCCTAATGCTAGGATGATGACGGTTAACAGAAGTTTTGGAGGGATAATCATGGAATATCATCACTTGACCGAGGTGTTTTTTATTTGGGGGGGTTAGACCGGGTTAGATTAAATAACAGTGGTTCATTTAGGCGTTTTTTTGTTAGTTTCTTTTGATCAATGGTTAGCAGTGGTTTTTGGCATTTGCAGATGAGCGCGGTTGACAGCCATGAATAGGGTTAGATTCACGTACCCGAGTCGGATATGTACACCAGTGGTCGCTGTGATGATGGCTAACAGTACATAATCATGGTGTACAACTGAGAGTAGCCAATCATGACGGATTCTTGGCCAATAGTTGGCAATATTTGATCAATAGGTTCATTGGGAGCTGGGCTAGCAACCAGGTTTGAATCCTTATTTCAGGGTGATAACCTACCTAATTTAGCGGGAAGAACAATCAAGTATGGAGAGTGGTGAATCACCATGTCAACCGTTATGGATTGTTGGGAGCCGCAAATGCTGCCTGGGGCCAAAGCTTTCTGGTGGCACGAACAATGCCAGACTTGGAGAGTTTCGAGTGCCAGAGATTTGTCAAAGTTTTCATTTGGATTGCAAAGTCATAGTTGCTGACAAGTACCAATGCTTTCACCCATGAATTCGATGTGGGTCGAGCACAACATTGCCATAAAGAATTGGTTGCATCCTAAGTGCTTGTGAAGTCTGTGTTGGTTGATTAATGCCGGTCCCTGCTGCTCAGTAAAGGTTGAGGTTGTAGTAATGTACCACTTATCAACATGAGCCCCGGGTGTCATTGTTGTTGGTTCCACTTTCCCCGTCAAAAATGAGCACGAGCGTAGCCAGTGATTCCAAGTCCTGGGATTGCCAGGGTTTGATCATTATCCCCTCGCTTTCCTACCATTATTTACCATTATGAACCAGTATTGATAATTAATTAACCATTATGAGCCATTACTTGCCATCAAGTAGCCCTTATTTTACCACTATGATTCCTTAAGTCTGATGAATCTTTGATGATCATGGCTGATATTACACTGGTTTTTTCAAGTCTTCTGCCCGCCTGGTTGGCCTTTTGCAAGGCGAACGTCTCGACCCAGTTGTCCAGTCCGCAGGAGAGAGCAAGGCGGAGAAGCCCAGGGGGCCCGAGTTGGTCATAGCCCTTGGATGCCCTTGGCGGTCATAGCCCAAGCATCACATGGATATTTGAACGTCCTATCCCAAAGTTGGTCACAAACATCATTGGCATTTTTGGATAAGGCGTCTGGCCTCGAATCCACGAACTAAGATCCACGAACTAAGTAGCTGTAGCCAAACTTATGTAAAGCACACAGTTTGGTAATCGCCAATGGTTGGTGGGCGTGCCGCATCCACCAGTCCACTGCACGTTGCCATGTGACTACCTGCTGTTTCAATGCAAGTGGTGCAATGTCAACCTGAACTGACTGGTCACAACAGTATGTCCGAGTAGCCAGAAATACTGGAGCCATAGAACGTGTTTGTAAAGAGAATGCAAAGTATAGTTCATGTAAACTGATGGGTTCACCATGTCCCCATTGCAAGGACAACCACCAATTCTGAAGTCTTTGCATGAAAACAAAGCCAAAAGGAGCAGTCTGTAGGTGTCGTCATCAACGGCATTCCACGTGGTCAGAGGTCCTGCCAGGTTGAAAAATATAGTTCCCCGTGCGAGATTTTGACATCCAAAGCTTGCACTTCCGCTTGTTTTGTAAAAACATCCAGCACAAATTCATGATAATTACTCGGTAACACCGGATTCGTTCTGCTATTTCCGTTCAAAGCATTGTTCCGTTGTTTGCCAGATCTCGGAATTATCCGCGCACATTGGAGAAACTATGTTGTGCATGTGCATGTGAGGTGGCACTGGCCACGTCTTGATGGGCTTTCACCCAATGAACTCGAATGTCTCCAGCGTTCCGTTGCTGGACATGCCATCATATGTCTTCCCATACATCCAAATGAGTACTTGCTTCGCACGACAAATTCATGTCGCAAAGTTCAATCATGCGGCGCAACTCCTCAACGACAGACTTGCAATCTGAAAAACATCTGACTTTCCAAAAATACTTTAAGGACAGGATTGACGATTGCTAGAAACTGTTGACAAAAGAGACTTAGTACCAACATATACAAGGTGGGGCCCCCAAGACAGCTAAGTTGGTTAATAACTCTCTCTCTCTATACATATATATGAATATATATATATATATATATTGACATATATATATATATTTATTTACATATACATATACATATATATATATATATATATTCATATATATATATATAGGGTTAATACTAATCATGGTCGATATAGCTGTAGTCAAACGGCTTGTAAGCCAAGTTATCACTAGGGGGCCCACTTTGTGCCAACTCTATAGGATCTAAGTAATGGTCTGCACATCAAAGGTAGCGAAGTGCATAGATGCAGCAGACTGGCGTCAATGGTCCTCCAAAATGGTCCGCTTGCAGGTCGGAAACCCCACGTGCAACTCCTCGCAAAGGGCGCGATTGGGTGCCACAGGTGGGGCTGCACAATGGGAACGTCCCAACTTGGGGACCAGTTGGCTTGGCTTGACCTGACTCCCAAACCAACTGGGAAGAAATGTTACAAAGTCTTTACCAATGGTCAATAGTGGAACATCAATAACTTGAGTGTCTTGATGATAGTTGATGATATTGACGATGATGTTTTGCAAATACTGCAGTAATTAAGCATCGAGGGTTTGGATGGTCAGCCGATTGTTTACTCCACTTGAACTGCAATGATGTTTGGCTCATTTGGCTCATATCTTCCCCCTGCTGGTTGAATGCGCGTGAGCTAGCCTATTGTCACTGAACCTGTGGTTTATGCTAGTGGGAAACGTTTCTAAAGAATCGTCCCACGTGGTCCCATGGTGTATGCAAATGGGCTCCTTAGGTTAAGCCAAAAGCATCCTGGCAGGGCTAATGATTCTTTCAACAGCCAACCCCATTCGATGGGATCAGCAGCGATGCACCAGAAAGGTGGTGAACTTTTTGGGTCCAAAAAGGATGCTCAAAGAGGACGGTTTTCCAGAGGAAACCCTTACCACTTTTAGCCATTGCACCATCATTACCATCAATCAACCACTGATTATAACATATTGTAAGCATCAATCAGTGTTGTTGATGTTTAAGAATCATTACTCTTGATTTGTGGCTATCCATGACTGCCCTTTGTAACATATCAGCGCTTCACCAGCCACCACATTTCATGTATAGCTAGCGGAGTATCCCCAAAGCGGTTGTCATACTGCCAACATTGAGGCGCAACCACTGAAATAGTAGCCACAGAAATCAAGCACAACATACCCAGAGTCGTCATGTTCCCTGTTTCCACTGACTGCATCGTGGAAACCGCCGGCACTGCAACCCATGCAACTTGTCGGTCAGGTGGCGTTCCGGACCACGAAGTCCATCTCAGCGGGCGACGGAGGTTCACAGGGTGGTGGGTGACGGGTCAGCTTGGAAAAATCATTCAACAGGAACCAATGAGAACTGAGATTTGTGTTTTTTCTTTGCATTTATGGGTCATTTTATTTTGGTTACATCTCTTTTCATGAGTTAGACAGTTAGTATCAATGAATTGTTTTTGCTCACTTGCGTAAATTCATTCACACCATCACCATTGGCTCGCACCATATCATGAATCGACCAGCAACAGGCAGCAGGCTACCTTTGGGATCATTGTGATCCAGCTATTCACTTTCCCAAAATCAACGATGCTAAGCTGAGTCCTTTGCTTAGCCTATAGTAGATTCATTGGCACTGGTGCCAGAAATGGTTGATGGGAAAATCTCCGGGAAACTAATATAATTTTGATGTTTAAAACAAGGCTTTCTGTAGATTTTCTCCGGGACCAACCCAATGAACTGGAACATCACAGGTGAGACATTGGGAAAACTGTTGTGGGATGGTCGGTTTGATCTAGCAGAGGGTCAAATCCCGGTTGGTATTGGATCGCCACATGGCGGGTAAGCCATAGGGGAACCTAAAGTCTTCATCGATGGATTGAGCATTTATAGTACTAACCTCCATCATTTTTTCGGGTTCCCAAGCTGGGGAAATCCCAAATATGAATACACGATCTATGCGGGTGTATATTGATATAGTGTTTGACATGACACAAAATCACGCACGGCGTCCTCGTATCCACCGGGTAGATCACAGTTCATGGTCACGTGACGTTAAAGCGATCATGGCTTGATGTTGGTATCATTACACGTGACCATTACAAAAATATTGATTGCTAGGTCCTGATAATGATATGGTCGTCCTGTAAATGGCTACGTAGAATGCTAGCCACTATCAACTATATCAACGAAAAGATCATTCATTGTGTATACTTCATGACATCTTTGCATAATCTTGTTTTCTATTTGTATATATTTACTTTTGTACATGCGCATTCAATTAATTATATATACATATATACATATATATATATACATATTTAAATAACTATATATATATATATATGAATAAATATGCAGACAGACCGGGCATGCACAACTGGACCACTGTGGCAATGGTGTGGTGGATAGGTGGTGATAGATAATTAACCAAAATAACCAACCGTTCACCACAATAGTCAACAATTATGAGAATTCATTGTCAATACCATGAAATGTTTGAGGGATAAAAGACACCTTATTAACCATGTATATCTATATAAATAAATACAGATATATATATATATATATACATATACATATATATACAGTGAACCAACCATAGCTTGGGGGTACGCCTATACTAAAAATTACGAAACTACCACGGTTTGATGTTGACCGCGTGCGCCCCGCCCAGCCGCTGGGGGCAAGCGCACCACGGTCCTGCTTCGTGGAGTGCCCGTGAACCTCAGAAAGGACCGGGGGCCGAGGCGGTGCCTTTGAGCCCCCCCGAACGGCTGATGTCAACGTGCCGCGCGCCATGGTGTAACCCTTGGCTTTAGATTGGCTGAGGATTAATAAATCCTAGGATGGGTAAGCGCTAAGGAACAAAGCCAAGGAATAACCTGGGCTAGAAACCTGAGGGCCTTAAACAACAACACTTGGTTGAGAGGGTTAAGATTGCCATGCTTTAGAAGCATTGAAGAGGTATCATGATTTACAATGCGCTTGGGATGGTTAGGATAATTTCAAGATGAATCTTACATTCCGTGTTGTTCCTGAGTGAAGTGCAATACATCGCCTGGCCAACTAGACAACATATACAACAGGATCCAGGAGGTCAACCATCAAAAAAAGGACTGCTCCACGCTTTGAGAGGCTATGATTAATAATTTTGCCATTGATAATGGTAGGGGACTCAGATTTTGCCAAAGCTATGCTGATCACATTCTTGGTTGGTGCCTCTGAGATTTATCAAGCACAGTTGGCTACCGCAGATGCTTGTGCCATGATCAGGAGAGGGACAGCCTGAAACGTTTCTGCATCAACACTCACAAGGCTGGGAGGTGGCGAGGTGTTTTCCTTGTCAGCAAACAAGGGGCTTCGACCCTCAGAAAAAGGCCCCGGAGATGTACCCCACAAGTCCGTGGCAAAGACCCTATAGGCAATTGATCGCGAGACTGTATTCATGATAGTGTCAAAGATCATACGTTTGCACAAATCCAAGTGACCCAAAAACAAACCCGTATCACAGTGAGGTGGTCGAGTCTACGGAGCAAGTGATACCTGGTTCGGTTGGCCTTCATGTATTAGTTACGTTGTTTCCAACCCCTATCCAACCCCACTTTCTACTGAGGCAACTTGTTGATCATCTAACGGGGTTCCGAAGCTCTCCAGTTGTCAGCCTTGATCCCAATGATCCTGGCGGCGGCTTGTGAAAAACCTAGTTCCACATGTTCCCTCCAAACCCCACGTTCGCCCACACCCATAACGCGGCACTGCAATGGATGATGTTGTGCAAGGTCAAGATGGCTCGGAGAAGTTGCAAAAACACTGGCAATACACAGTGATTTATGGTTTAGGGTTTTAGGGTTTTAGGGTTGAAGGTTTAGGGGTTGATAACTCAGAAGCTTAAAAACAATGGCCCTGCGCAGAAATTTGAGCGTTGGGAAATGTTCTCAGTCAAGGGCGTGCAAACGTGGGGTTTGCAGCGCACATGTTTTCTACAAAGGTTTGACTACCGATTCTATGCTGGATGTTCAGCCTATGATGGTATGGATGATTGATGTTTTCCATGGTGTTTCCTAGGGTGTTTCCTATGAAATCTGATGTTTTCCCCGCACCGGTCACCTGCCAGACTGCTCCGGAAGCCATGGAACTGCTACATGGGACACCGGTGGGTTGCTGGTGAGGCGGTTGGTGGTTGGATCGACATCTTTTACGGGGGATTACAGTGTTCAATAATACTAAGGGATTTTGTAGGAATGTTGCTTTTGTAGGGGATTGTAGTGGTTAAGATGGGAGAATCAATAATAATGGATTAAACAACTACTATAGTTGGTGGTGAATCAAGGTGGTTACTGGTTGGTTGTCACGGCTGAGTTTCACAATAAATTGTGGTTTTCTAGATTTGATGGTCTGTCCGACAGCTTGGTTGATTAGAACCCCCTTGAACCATGATGACCATGGCGCTCGTACCTGCTTGACGATCTGCTGGTATATGCAAGGTTTATCTTTATCCCACTGCTATAATTAAGCGCTCGGCAACCAGGTCTTGGACGAGCCGATGCGCAACCCGGGAAAGGTGTAGATGGAACGGAGTGGTTGTTTGCGATCGTTCAGTTTGGTCTTCCACCGGCATGGTTGATTTTAAACACTAAGCAGGCAGCGATCTAAACACAAAGAAACAGAGGAGGCTGTTCTTTCCTTCAGGCCAGCTGATGGAAACAAACCGGGCGCAACACCAAGATGGGGGCCCCGATTCTGTTGCCAGGTGGTTTCAAGCATCCTTGAACCATATTGTGACAATATAATACAAATAATACAATATACAGTAGTGCTATGTAGTGATATAGTCGTTAAGCATAGGGGTTGAGGAACCCATTCTCTACTTACAATTGTGAGGCTTTCATCCACCGACTGTGGTAGGATTTGTGCATTTGAGAGCAACGGCACCACTGTGGAATGAAAGCAGAAGTAACCATGATCTTCTTATTCATGCAAGGTTCATACAGTTTAAGTCTGATCATATGGTTGATAGCGCCAATGGGTGGCTAGTGATGGTAAATGATGATTGATCATTGATTATGAATAGTCATGCGAATTATATTTGTTAAAACCTGGTGAACACTGGCTGAATTGATCAAACAGGACCATGTACGATAGTACATAGATCATTTTGACATAATAAGCCAATCGTTTCAACCCGGGCTGCCATGTCTCGATTGCGCAGGAAAAACTGCGGCAAATTCCTTTCACATTCAGATCAGCCTGGGCGGAGGTGCCATGGATACTGGGAAGAACCAGCTGGGGCGCCAGCTGGGGCGGCAGTTTTCGGTGGTCATTTTGTTCTGCTGCTTTCGACCTAGCCAGTGACTGGGAACCCACAAGTTTTGGTCGGTTACTATCAATGCTTGAAAGATGATTGGGGGATGTAAAAAGTTGATATTGGGTGTCGATAACTGGGGGTAGCCTGATCACATCCGAAACCACCAACTCAAAATCCAACATGCTAAACCAGCAACTCTTTAGGAGTCAGCGGTTTTGGATGCGAAAAGCGTCGATGGGACGACCGTGCTGATGATGAAATTCACCAAAAGTATAACTACCATTGGCACTACTATTGGTAGACTACTATTCACTATAGTTGTACTATAGTCAATTGGATCCTACCATTCCAACCATCCAAGTGGCACTACTATTGGTTGAATGTTGGATGCTTGGATCAATTGGATTCTTCATTTCGGATGCTATGTCAATATTGGATCGATGAGGTGGATGATTGAACTGACAATTGGTGGATGGTATCGTAGACGAAGATCAGGAAAGGGCCCAGCAATGGTGAAAAGGAGAGTATATGGCTAGAAATTCCACAACTGTTACCAACATTTACCAACCAATTGTACAAGTTATGTAAACAAGATAGACTAGATGGGCAGAAGATTCATACTTTCTCTGAACCAAATCTTCCAAATGCTTGGCATTTTTCCATGTCCAAGCTAGTCATTCTGAGAGTGGAGAATTGCCCCAGCTAATCTACAGAGGATTTGATTCACCTCATGATGTTGGGGTTGAGAAGTCACACACTTGTTGGCATGGTGAAAGCTGTAACAGTCGGCTACTATTGTTGGCATAGAAGCTATGATTATCGACATGAGAAAGTTGATAATCCATGTCATTCAACAGCATTCCTAATTATCACTCTACGAAACTCAAATGGCTGCCACTGCGGTTTTCGCGGGAACATACCTGTTTGATCCGCATGACGCTCCCGCAATTAACAAATGGCATTGCGAGGGATTCAGGTTGTGCTACGAAGCGTTCAACCCTGCAATGCGGGGCTATTCTGGCACTTGACGAGCTCAGACAGGGCTAAAACAGTCCAGTCAATGCAGGCAGAAATTCAGCTGAAGAAAGACATCCAAAGACAACGAGATCATCTCTGGAATTCTGATTAGTGCGATTAAGCGCAGAAACATGCAGCAACCCATTCCTTTTGATGAGCAATCATTGTTCACTTCGTTGCAAAAGGGTGCTAATTCTTAGGTTCGATTCACTTCTGAAGGGCTTCATTTTGGATAACTGTGGCAGCCCTTGTTGGCTGATCACTGCAAAACTCAAGAGTTGAACACGATAATGACTGACTGTTAATTGTTTGTCAAACAGGCACAATGATGATTCCATAATAATCAATATATTGAAAAACAATATCTTCAAGTGGAAGCCTATATGGCTGGTTGTTACATGTTGTTACGCAATTGTCTACTGTATCAGTATTGTCGAAGACTGATCGCCTGATGTTTTAAACAGCTTGCGGGTCATTTGAAGCCATGGATCCGCCTTATGATGTCTCGCCCCCACGCACTGCGCCGGGCGGCGCGAAACGTCCTGGGTCCCGGCCCAACTGGTGGGGTCCGGCCACCAGCCGAGCTCAAACAGCGCAGAGCTGGCGGGCGCCGTCGCAGGTGGAGGTCATGTTTCACCATCAATACGCAGCGCAGGCCCCGCCGTTGCCCATGGCCGACGTGCGGGGCCTGTTAGCCTCG
>VSDK01014310.1:70563-200416 GCA_009767595.1 Symbiodinium kawagutii | reverse complement strand
CCACCCCCCGGCCGCGGCCACGGCCGCAAGGTCGGACGAGGTCCAAGGAGGCTCGGGTGCGACGAGAGGAACCAGCTGAGACCGTTGCAGTCGAAGCTGTGAAACCATCAGAGGCCCTGCGACCTCTTCCGCCCTGGCTTGGCGTAGCGGAGGACCACACTGAAGGCGGCGTGCAACTGGACATCGCTTTACATGTGGTTGAGAGGGTCAGACATTTGCATGCAGTGAATTCCAACAATTTCATTTGGGTCATCATCGAGTCCTGTCGTGATTGTGCCCACCATGATGCCAGCCTGCGGCATGATGAAGCTGCCTACAAGGGCCGGTGTCAAAAGATCATGGAGACCGTCATTGAAAGATTTCCCGAAGGTGTCCAGGTGGACGTGTTGGGTGAGACTCCACCGCCCCTTCCCAGCGAGGAGCTCAATGGATCTACCGAGGACCTGGGCGAAGTGGAGGACCCCAATGGAGCCACAAAAAATGTGACGCCACCTGGGCCTTCATATCGCATTGGTTCCTTTGAAGTCTATGTGTGTTGCTTGGCGCCACTGAAACCATGGGGGGCAGCTCCACTTTCCAAACGGGGCTTCGGGGCCAATGTCTACGGCCTTTGCATCTCTTCCAAGTTGAAAAGTCGAGCGTGGCCCTCCATCGACGTAGTTCTGAGGCGAATGGCCATGTCCATGCCACAAGTGCCAGTGCAGGTCCTGGTCCAAAACGCTTTGGGCTTTCCCATTCCAGGGGTATCCCTGGCTGTTTTGAATGGAGATCAGCAGATTCACCAAAGTTCCACGGATCAAAATGGTCTCGCGCAACTGTTTGTCCCGCTGTTTGCTCCTACGACTTTGAGAGCCGAGCGTACCACGCCGGCGGTGCACATGGAACGGCAAGAGAAGCTCTTGGAGATCATGGCACCTGGGACGCAGATCACCTTTACAGCTGAGACTGGGTTGCATTTAGCCAGAAAATGAGATGTTTGATAAGGATAGATGATGATGATTGGTTGGATCATGTTAGATGTCAAGTTAAAGCCAGATATCAGATGGATTTACATGAATCATCATTGAATCATGGTACATTTATCATGGGATTAGAAGGATTCACATGGATTTACATGGATTTACATGGACTTGGCCACTGGAAATCCAGTTTCTGTAAGGGATCGGATCTAAGAACCAAAGAGAAATCCACAAAAAAACGTTGGCACATCAGATTGTTTAATTCTGTTGGATCCAAGTTTGCCAAGGGATCGGATCCAACTTCACGAAGGAGACCCAACCATGGATCGGATGCAGGTAAGCAACTGCACAATCATGGGTACATTGAAAAGTCCACAACCATTAATCATGGTACAACATGGTACAACCAAGGAGACCTGCATTCAACTCTGGCAACTGGAAACGGAGAAGGAGTTGATCGTTTTTTGCCGCGACCCTCGCATGGACATGGAGTTAGGCTATGGGGTTGGGGGCTGCCCGGGAGTGGGGAGCTACGTGGGGTGTGACCCCTAAGGAAACCCATGGAGGGGCAGGTCATATTACATCATATTACTATTGTTAGGGTCTAAGATTGATTTAATTAATTAATTAATCATGATTGCTATTATGGCTGAGGTCTAAGACTGTCTTATCAATCTTATCAAGACAACCTCGAGACACCGGACAGGAATACAGTGCTCATATATTAACCTTACACATGCATAGACATGCAATAATCCCTTGTTGCTGTAGACTTCCAGCATATCATCGGGGCTGCCATGAAAAAATCGGTTTGTTCACCACCTGCTGTCCCCCACTTCACGTGATGCCGTGGCTGTTCAGGTGTCCAGCCAATTCCAAACTTGATGCCGTTCGCTGGCAATGTGGAGTACAGCAGCGGAGAAGCCTTGCGAGCAGATTCCAACGGCTTCATCCGAAGTATGGAAGATCCTCTAGCCAATGCAGCTGGAAGATGATCTGGAAGTATTTTTCTACTTTGATTTATTTTAAGTTTTCTAATCGTTAACTTATTTATCTATGTATTATTATTGTCTGCTTTTACTCTATTTCAAGTTTTCTTATCTTTAACTTATTTTTTCTATTCATTTTCTAATTTTAATTTATGTTAAGTTTTCTATTTGTTTGACTTATTTATTTATTTTCTAATTTGTGCTTTATTTAAGTTGTCTAATCTTTAACTTATTTTATCTATCTAAGTTATTTTTTTTTCAGAATTTGATGTACGGGGCGGTAAACCCCTCAGTTGGATAAGTTGATAGCGTAGTTGAATGTTCGATATTGCAGGATAGAGTCAAACAAATTCTAGTCACGAGAAGGTGTTCATGAACAGACGATGAACAACCAGCCAAAATGATTGATGGTTGTCAGGGATCCCCTTCTGAAAAACATTCACCCCTAGTATTCAGGACCTACCCACGTTCGAAGTTCAGACTTAGCTTGTATTCATTTACATCCTAGATATCGAGAACTTTCAGGTTTGGGTAACGAATCACCTTGTGATTTCTCCGTTGTCGCTTTTCGAAGATACACACACTCTTGCAAAACCCGCCATCCAAGATCTCACGATGCTCTCCTAGTTGGTGGTTTCAAACATTTTTTCATTTTTCCTAGTAGTTATTAACAATTGGTTGGTTGACCATATAGTTTTTTTGAACAAATAAGGTAGTCATCAACAATTGGTTGGTTGACCATATAGTATTTTTAATAGGGGGTGTTCAGCCACCCAGCAGTATCTTTCTCACCTGGACATCAGCTCCGTTCCAAGGCTGACTTCTTCAGTTGCAGTGGCTGGCGCTCGAGCCCAGTGGCCACCTCTGAGCAAATCCACGGCACCGGACGCCTGGTCGAGGTGGGTCGCCTGGAGATTCCCATTGCGCAGATTTCCTTCGTCACCTGCTGCTGTGAAAGCGCCCTTCCCAATGCCCGGGTTTCCGTGGACGGCGTCCACTTCGGCACCACGGATTTGCAAGGCCCTGTGAATTGCAGTGTGCGCATGGGAGATCATGAGCTGCTGGTGGAGCATAGCTTCCTGTCGAGCCCTGGACTAAACCTTCCGTTGAACATCCAAGGCTCCACCACTTGTGGAATTCCTGTGGACTTTCCCTTGGATCGCCTGCGTTTCCTTTGCACCGCTGCCCCTGGAACCCGCATGCCGCAACACGGCGAAGGTTTGACCTCAGATCTGTGGTTGGTTGGAGGTGACCTGGCACAGTGGAGATGTAGTCGAGGTGCTCCAGCCATGGATGCTGAAGTGTGGCTGTGGGATGGGGAACTCCGTGGTGAACAGACCTTGAAGGTCCAAGCTGGCGCCCTGGATCGCCACCCCTGGGGACAACTGGAAGACCGGACTGACAGCTCCATGACGCTGGATGAGGGCAGGCAGGACGACCGCATGGACTGGAACACCAGGAGTCCAACGAGAACTTGATGTTAGGTAAAACATGTTGTTTTTTGAATCACCACCAATCTAATATGAGCATGTATTGATCGTAATTTGGTGTTTGCCACACAAGACTCTAGATTGAACAAATGCAACTGATTTGTAGATGTTATAGCTAGCTCAAATTGTCATGATAAACATGCACTATTTGTGCTAGGTGCAAATTCTTACATACTAATACAATCACATGTATAATTTTTGTTTACATGCATACAACATTTATGGTTAGATGTGCTATATGGCTATATTCACAATACAATCAGATCTATAATTGTTGTTTATACATGCATACAACATTTATGGTTAGGTGTGTGTGTGTGTTCAGGCATTTTTCGAGCCCATGACACCACTTTCCCTGGTGCCGAGCGCAGGTCGTGTCCCTTCACCCAAGCGCTGGCGCATCCTATGGCGAAGATCGGGCCATGGCAGGTGGTGCTGCAATGTGCACCGCCCAAAGGCAACCAGGAGCGCCAGGGGGAATGGGTGGACGGCCTGGTTTAGAATGGATCAGGTCATGGTTTCATGCAATCATCAACCTGGCTGGTGGTTCTAAACATGTTTTTGTTTTTTTTTTTTTTTTCCCACCTAGTGATTATTAACACATGGTTCGTTAGTTGGTTGACTAATACTTTTCATAGGGGTTGAAACCACCAACCAGGAACTGTTGGTGAATCCAGGCGAATCAACTGCTAGTGGCTAGTCACAGTATATCAACTTATGTTTGTGCCGTCAACATCCGTCAACTATTGATGTTTCAGAACGGTTAGGTGTATCCGGGTGGAAGCGAGGAACTGATGTTTTTTGCGTGGGATGAGGCAGGTGTACCATGCATTGACTGAAAGTTGTAGCAGATCGGATGTAGCCACCAAGGGGATCATCAACTCTCAATGGGTTTGTGGTTCATCAATGATTAATCAACTGTTAATCCTATGAACCAACATGATGAACCTAGTTAGTGGTTGATTAATCCTATGGTTAATATGTAGCCACCAATGGTTAATCCTAAATCCCCTTTTTTCATGTGGTCAACATCAGTCAACTAGTTAGTCAAATGGTATCCAACTATTCATGGTCAATGAACTAATGGTTGTCGGGTGAATCGGTGGTAAATCAACTGCGTATTCATGGTTTACGTAATCAGGAATCAATCATTCATTTATGGTGAATTGATGGTCATGTTGTATTAATGAACTATCAATTGATGTCAACCCTTCATCATTGAGGATGAATTTTATGGTTGGATATGGTATGTGTATATATATATATATTGCATGTATGGTGTGATCATTGTTGGGTAGTTCATAAAATCGTAAATTCTCATGATTAATTCATGGTTGCTACTGGTTCGTTGTGAACTGGTATTGTGTTGGCTAATATTGGTTTCTTAAAAGCTGGTGGTACTCCAGTCATCATCCCATTTCAATCATTTTGGAAATGCATGCCATCCATAACTTGGGGGTACCCCAAAAATCTTAAACACCCAATGTATATATCATTGGCTGATGGTTTTAAACATTTTTTCCCTACAAGTAGTAATTATAAACAAATGGTCGGTTGGCACATATTTTGCATAAGCGTTGACACCATCAACCAGTCATGGTTGCAGTTACCATTCTTACAAGCTGTTGGGTGAAGGTGGTGAAGGCCTTTTGTTGAAGGAATTTCGGTTGGACCTCGTTTAGTGGTTCGAATTGGAGGTATTTTTAGGCTAGACTGACCCAGATACTCACTGCATAGTATATTTGCCTACATTTGGTGGTTTCTTGAAATGGGGGTGCACCCAAATCATCCATTATTCATCATGTTTATCAATAATTCCACTGTTCTGGGGTTCCCAATTTGAGAAACGTAGAAGTGTAGAACAAAAACGTTTGATGGATGTTGGGCTGTGGTATGTGACCATTGCAAGAATGCTACTGTAATAAGTTGGACATCCCTCGTAAGACTGTTGAATGGGGCACAAGGAGACATTTCAAGTACAGTATTAGGATCGATTGCCAATGGTTCCCTCCGTCATGAATGTTTTTTTGGTGGGGTATGCTATGAATCATTCGTTGACACATGCCAAATATTTACCCCACCAATGCGATTGGTGATTGTGACAAGAATGATTCTATGTGTTTTCTTGCCGATCCAACCAAGTCGAAACCATACACAACAGAGTCAGATACCTTATGATGTTCTTTTGTTGATGAGGCATGAATCCACTATATTTGACCACTTTCTAGATTGGCTTGTGACTCCCCACATATGGGAAGATGTCGGCATCATCCCCAGAAAAGGGGGCAATCAAATTTTCCAACATGAAGTATGCTATTCAGCTAGATGATGTGATCAGTCTACCCGGATTTCTGCCTGCCCACGCCCACATAGCCAAACATGCTGTCGTTAAGATTAGTCATGACCTTTTCCAGTTGTCCCTCTGTTACAATATCTTCTAGAACCTTCACAATTCGCTGCGGTCTATTTCTTTGAGTACATGGACTGTTCGACATGTGCACATGTATACATGTTTCCATTTGCACGGATAGGTTCTTTGTTCGATAAATATTATATATATACCTGAACATGATATGATTTAATTTGCATATACATATATTACATATACATGTACTTATACATTCTATTTACACATGTAAACTCATTCATTCTTTAGGTCTCAATACGTGATACATACGAAGCCAGATTTTTCGCATAATTCTTATATAGATACATGCACATAAACATATATAGAGGTTTCACTAGAAACACATTGTGCACAACATAGAGCTTTTATGAACCTAAAAGGTATGAATTTATTGTGAGGGTACATCACAATTTCAAGTGCAGATAAAAACCTAACATATATACAGTTTCTCTAGTAAGTACGTGCAGATACATAAACATAACACAGATAATATACCATATTTTTTGAAACACATGTACACTTTTTGTGTCTTAAACCTAACATATAGGCAAATAAACCTAACATATATATTCAAACACCTAACATATAAAATAGCTATCCTATAACTTAACATGTATACCAGATTTTTTGAAACATACATAATATTTATGATCTCTGACTGTTTCAAAGGATGTTTCAATTTCAAATGCACTCCTGTTTATAATCATCATTTCAAATTATACATTTTTTGTCTCTGAAGCCTCTTGGTTTTCTCAGGAGTGCGCCGTGTTACGCTTGGCGAAGCTGGCGGGCGACGCCCCAGCACTGTGGCTGGCGCGCCTGGTGCCCGTTACGGATGATGCCCTGGAAGCGGAAACGGCAACGGTTGAGCCATGCTGCTGGGCTGCAGGGTGGCGGGCTGCAGGAAGAATGGTCAACCAAGTGTTTTTATAGCCGTTATAGCCGCTACCTCTGGTAAATGATAGGGGGGTCGCAACTAATAATAATGGTTAAACAAGTACTGGTCGGTGGTTTCGAACACTCTGTATTTTCCCAAAACGTAATTATTAAGAAATGGTTGGTTGACAAGCATATTTTTTTCATAGGGGTGGTGCAGCCACCAACCAAATTTGCATTTTGTTTTTGGTGAGTGGTTATTTGAACGATAATTCTATTTCAAAACTAAATCAGCCACAAATCTGATCAATACCAAATGGTTACTGTTTTTTTTAAAAATTTCCGTTCTATTGGGGGATGATGGGTTGGTGCACTACCATTTTTCAGAGGGGTTGAAACCACCAAGCAGGTCAATGGTGAATTTTGGTTCATGAGCATTTTCAAACATCACTAACGTTGTTAAACCACATGATTTAATTGAAAAATAGTTGTTGGTTGATTAATTATTGTTTAATGATTTGTGCACCGATGATAAATTGGTGTTTCGTTCATGGTTTATTGATGGTTATGTAGTAATGGTTGATCTTAGTGGTTTGGAAATGGTTAATAATCGTCGATTGACGGTGATTAATGACCGACGGTTAGCAAATTGTTTTTACTGGTGCATGATGGTTAACCGATGGTGAATCATGGCGTCAAGCAGTGTGTCAGGGGACACCTGAAGCATCACATGATGAAATAAAGCAACCAAGAAGCACTGGGCATATCTGAAACAGGAGCATGATGGGATATAGCGACGGACAAAATATGCACACATTTACCATCAGACAAGGCATGTCAACCAACTATGTTGGGTATAGGCAGCAAGTACTGGGCATGCTCAGATTCAAAATAGATTAGCCACTCATGATGGAGTATATGAACCACCAAGTAATGGGTGATGGTTCAGAATGAGGATAACAGTGGCTACTCATGGCTATAATCGTAGCTATCAAGGCTTTAGTGATGGTTAAACAGATAGTCATCGCGAACCATCGTTCCTCCACTGCGATAAATCGATCATTGATTCATCACAGGTCGACCCAAGTCGTGCGAGTTCCGCTGCTCAGGTTTGCACGTGCATTCCACCTGCTGCAGTGCTGGTGCCGCCCAGGGCTGTTCGGTCACTGTGAACGGCGAGGCTGTGGGGCAGGTGGGCGACCACGGTGAGTTGAAGTTGCCCACGGTCAGTGGCTCCTGCCTGGTGGGCATCCAAGGTGCACTTGGGATCAACGGGGCAACCAAGCCGTGCTTGGGCAGATGAGGAGTATGTGATGATGATGGGTGATGGATGATGGATGATGGGCGATGGATGATGGGTGATGGATGATGGATGATGGATGATGGATGATGGGTGATGTGACGATTGTGTTTAGATTCTCTTTGATACCCGCAATCCTTTAGATTTGGCTGTTGATTCTCATCACTTCATTTCCACAACCTTATTCAATCACCAATCAGAAGAAAACATGTGAAGATTGGTACGCCAGCAACCATGGCCAGCCAGTGCGGGTATGAACAAATTCGTTGTGTCAACCAACACATGTGTACAAAGGCAATGGAATGGTTGTTTCACGTTGTTTCTATGTTGACAGCAAATAGGGGACCATATTCTCTAGAACTTCTCAGAGGTAAATAACACCGCTGGCTGTGCGAGGTGGTGGTGCTCATTTTGTGTTGAACGGATCACCCGTGGATAAATTAGTTTGGTGGTTTAAAACATTTGTTATTTTCCCAAATGGCTATGGGTCAATATCAACCAACCAATGTCGGGGGGAATGACCAACAATAATAGGGAAAACAATGGTTGGAAAGATAGGGGAACCAGGGGCACGGGGTGAACTGACACACTGCCAAATGTATTACCACATGATTGCTTGGTTGCCTTGCGCATATTTTTCATAGGGTATGATGTGAGTCTCTACTAGTCTCAGTTACCCATGTTCATCCATCTCAGGTATTAGTGTCATGTTTGAAGCTATTTAAGTGGAACTGAAACCAATTTGAAGATAAAAGAAGTGGCAGAATCGTGCCCGTGGAATCTGATTGTAGGTAGTGCCCCCGATGGATCATTGGACTCTCCTATTCAGCTAGCTGCACAATGTATGCTTCCCAAGTGACGCGTACTTCCAACCTCCAAATCGTAAACGATGGCTGCAGATGTGTCCTCAATGTAGACATAGATTCACAAACACGTGAATGGATGAGTTGAAGAGCATCTTGTATGGAAAACCGTTGACCTTGGGCTGCGCGCTTTCATCAATGGTACCTATCGCCTATCAACAGTTTTTGGTCTAATCTGGCGGCCCACAAATTTCCTTGTGGACAAAGTTGATTTTCTTTGGTGACTCAGGTCAAAATCACGCAGACACTCCAACTGGTCAAAATCACCCATCCACACGTAACTGGGAAAAAATGCATGCTGAACTCCCTGCAGGTGTACCAGCATGCCTACTGCCCGGTAGCACCACCGAGTACCTGGCGCATTTTGATTGCAGCAAACGTATGGACTTGGACCTCGCATGCTTGGTCTGGGTCTATGCCTGGCACCCTGAAGCGGACGACGACGAGGAGGAGCCTGCGCCTGCGGCCATGGATGCCTTGGTCTTCGTGTGCACCAACGTGGATCAGATCCCCGATGAGGCAAAGCCCGTGGTGGGGCGCCTGTGTTGTGCCGAGGCGGAGGAGCCTGAGATCATGTTGGAAGGCGAGCAGGGACGGGAGAGCGGCGGCAGTGATCCAGCGCCATGGTGGTTGCATGTGGTTGCACTCGTCATAGGTGGTGATTTACTTTGATTACCATGCAAAATTGCGGGGAATCAAACATTTCTGGTACAGTAGTCGCAGCAAAAGGGACCCAGAAACGATGAAACTAGTAGTTCCAAGTAATGAAGTGCTAGGGATCTACTGATCTACCATTGCTACTTGTAGTAGTGGTAGCAGTCAGCAGCAGAAGGTGTTGCCCGCGGTGGTTTGCATCATTGGTTGCCTAGAAACAATCATTGATGTAGGTTTGTCGAAAAAAATGTACCCCCAAGTCACTGGTGGCTTGGATGCTTGGTAGGTACCACCATTTATGGACAAAACATGACAAGCCCATATTTTTCGATCCTTGATCATGCTTCCCTTTGCTTGCTGTGTTTGTTTTGGCTAGTTAATCATTGACGTCGATATATCCTGGCTCTGGCTGACGACATGTGTCAATTACATTAGTTCAGTCAAATGATGGTTGCACATGACAATGTTCTTGATACTGGGTTTGATTGATGTGCATAGTGTTGTTGGCTAAGGGTTTAGTCAATGATGTTTGATGGTTGAATCATGAAATTGATGTTAACAATATTGATTATTTAAGATTGTTTATCGTTAATCATGAAATTGATGTCAACAATATTGATTAATTATTTATGATTATTTATCATTAATATTTGAAAGTTGCCTTGCCCCAATGATTGTTATGATAACACATGATGGCACTGACGAAGTGTTGCCCATTTACAAATGACTCATTTTTACTTGACCCGAAATCATCTAACCATGGCATGCATATATACATATACATATGTAGTGCACGTACTGGTTAATTAATGAAAATAAACACATAAAACAAAACAAATCACTGAATATACCAGTTTCATGTTGCAAAATCCACGGTTACTTAACAGCAGGTCGTCACTATGACCTGGTACATGTCCCACCATTGATTAAAACCGTTGATTGACCATGTATGATTCATAGGGGATTATGGTTTCTTAATGCTTTCTTAATGGTGGTTAATTGTACATAACCATGGATGTTCAATAGTTAAGACCATAAGAATTGTTTTGCCCATCATTCCCTATTCTTAACCATGGTTAATTGATCTCCCAAAAAGATTGACCCTTGACCAACTCTTTGGTTAGTAACTTTCCGACAGTGAATCTTCGGTTCCAATCATCCACAATATGGGTGTTTCTCAAAATTCGGAACCCCAAAGTTGTGGATTCTTTATGACTATTAATGGGTCAATAAACTTGATTATAAACTGGGGGTCCCCTATGGATTGAGAAACCACAACGTTGTTTATCCCGTACAATTTTTGGTTTCAACCCTTCCAAAGCCCTGAAACAAGACCTAAAAGAACATTAAGAAAACTCACAACCTTGGATCTCATCCCCTATAAGCCCCATTTTTTGACCCCTTGCCTCATAAACACCGCTCCAAGCACGACAATTACTCCCTAAACCCTTATAACCCTTATCTTATACTTATATCAATCAACCATTATAAACCCTAGGACCCTCCAAATCATCCAATATTAACCATTTAAAGTAATAAGCCATAGAAACCCCTAGAACTCAACCCTCCAACTCCTCCAACGGTTCGGTTAGGTCAATCCGTGGGCCCCATCTTGCTACGTCGCTCACGGCTCTTCACGCCGGGCGTCACCTGTCTGGTGGCGCAGCTGGCGCTGGATGTGGTGGCGCCCCCGGGCTACGTCTACGAAGCACGGTGGCCCTCGCCGTTGCAGCTGCGACACCAGGAGACTTGGTACAGCTACCGGTGCTTGAGATGGCCATGGTTCAAGCAGTTAACCAACCAACAACAATGGTTAACTACAGTAGCTGGTTGATAGTTAATAATAGGGGGTAATGGATGATAAACAACAATAGTAGGAGATACATACCAACTATAGATGGCTATGGCAACCAATAATGAGGGAAACAATGGCTAATGATAAGGGAACCAGGGGGACGGGGTGAACTGACCCACAGCCAGGGCCCGAGGGGTTGATTCGCTGGTTGGTCTGTTGGTTGAGTTGGTTGAGTCGGGTGCTGATCTGCTGAGATCAGCTGGGTTCGGCTTCGATTTCAGGTGGATTTTGTTGAAGGAGACAGTCATGGGTAACTTTTGAATCGTCCAGTTTGGATTCTTCAAGCCACTAAAGTATTTTAGGGGATGATAATTATGCGGTTCGATTTTGGGAGTTCCAGTGACTCATCATTAATATTGTTTCTTGGAAAGGAGGGTTTTTGGGCGGACGAGTAGTTTCCTTTACAATGAAGGTATGCGCGGGCATTTGATGAATATCATCAACCATGACTTTGCTGCGACAACGACTCTAGTCCTAGAACATTATATACTTTTGGCGTGACACGGTAATTTGTGAGGACAGTATTGGACAACAACCTTGAACCTAAGGAGAAAATTAGTCCAACGTGTTCTTATGCTATGATTGATCAGCTTTAATGTTTCATATCAAGTCAGCAGCATTCTTCAGTAATGATTCTTCAGTCATGTCCCTTGAATCAGTCGTGTCAGCACCATAGTCTTGTGATGTGTATGGAATCCATCCTTCTCTACTAGTTGGGACGGCAACCTTCCGGTAACCTGCCTATCCAAGGAGTTGGGTGGTTGCGAACTCCAAAGATTGATGTATTCGCCGACGGTCCTAGGAGATCTCAAGCCTGTCAATGCACAGGACAGGTTCGATCCTGGAAATCTCAGCAGCGCTTCTGACGGGGAAGGCGGCTAAGTCGCCGACGTCCTGAGAGGAAAAGCGAGCGAGCTGTGAACCCTGGGAAGCAAGGGGTGGGCAACGCGTCAGAGTTTGATGTCAGTTTTGTATCTTTACAAGTACATTATATGAGTGCTTGAAATATATCTATGTGTACAAGGTGTCTTTAGTCATGGTGTAGCGCAGATTTTGTTTTTACGTAGCCATCATTTGCGATTAATCTCAATCACAATCAGCGATGATTGGCCAATATTCAGAACTTGCTTAGGCTCGAGGGGTACCACCATGGATTATACTCGGATGCGCATCCCGAGTTCCTGAATGGTAATTAACCATGCTTATATGATTTATAATATTTAGAAGCTAGCTTATAGGATGCAACAAACCATATATTATATCCCAGTTCACGACTATGAACCATCATTCTGAAGCCTTATTAACCATTATTACCCAGTCGTATGGATTTTCAACCCAATACTATCCAGTTGTTTGGATATTGTCATGGCAAAATCATGGCTCACTGGGATTATCAAGCCAATGTTAATCATGATTTTTCATGATATCCCAGTTGCAGTGTCCCGCTGTGCCCTGCAGCACTTCCTTGCCCTCACCAGGCATGTTCACTCGGATGTGGCTGAGAAACCACAGGGCCGTAGCCGATCTGTTCGGAAGCTCGGCCGGGGCTGTGCCACACTTGGCTCCTTGGGCCGATGACAGATTCATGTTAAACCAACCCCTCCAACTTCAAGAGCTACACAATGAGATGGTCGCGGGTCCCCTGTACCCAGGTGCCCTTGACGTGAAACTATTGTTTTCCATATGAGCAGAGATTTTTTTTGATTGCGCACCCGCCGCGTAGGCTTCGCGTAGGCACTGGTGCTTCAACTACCCTCCGCGTAGGCGAATTTGCAGCGCGCGTAGGCGTCGCGTAGGCGCCGCGTAGGCAATTCTTAGGATAACAGTTTTCAATTATAAAAAAATCTCTGCTCATATAACATTGCTGGTTATTACTATAAGTGCCCCTGGTGATCCCTGGTCTAGCCATTGTTTTCCCTATTATTCGCTGGTTATTATTATCAATTGACAGATAATATGGAAAACCCCATAGCCCAATATTTGATAACATATGATCATAGCCTCAAAATTGATAGTTAACACTCAGATCGCCAGATCACCGAAAATGGGGGCGGTGCGGGGACCTGATCCTTGCCTCACTTTGCTCGCTCGATCTCAGGCCATTTCCACGCGCAGTTGTTCAAGAGAGGAGAGCGCCGGCAAGGCCTGCGGAGCCTGCGGAGTGGTGAAGGGTAGCGGCTGGAAGTCAAGAAACATGGGGGTTTTTCTCCATGTTTCTCCTGCATTGCTGGGCGGTTTCCGCATCTTTCCTGAAATATGTTTGAGGTATATGTTTGGTGTAACTGCACTGCTTAGTCATGTAAAGCATATGTACTGTACAAGATATTTTGCAATTCCCTTACATATTTTCTGGGATGTTTGGTTGCTGGCCTCATATTTTTGGGATGGGTTGTAATCTAAACATCCACTGGCAAAGATCATTGGTGAGAATTATAAGTTAAAACCATTATAACTCATTGGTGGTTTTAAACATGTTTAATTTCCCTAGTCTTCGTCAATGGTTGGTTGATTAACAAGTGTTTGTTCAGGGGGGTTGTTCATTTGATTCTCATGCACTTACAATCATCCATTTGATTCTCGCACTTACATGATGTTCACATACTTACATACAAAGTTCATGCCACTTCGAACCATACTGCGGTTAGATAGGCTTCATACCCATCATGGCCAATTATTAATGATGGCAATTGGCCTCATACCCCACTTACATGCTGGTCACATACTTCCGTACCCATCCATACCATTCCATACCCACCTTTTGCCTGATCCATGAAAATACCAACCAGCCGACCGTCCAAGGTCACGGGTCACGAGCGCCAGATCTCCCCACGCCGGCGGACCGATCACAGATCCTTGGTTGATGGATTCACTGCGCGTGGCGACGTCGCATCCTTGGTGGATCTTGATGGCTTCATGGTGACTATTAGAAGTTGATTCTGTTTATTAGGTTGTGGCTGATTTTATTAGGTTGTGTTGATCAGGTTGTGGGTCAATTGTTAATAACAAGACTTTTTTATTATAGCGGTTGTTGATGATAGTCGTTAAGAACAGGTTAGTGGTACTCGTAGGGGATAATAGTATTGATATTAAGTTGATTTTGATTATAGTGGTTGATGATCGACTATGTAGTAGTAAGTAAATGGTATGATTGATTGATGGTATGATGAATGGCACATATATATATATATAGATATATATATATATAATGTGTTTTTGTTCTTTTTTTATGCATGTGATTACCATAAATAATAGTTAATATTGGGGAGACCAAGCGTTCTTAAGAACCACCAAACTTGTGTTTAACAAGTACCAATTAATGGTATATGGAGGATTATAGTGGTTAATGGTTAATGGACCCTGATGATATTCAACAGTGGTTAATGCTTAGTCAAGCTGGGGATTATAACCAACAATAGTGGGAATATACCAACTATATTGTGGTGGCTTCTCACAACAGGACGGTTCATTACTATTATTTGTTGATGCAAAGAATGATTGGGGATACCCCAATTTTGAGAAACACCCATGTTGATGGTGCTACAGTTGGATACCTTCGTAGATGAACAGTCCAACAAAGACAAGTTCGTTTATTGTTGGGATGTTCACTTATTGGACCCCAGGGTTTTGACTCTCAGAAGTATTGATGTCCTATTTGATAGCTACAAGACATGGCAAGATAGCTACACTAATCATTGTTGGTGGTTTGTCGTTGGTCGATGTTGGCGGTGATGAAGGTAATGCTGACCTAGGTGTAAATTACCATAAGAGTCATTGTGGGAAGTCGACATCGGGAAGCCGCCTTTCTTTTTTGGGAGGAAATCAGATGGATCTCCCAGTATACCTTCAGCCAAATCACTGTTGAGACAGGGAGAGCCATTTTGGAGGAATTGCTGCATGCGGTGTTTTACAATTTGGCCTTACAATCTTGAAACAAAACTATAATCCCTAAAGGAACATTAAAATCTGTAAAATGACATGATACTCTCTAAAATGACAGCTTTTCTCTTTATTCCAATTTCTTCGCTAAGAGACCCCAAGGGCTTCCGGACTGAGCTACCATTGAGTTTCAGGAAACCATCACCTTCTGGGTTGAATTTCTACACTGGATGCAGATTCATCCTAGTTCTAGTTCTAACATGACTTTCATTTTCACGCAGGTGAGTTACCAACATAGCTGTGGGTCAAAACCCTGTACCCATCATTCACCACTGTTTTCTCCTTTGCTAGTAGGTCATTATCCTCCACTATTGGTTGGTTAATATTGACCCATAGCCACATCCCACCAGCACCTTCACAGTCTACCAGAGGGTATGAGCATTATGTACAAATGTCCAACCATCACCTGAACTTCTCAGCACCCGCACCCCATGCCCAACGGAAGCACGCTGCAGCCTTCGCGTTTTGGAAGATCAACACGGAAGAAGCCCACGACTCAGACCAAGCTGATGGCGGATCCGTGTTCCCAAGTATTTGGGACAGTCCATGGATGAATTAAGATGGGTGCTTCCTAAAATAGGGACCCAAAGAGGTTTGTTTATTACATATATTAACCACCATATTGACCTATAGGATTATAGGATACCTTTAACCGCGTTCAAACCAGATTGGTTGATCACGAGATTGCTGGACCATCAATGTGATGTGCCTGCTTAAGTGTTTGACCATCACGAAAAATATTAACCACCATGAACCCTAATTTATCTGTGTTTACCATGACAAAAAACATCATTCACCGGCATTCATCAGTGACCATCCTTGAAATCATCATTGATCAGCATTGTCCATCGTTTTCCATCACGTTCCATCCTTCACCTATCATCAACCCATCACCTGCCAAATGTCCTCCGCTTCTTGATGCTCGTCAGAAAATTTGAACCGCTGAAAAAAACATCCTTAACCCATCGTCAACTCATCATAGATCCATCATCAACCCATTGTAGAACCATTTCCTTATTATCCATGATACTAGTAGTTGTTTCACCATTATTGTTATGAACCATCTAGTTGTTATTAACCATCTAGTCATTCACCATGATTGTTATTCACTCATTTCACCAATGGTTAACCATTATTCATGGTTAGTAGTTGTTATTACTAATGGTTAACCACTGGTGAAATTACTAATTATTACCACTAATTACCACTAATTACTACTAATGGTCATTTTGTGATGTGATTAATGTGATTACTAATTTATCATGGTTGTTAACTACTAACCAATTGTTAGTAGTTGTTAGTAATAACCATTACTTAACCATTGTTAATAATACCCATTAGTGAACCATTAGTAGTGGTTTCACCATTGGTTAATTGTTAACCATTAGTATTGTTATCCCAATGGTTAACTAATGGTTATTATTAACCAATGGTTAACAATTAATGAATTTACCATTAATAACCATTAGTCAACATCCCATTACTAATGTTGACCGATTGTTCACCATTGTTATTACTAATTCATCCCATGATCACCACTGGTTGCATCTGTGGCATCTCAGGCCGTGGTCTCCCGCAGCGGTCGGTCCCAGTCGCAGTCGGATCGCAGCATCGGTGAAGGCGTGGCGCGCCCATGACATGTGGCTGGTGATGGTTGGTGATGGTTGGTGATGATTGGTAGGGCATTGTAAGGCTTCATGGTACAAGGTGGGACCCGTTCACCAGCGGCCCTAGCCGTTGGGTTATAACTAGGGGAACTCCCAGCTATGGTGGATACAACTAGCTTGTGAAGTGGCCTTATAAACCAGGTTATGACTAGGGGGACCAACCTTGATATAGGATGGTTGATTAGTGGCTGTTTCGTGGTAGATTATGGTTTACATAGCGTTCAATGACGGTTTACAATGGTTGATGATGATTGTGAGGGTTTCTGACATTTGCAGATTGCCCAACGTGCGCTTTTATCAAGGTATCAAACATTGTTGACCGTTGTTAACTACTGGTATTTCAACCATTGGAATTTGCCAAGGGAATATGGCTGTCGGCGAATAGCCTGATAACATGGATAAGAGCCATGATTTCGCCAATATTGACCATTTAAAATCATGCGTAAGACATTGTACTGAATACCATTCTTATCAGCTATCGTTTGTCTTTATCAGCCACTGCTATTAACCACTGTGATCATGGCCATTGGCCAGTATTCATTGCAACTATTGATCAATCATCGAGCTCCATGAAGGCTCATGATTTGGCAAGCGTTGTGAACCATTACTTGGACGGTTGACCATTATTGATTGCCACATTGATTGATGTATTGATGAATCATTGTTACAACTGATGTATTGATGAATCATTGTTATTCATCATTGTATAACCATGGGAGAAGACGATTAGTAGCCATTAATTGAGGATTACCTGTATTGCACATTATTGTATCAAGCAACAAAATTGTGCCCGTTGAACCTTTATTTATAAACCATTATACACTGGCTGGTGGTTTTCACAGACATGTTTTATTTTCCCTAGTGATTATTAACAAATGCTTGGTTGACAGACAAGCATACTTTTCAAGACGGGTTTGAAACCACCAACCAGTAAACCATCATTAATCATTATCAATCAACCCCTATCATTAAGCATTATTATCAACCATTACCATTAACCGCTATCATTATTAACCATTATTATTAACAATTACTATTAACCATTATGTTAACCATCATAATCATGATAAACCATCATTATACATCAACCATTTATGGTGGCTAAAATAATTACGATGTTAAAATTATGTATAATGCACCATGTTTTTTGACCATTTTTCAATCAACCATGCCATCAGTTCCTGTTGAGGCTCTAGAAGCAGATCAAGAACACCGGTGGACGACGCTCCGCTGACACCCAAGGCGGCGGTTCGCGGTGGAGGTGGTTCAACTTATGGGTGATACGGGCATATATCATGTGATAGCGGTAAATATTGGTGAATCATGGTTATAAGATGATTCTTAGATATTGATGTGAACAGGTTAGTTAATGTTGCTCAGTTATGTTAAGCTTGGTTAATGACTGCTTGATGATGGTCCGGTTAGTTGGTGGTCAATACTGGTGGTCAGTATTGGTTCATAGATGGGTAGTACTGGTGGTCAAGGGTGAAAAGTGGCAGATAATCAATGGATTCCAGTTGGCGATGCCGGCTTCAATGCTGCTGGTCAATCGAGTGGCCACAGCAGGTCACTAGCCTGGAAATTGCGTGATGAGCAGAAGTTTCCACCAAACAACCTTTTTTGTACAGCCAAAGCTCACACTTTGGATGATTTGGGGATTGGGGGTAGATATGTTGGACAGCATTACAGCGGCACAGCGATGTGACAGTCTTGATCCAGTTGCGCTTGAGGTGTCCTGAACCATTGCGATGGGAGTACAGTTTTGGATGTGCGAATTCAAGAGTTGAGTGGATCTTCAGTATGATCAATCTCTGCTATGAAGTGTCTTTGGCACCCATTGTGTTGTGAGTCTGCTGCGCCAGATTGGCTCGGACAACTACCAGGCCAAGTGATGGGCAGAATCTGCGCATTTCCAGGTGTACATGGAGTATGTCCTACCATGTCCTGCCATCGTTTGCGCTTTGAACACCATCTTTTTCAGGTGGGTGTTTCTCAACATAGGGGTACCCCCAAATCATCTTGTTCTTAACCCGTTATAGTAGTCAACCAAACATTTTTGGGGCTCCCCTATTTTGAGAAACCACCAGGTCGAAATGCATTCGGACAAAACAATCTCACAGTTTTCACGACAGCATGCGCCTCATCCAGAAAGCTGCTGACGAAGGTGATCTCCTGCAGCTGTTTCAGCCATCTCAATTCCCCTTCTGGCGAACTTGCATGTCAGAGTGCTATCCCTCCCGTTCCATGGCTCGGGATCCGTTTCGCAAGCGTGAGAGGTGCCTTGAGGGATCTTGAGGGTTTCCATTCTTAGACCATGCATGGAAGCTCCTGGGATGGAGCCATGCATGGTTCCGTGGTCGCATTTTTCATGAGGGCCTTGCCAAATATCAGCAGGCTGCCGCATGTCCATCATTGTGGGGGGTGTGGAGCTCAATGTGGCACCCCTGAAGCCACCAGAAACTCTTACTTTTGATCCGCAAACCATCACTTTTGCACAAAAACAGAGGCGTATCTAGAACCTAAAAACATCGTTCACTGGTATGTCAGTATGTCAGAGCTGAACAAAAGTATGCTTCGAGAACTGCAGCTGTAACCATACTTATCCAACCATTTGCACCATGAATCATCATTTGAGAAACTCACTTGCCATCATGAACCTCATCATGAACCTCATCATGAACCATCATCAAAAACATCATTAACCGACCATCATTGAAATATGTCTTGCCATCATTAAAGATCATTAGCCATCATTAATCATCATCAACCTATCCAAACATCTCTGATCTCATCCCCTTTCCCATCAACGCGCGACGTTCGTTCCGCACGTTCCAGGTGGGGTGACGTCGATGAAGATTCCGCTGTGCCAGAGCAGGGCTTCGGGCCATGCATTTGGAACGTGGAGCAGAAGAGAGAGCTGAAGCCTGGGAAGCCCAGCGGTCGCCAGCAGTAGCGCAGGAGATCGGATCGGCAGCTTTGGAAATTATGAATCTGCGACCCGACTGTTGGAGATCGTCAACAATGATTCATCATATTTCATCATATTCAATGTGCTTGTAATGGCTATGAGCATGAATAAACACAGTAATTATTGTAGTAATAGTAATTACTATGTACAATACTGTACTTCATCCGTAAGCTGGGAAAGCCTGTTAGGAGCTCGTGATAAAAGGTTTAAACTAAAGATAACATGTAATTTGCTAAGTTGCTTTTGTTGGAACTTGCACCTTGGAACTTGGAACTTGCACCTTGGAACTTGGAGAAAGTGGAAGAACAACTACTCGACATGATTGTTTTTCCATGTTTGTTATTAAATGGCTGTGGGTCAAAACCCTTAGCCCCCCTGGTTCCCCTATCATTAACCAGGCTGTTTTCCCTATAGTTTGTTGGTTATTACCCAGCATTTTTGGCTGGTTAATATTGACCCATAGCCATATAGTTGGTATATATCCCGTACTATTGTTGGTTAATATCCCTTATTTCCTACTATTGTTGGTTAATATCCCCTATGATGAACCATTAACCAGCTAGTTAACCATTGTTGTTGGTTGGTTAATATTGACCCATATCCAAATGTACTGAACACTTTTCGTCAAACTATCTCAGAAGTCGACACCGATTCGCAGCGCCTGGAGTGTGTTTTTGTACCACCGCTGGCGGCCCAACAGTAGTGTGGAAGTGCCTCAAACCATGGTGCACCCTTGGGATCGGTACAGGCACTTGAGTGGTTCTCAGAGAATGGTGATCCATTGATATCTATGGATTCCAATATAAATATATCATATCTATATACACACATACCTCTGAATTCCATCGGATTCCCGGAGAGATTGCCATACAAATGGACGTTGCAGGTGCGATTTCTTTGTGAATCTACCCTTGCTCTTGTCGAGGGGGAGATAGTTTTCCGAGCACTGAAAAAATAGTCACGCATCAGTCGAAAGATGGTTAATTTATTATTTATGTATTTAGGGTTTTGTCCCTGGGGTTTGCCTGATTTGTTCCATCATAAGTAGTGTTCTCATTAAGAATGATCAACCATTGTTGGCCATGAAGAACCATTCTTGGGTATGATCAACTAGACTATCATTTAGCATTGGGAAAACATGTTCAAGAATCATAGCTCGTTGACCATCAATAATCATCAATAGCCATCAAGTAGCCATCAACATCAGCCACGAACGGCCATGAATATTACCAATCTTTGACACAATTATAAAGCAATATATATATATATGTATATACACAAAAAAATTAAACCATCAATCAACCATCAATTAGAATTCATTAAGCAAAAACATAACCATTGCAAGCCATTAAGCAACCACTAGTAACAATCTGTGTAACCATAATTGACCTTCATTGCGTACAACCATTACTAATTAGTCATTTGCAACCACCAGGTCATTATCAACCATATTAGGTTGTACTGATAGTTCAGCTGATTATTAGCTGATATCTATAACTATAACCATTAGTGATGGATTATTAGGTAATGATTGGCTGATTACTAAGGTTGAACCATTGATTAACAACCATCTATTTTCTCTGATTAATAGCCATTATCAAAAACTGATTGTTAGTTGATTAATAGGTTAATTAATCAATTATCAACCTCAACTAATAGATTAATAGCTGATGATTGAGGTTGATCATTCGCCATTACCCTCTGGTAAACTGACCTGGCAGTGGAAAATCCATCATTTTGTCAGGAAAACCCTGGGAAATCATCCATGCATGGTGGATTTTCCAGCCAGCCATGTTAGTTTTCCAGAGGATGTCAACCACTGATTCACCACACTTCAGCAGCTGATCCGTAGCCCTGCCCAGTCGCGAGGTCGGGTCCCGCCGACGGTTCCAAGACGGTGCTGGAGATCCTCACCAAGAGCAAGGAGCCCATGGTGGGCAACGGTGGTGGGTTGCTAGAGCTGAATGGGTTTAACAGGTTAATTAAGTGTTAATTAACATGGGTTAAGGAGCCCATAGTGGGTACTAACTTAACAGGTTAAGTGTTTACTGAACACTGTTTGACTGAACAGATTAAGTGTTAAAGAGGTTAAGCTGAACCATGGGTACTAACCATGGTTACTACAATTAGAGCTGAACAGCTTAATGTTAACTCCGCATGGATATACCCTAGGTTTATTCATGGGGAGGGGGTTACAATTTGAATGGGAAACCAGTTGGCTTTTGGGGGATGCCCCCTATTCTTCAACCAGGTTTGTTAAATTCAGGGTTGCCAGTACAGCCATGGTTACAGTAGTAAGCAAATAATGGCTGGTGGGCTGATCTACACGGTGCTTAGCCATGACGATTTCATCGCAGTCATGACGATGCTAGTCATACTGAGCCATACTTTGCAATCAGCATATAGAAAGCCATGATTACAGGCATGATTATCACCATGGCTACCTAACAAGCTTCTGCTGAAAACGATCATAGCTATTAAAAACACTCATCGGTGACAGCTCTCAGTTACTGGCTGATTCATGATGACGTTCACGGATGTTCATAATGGGAACGGTTGATGGCTGATGGCAATGACCATGATGTTTGCTGTTTTCATGAACATCTATGAATGGTGGGTGGAAGATTCCTTGTGAATCATGGGGCTATAGTGGCTATAGAAATGGTCGGTTGATGGCTATAGTAGTGGCTATACCTTGTGAGTCATGACTATAGCCACTACTATAGCCACTGACTGTAGATGGTCAATGATGCTTGTTTGATCATTGCAGAAGAGGCAGTAATTCGGAGTCTGGGGTGTCCAAGGCTATCCTTGGGATCAAAGGCTTTGGCTTCGACCCGGCCGGTGTGATCACGAATCACTAGCTGTCAAGGAATGATGGCATGGGAAGAGCGCGTTTGTGTTCAGTGTTCATTTGGCCATGGGTCAACATTACTTGACCAATTAATGGGGGATAACCACCAATAATAATAAGAATAATAATAATAATGATAGTGAAAATAATGGATAATGATGGGGAACCAGGGGTGCGGGGTTTTGACCCATAGCCTATAGCCATTTTTCTCATGTAAGTTATGTGCATGTCTTGTTTTGGTTGACGAATCAATTCGTTGTAGACTGCAGGCTTGGTTTCAACCCTATGGTTATCACCCCCAGAAACCGACTAATTGGATTCAATGGCTTCCATGTGGTTGACATCATCGCTCACGTGGGTAGGCGTGACTCTGACCATAGAAGTTCCCTATCTCCATGCAACTCTTGGGCATCAATTGCCACACATGAAAGCATGTCGTTGCAGGTTGTGATGTCTGCCAGTGTTGTGACCAAAGTCACTACCAAAAGGACATAGTGAATTATATTAAAGATGGTTAATTGGAAAGAGATATATATATATATATAGTATATATATCCGGTCGGCGTTTGACGTGAATGATATGAAATGATTGATATTGGTATAGAATTTGGATGAATTTGGCAGATATTTTGACAAACTAACTATACCAAGATGGTAGGAAAACATATATAAACATGTCAAGCTTCAAGTGGTCTCAAAGCGTAAGCAACGGCCTCAATCTATGGTCCAACGGCTGGATCAGCTGCAGGACAAGCGAGGAAGCTCCCATGCTGTAGGCTGGCGTGATGTAGTGAAGGTGCACTTCATTGAGGAGCGCAGGTGGCAGGTGGTTGGTGCAGCTGATGCTGACGTAGTAATTGCTGGTTACTACGAAGTGGGCCCCAAATCACTTATAAGTTGGTTCATAACTTATCTAACTAGGGTCAACTACCAGTTGTATGGTTTATAACCCAACTTATAAGTGGTTGGGGGCCCACCTTGTACGGTTACGGTTTCTTGTTGCTGGTTGGGTCATAGCAACCGGGTTTGCTAAGAATTGATTTGGTACTTACGATGACCAACCTAGAAACCAGCAGTTGCTAGCAAATGCTAGCAACAAGCGAGAAACAGAGGAGCACACCGCACACACACACACAATGTTTTTATGATTAATCAGGTTGTAGTAAACAACAAAGATGGCTACAAAATGTATGGATATGATCAATGTTTCTATTAAAACAATATAATATCATAGATGTATGAAGGTGTAAAAGAGACATAGCCATCAACACCACGAGAAGATAATCTCTAACAATAGGAGGTTGGGCTGCGCTCGCAGCCAATCCAAGGTGTTGGAAGTTGTTCCAAAGGCATTTAGAGTTTGGCATTTAGCAGGACAGCTATCAGCAGTGGAAGCAAAAGAGTCAATATCACATTGAACCATGTTTTTTGTGAGAAATGAATCATATGGCTGTGGGTCAAAAGCCCGTACCCCTGGTTCCCCTATCATTAGCCATTGTTTCCCTTATTATTGCTGGTCACTATCCCCCATTATTGGTTGATTGATATTGACCCATAGCCATATAGATGTTGGACATGAAGACTGCTCTATTGCTGGTCAAGGAGTTCTTTGCAATGTTCAGTTGTCTCTGATATACTTGGTGATGCATAGAGGAATGAACCCACAATTTCGGGCAGTGCAGTAGTTGTTTCTCCTCACATGTGGGTGGGGTTTGTTATTTTTCGGAATTTCCAATATCATGAGTACGTAGTGCACGTAGCTCGTGCAATGCCGCTACTGACATGCTCATATTTACCAACAATGGCTGCCTTGGAGGGACTGAGCGGGTGCACAGTGATATGATGTCCAAGTATGTCCTGAAATATGACGTGTTTTCACTTGCGTAACGGTTCATATTCTGCCAGCATCGGAAATCGAATCCTCATTGTTGTGAGCCGAGCAGGAAATGTTCATGTCCGCCGTCCCTTAAACTTGTAGAACCAATCCTCAGTCTGTGGAAGCTGTGAACAGGAGGGTGGAGCAAAGCGGGAAAAGATTGAGCTGAAAAACGAGCATCTTTTCTTTCAGTTGGTGTCGGTCAAGGTTGTTTGTACCCTCCCAAGCCGTTCAACAGGTCGATGTTTTCATTAGGTGTCGCCAAGCAGAGTGATCCGGACTTAATGGTTGGTGTTCATATCGATACGGGTATGGGTCAATATTAACCATCAATATTAAGCATCAGTAATATGGAAAACAACGGCTAATGAATGCTTATGATGGAAACCAGGGGTACAGGGTTTTGACTCACTGCCATATGTTCATCATTTGATCTTGTTTATGAATCATTGCATATGTCAGCAAGTGAACAAGTCCACGTCCAGAACCACTGCCCAGAATTCTCAGGCGTCAGATCTAACATGAAAAAATCCGACGCTGAGGCCCAAGGGTTGCACAAAAGACAAGATGTTTCACTTGATAACTCTAAGAATTGCTAGTGAAACATACCAAGGAACTCATTTGCTAAGCTGCTAAGCTTGGGTTTCACAAGATTTACATATCGATAAGCCTTGAACAAATAAATCCCGTGAACTGACTCCGACGAGCTGGTCGACAAATCTCTTGAGGTGCTCAATGGCATTGGATTTCATAGCCAGCTGCTGCTGGAAATTTGCAGCATTGAACTCCGCATTCTCAGCTAGTGGTGTCAGTGATGGCCCTGGGCAACCTTCAACTAACCGCCATTTAGAACTATCATTGACCCTTAATGGACCACTATTAGCAACAATTAACAGCGACTATCAACCACTCTCGTGCCATCAAAGGTACCAGTGGCTCACTCTGAACCAGTACTACGACCGTGTCACCAACTTGGCCAAAGGTATGGCTGCTGCAGGCCGGGACTTGTTGCGTACCCGAAGAATGCTTGGATTGCAATGGGGAAAAAACATACCAAGGCATGGCAGAAGGTGGAAAGTGATGGTATGAGGTTGATGGTTCATGATGCTCGTTTCCCACCATCTCAGGCTACGATTCGTGGAGTCTCCGTGGGTTGGTTCATGTCCGTTGCGTGTGTCCAAGCACGACCCGGTGTGACTATTAATTAGGGCTCTATGCGATTGGTCCTTTTATGGGGCTTGGCCTTTTGTCTCCAAGCTGATCAGATTTCACCATCTCTTTTGTATTACCAAGAGACTTGGGTAAGGGCCCCTTATTGTAATCATCAACATCATCATCATCATCATCATCATCATCGTCATTATGATCATCATCATCAATCATCACCTGATATTCATCATATTTACAAGATCGTCATTAACATTCCTTCGCACCACCTTTATCGGCTCTATTCTCGGAAACCATGGCACCAGCGACGGCCAGGTCTTCCAGAGAAAGCCCGGGTGGTGATTTACGCTGAGACCCAGGTGAACTGGATGCTGTCGGCTTTTGCCACCTGGTTCGTGGGTGGCCAGGTGCGATCCTCAGCTCCGGAAAGCAGCTGGTTGGATGATTTGATGGTGATTTTTTGGGGAGGTTCTCGATATGCCCACAAAAATGGATGGTTTATTACCTCCCAAAATGATGTGATGTTCGTTTGTGCCAGCAAAAATGGCCTGAGAGGGTATGCTACATGCATCACCGCAGGGTTTGGGCCATGGCTGAGGTTATTGAGGTCGCCTGCAACACATGGCAGGAGATGCACATGAGTGGCTTTATGCGCAAGCTTACCACGACCATGTAATTTCATGATACCCGTTTACTAAGTACTGTGTGACTGTGTACTAGGTATTGTGTAAATCTGTGTCATCTATACATTTTAGGGGAAGGGGTGAATACTAGGGGGGAAAGACTGGGAAAGGATCAGAAAAGGTTGACTGTTTGCAGCTACATCGATTCTAGTTTGGGGGTCCCAACAAAAACCAAGGGAGAAACGCCACTCAAAGAGCTCATGCCCACGGAGAAGAAGCCATTCTGTTCTGAAGACCTGTAGAGCTTCCAAGAGTGGACACCCCACGTACTGGTTCTAGTTGGTTGCCTGCTACATTTGTAAAAAGGAGCAGTGTATCCACATGATAAACCTATATTTGAAGGAACAACAGTTCTGTGACGACTGTCAAGATGGATCTTCCACTGCCAAACATTATCAAACATCAAGACAAGCATCATTAGAACCATTACTACTAGGGCAAGGACCCTCAAGTGCCAACCCTGAATAACCATTGTTATAGCATTATATCCTAGCCATTGCCAACCACTATACACCATCATGACAACAATCAACTAATCAAAACTAACCCACCACAATGCTGCTGGTATTTTGGATGTTTTTTCCCCAGCCTTTCTGTTTTTTTGGGTTAAAACCTCCTCGAAATAATGGCAATTACCACGATTGAGCATTCTTTAGTGTTTCTTTTAATGTTTTTTTAAACTACTGGTCAGCACTATCTAGCCACTACTGGTTGTACAGCAGTGTATCTTCCTGGTTCTTTCTTGGGTTCACAAAACTAGTGTATAACAGGTAGTTGCTCTTTTTCCCTCTGCTGTACTTTGCTGGCAGCATATGGCTGTGGGTCAGTTCACCCTTAGTCCCCCTTGGTTGCCCCATCATTCACCATTGTTTTCTCATTTTTGTTGGTAATTAACCCCTGCTATGGATTGGTTGACTGCTTGACCCATAGCCATATAGCTGGTATATATCCTCTATAGTTGTTAGTTATCATCCCCTATCATTCAACATCAACCAGCTGTCAACCATTGGTTGCTTGGCTAAAATTCACCCGTAGCCACTATAGCTGGTATATCCCCAATTATTGTTGGTTGTTATCCCCTTTTCCACCTCAGAGAGAGTCCCCCACCGTGAAGTTGCACGTGAAGAGTTGTTATCCCCTAATATCAAGTCATTGACCATTGGTTGGTTGGTGAACTGCTTGACCCATAGCCATATAACCATTGTTGGTGACTATCCCTTAGTATCAATCATTAGTAACCATTACTAACCACAGTTAACCAACTGGTTGGTGAACTGCTTGACCCAGCTCGCCATATCACCACCATTTTTCTGCACCGCTGTGGTTCACCACTTCCTTATCGCTCTGAGGTGGTGACCATCTACGCAACACTAGGCGCGGTGGTGGGCGCCAGGGCCAGGCACTAGCGTTTGGTAGTGGCGCAATGGTGGTTTCTGAAGCCAATTTGGGGACCCCAGTTTGGGGACCCCCAGCACAGTATGGATGGTTTGTTACTAGAACTGGTTAATATCTATACACCTACTTGGCTTAATAAGGTTAATACACCTATCTTGCTTACTAGAACCCCGACCCTGGTGGGTCATCACTTGGGGGTTTCCTTATCGACCATCGCAGGCGAAGAGGGCGCTGCCCATGGCTTCAACGAGACTCAGGCGCATGTGGCAGTGGTGGATAGCAAGCTGCTGAAGGTTCTGCTGAAGATCCTGCCCCAGCGCCCTGGCCGTGCGCTTGGACTGGTGGTGGTGGAAGGTCAGAGATTAGATTTTGGAGAAACCAGCTTGGGTTAGAGATTAGATTGGGAGGAGGTTTGATTAGGTATCAGGAGGTTAGATCACATTGAGTGAAATATATTCATATATATATATATCTTTACATATGGATAGATGTATATGAGTCTATCAATTTTCAATACCTAATGAGATCATTTTGTACCTGCACTATGTTGACATGCCCGCACATGCGGATTCATCTAAGCTGCAAATGTAATATGTGTACATACGGTCTAGGCTATTATCAAATACGCCACGGCCACTACTAGATGAATCCATTGCCAATGTTGATTAATCACTTCCAAGCCTCGATGTGACTTGGAGCAGCTTTGGGAGACATGGGATACGGAAGACTTTGAACATGCTTCTCTTGAAATGAGTGGCATTGAATATGTCAGTAACGCTGCTAGCTGGATGATGATGTAGTGATCATGAGTTGAACATTGTTTTGCAGTTTTGAAGTTACACAACTCGATTAGATCAGCCAATTGTGCTACTAATTGACTAATCAGTGACAAGATTGGATCACTAATTAGGATCCAACAATGGTGCCAACAACTCTTCCCAAAGGTGCAAGAGCATCAAGCAGGTCATCACCATGCCACTTGGCAGCACTTTGGTGCTGGGATTTGCACACATACACATACCTACCGTGTGTGCTGGTTTAGATATGCACAGATGGGTTCGTCCACAAATGGTGGTACCTGTTACTCGCTATCCAACAATAGCAACTATTACAGGTAGTACGGACAAAAACAGCAGTTTTTTGGGTGCGCCATGTATGGACAAGCCTGTATCCTTTTCACATATGCACACGGGTGTTTGTGAATTATTATGTTTTTTGAGGAGAGACGCAAATGGGATAAAAAAGGTGTATGCATTTACAGAATTATACGAATAAGTACATCTTGGTAGAATATTGATTCTGTACGATTGTATTCATATGTACATATATATATATGTATATTAAATTTACATATATACATGTATATGTATGGGTGTGTATCATATACAGTAAGATATGTTATGTGTGCATGTATATCCAGAACTATACGGATACTGTATATATTTAGGCATGGACATTGGTATATGTTGACACAGATGAACTGCCCCAACCATTTTACAGTAGTTTAGTATTGCCCACGCCAATTCCTTTCTGAAGGCAACAAAGAGTTTGGAATTTGAGAAGATACCGTCTGTGGACGGAAACGGCAAACTTGTTTCTTGTTTTCGAACGTAAGCAAGGAACTGTTCAGTGCTTCACAAAGGGTAAGTGCATGATTTTGCTCACCCATGCAAGAATCTGAGAAGACCATGACATGTGGGCACGTACATTAGAGCTCCCCACCTAATGAATAACCCTTAACAACAGTTTGCTATTTCTTTGGGATGCACTCTGAATACGAAGATCATTCACCACTCCCTAAACATAATCACATGAATTGCACCTGAAACCCAACCCAACCCATTTCACAAATGTGATGTTATCCAGTAATTAAAGAACATCAGTCAACAAAACGCAGGTGTTCTAGGTAATCCCAGTCACTGCTGCTGGGTTGGAGATAAGGGGAGAAATTCATATCATGGTACGAAAGATGTTGGTCAATGACTTGACTTCAGCCAAGAATCCTCAACCTAGACTTGGGACTGACTGAACCCTGTTTTTTCATCAGTCCAGGATTCTTTTGAATGACTACGAAGCACTTAGATACTGGGAGATCATCATAGATCAGCCCCAAGTCTTGAAGGAAATCTGATTCTATAGTTTAGCCGTGTCTAAGGAAGCCATAGGAAGCAAATGATTGTCTAGTCTGGCCACCAGATTCGTCTCAAGGACAGCCCCGGAGGAGGCTGTGGCCAAGCAGCTGAAAGATGCTGGGGTGTCTGTGATGAGTATCGAGGAGTCTTGGCTGCAGATCATGATCAGCTGCAGATTCGCTGGTGAACTGTGGCTAAGAAGTGGCTAAGGGGATAAAGAATCACATTGGCCGAAAGGGATAACGGAAAGAGCTTGCCCCCAAATTTCCAGTCACTGGATTCACTGGATGGTGTTGCATCCCTCGCTTGCGAAGATTCGTTGTGAATCTGACAATGACCGTCAAACACTAGTGGTATCTTCGGGTACCAAAAGATCTGGACCTCAAGGGTGCTTGTGAATAGAAGAACAGACGGGCAGTCGGCCCATGGCATTTTTCAGATAACAAATACCACTAATTCTTGGTTGTGGGTCAATACCCTGTACTCCATTTGTTCGCATCCCATAAATGGCCAAAGTAGCCCAGGTGTTAGGATGTTCACCCAGATGGTCTTCATTTTTTCTGGGGCCAGTTTGCTGCGGTGAGTGAACAGGCTGTGGTTGCTATTTTTTAACCAAGTTTAGTCAACGGCAGAATCCATTTTTTTGTGATTTGATGTTCGACATGTATATATATATATATATAGGTATAACACAGGATTCTCGTGATCATCGTCCATACTGGCCACTGTAGCAAATGTGAGAGTGCCTACCCTGGGAGGAAACGGATGTAATTTCTTGTCAACCTGCGACGACGCCCAGGAGTGCATTGAAAGCGGAGCAAAGCAACTTGGTCATTTGCGGTATGCCTGAACTCTCCGAGCTGGTGGTTTTATAGGAAAGCTACGGTGGTCAACTATGTTTGATTTTAGATATGCGGGATAATAACCGACAATAATGATCAACAATGGCTATATATACTGGTTGTTTTATACATGTTTTGTATTGGTTGATTGACAAGCATAACTTTCCGAGGTGTTGAAACCACCCACCAGTATTCTGTTTCCAAAGCAGCTGGCGCAGTTTCAACTCTTGCACCCCAATGGGATGATTACTCCTAGCTTCCACGAGTAGTGACACATGTGACCGTCCACGTCCCCCCAAAAGAGCAGCCCTTTTCACTGAAAAGTTCCAAATGGTATGGGGATACCATTTGGGATATTTGTGGTTGGTTGCTTCTTTCAGTGGGATGATGGGGGTCCTCCAAGAGTTTCCACCAATGGAGGTCACAACTCGTCGCTGTGACCAGCGCGTGCCAGGTCGAATCAGCAGTTGTGTGAGCCAAAACCAGAGGACATTGCTGTGATCATGTACACCTCTGGCACCACTGGCACTCCGAAAGGCACGACGTTCCTGCAACCGCCTGTTGGATGATGGTTAGTCAACCCTGAAACTATACGGGTTCCCTACGACAAGTTTCTGTAAGAATGCCATGTTTGCATGGCTTGGGGAAAGGTTTTCAGTGAAAAAACACGTTGTTTTGCTTCTTTTCCGAAACGATGTTTTCCCTCTGAAACAATGATGTGCCAGCTTGTGCCGTTGTTACCAATTCTACATGCAAAGATGTTAACCATTTGACTAAGCAAGTCCGCAGATGGTCGCAGAAATGATGTGGAATTGTCACTGTTAGTGTGGTATTTGCAGAACTGATGGTTTCCCTCTAAACATGACCAATTGAGGACGGAGGATACTGGCCCATTAGCACAGTATGAATATATTATACCCATATATGTCATTGATCTAGCAAACAATCAGCAAATAGATGAGCTGACATCAGCCATGATCAATATGTATGGCTCTTCATCATCCAAGGTTAACGAAGGTTATGATCACGGCTGTAGTGAACCTTGTGAAACGAATAACCTCCAGCAGTATGCCATTGCCGTGGCGATTCCAAAGGATGTTGCTGGCTGTGGAAGCACAACTGATGCTTTGCTTCATGTTTGCACGGTCGACAGGCGACAGAGAAGGACAAAGTAAAATACCACAGATGAAGACAATGAAGAGGGCAACAGATTCGGGGTACATGCAAACCACTTGAACACAAAACACCGGTAGTACCAGTGATTTTGCCCGCTGTGCCCCGAATCAGTTCTAAAGTCCCTGTGATTGTTGTTTAGCACACTGACTATGCCACTCAGAAAATACCTTGCAACAGATTAGGGGCTCACGTTGAACGCAGGGTGTAGTCCGTGATGATTTACAAAATCCAGAAGTCAAACTGTTCATGTCAACATGAAGCACAGACAAATGAACCAATCCTTCAGCTGGCTTGAAACTGCCTGGTAAATAGCTCAATAGTGTTACATTCGAACATTCGATATCGCTTATAATTCAACACCGAAAAATCACCAAACTGTTTCCTATATATATATATAGAGAGAGAGAGAGAGAGAGACAAACCAACATAAATCAATTCCGGTTGCCATCTCGGGTGACCAATCGCTGTTGCCATCCTGATTCTCCACTTGTCATAGACATGTGACATGAGGGTTTCTTGAAATAGGGAACCCCAAAAATGGTTGGTTTAATACTATGGATGATTAATAAACTGGATGATTTCGGGGGTGCTGTCCTGTGAGAAACCACCAGATCAGGAACCTAGAAAATCATGGGAGAACTGACTGCATTGGTCGGTCTACCTTGAGGTTATGGCTTGTGCCTTACCGATCCTGTGGTCCCAACCCTTGTTGTTGCTCACCTTCCTTCCATCCTGAACTTCCCAAAACTTGATGGGCTGAGGTTTTTCGAACCTTTTCTGCAGGCTTGGTGGAAGCCACCAACCAACATCACTTAACATCATCCAACCAAGCAACCTGGAACATCACACAACATCACCAACCAACATCACCCAACATCACCCAAGCAAGCAACCAACATTAACCAACCTTAACCAACCTTAACCAACATCACCCACCCCGCCGATCGTTGCGCTACCCACCGCTGTGTCACCAGGCGTGCTCCTGAGCCACGGGAACCTCACCGCCATCTCGGTGGGTGCCGGAGACCACTTCGACGGCATCGTGGTTGCCGGGGACCGGGATGGGCCCGTGGCGGGGGAAGCTGAGGACGCCAGGGCCTAGGCAGTGATGGTTGGTTAAGTATACGGGAGAATAGGCAACAATAGTAGGAGAGGTCCTGGTTTATGATTGTTTATGGTGGTTGATGATGGTTGATGATTGTTCATGATGGTTTGTGATGGTTTTCGATGGGGGTTTTATGCTTGATGACGGGTTTTGATGGTTGATGATGAGTTGAGTAATGGTTCATGATGGTTGAGTAATGGTTCATGATGGTTTGGTGATGGTTTGATGATGGTTGGTTAGTGGTTCACGACAGTTGATTTGTGGTGACTAGCAGCAAAGTGGTAGATGATGGTCGTTAACAACTGATGATGGTTGATACGTGTTGATACTTGGTGATTGATGATGCTTAGTCACTGATTGATGATTGTGCATCGGAGTCAATCCCCCCTTCGCCGTCTGAACATCCCCCAGTGACAAATATTGTATACATATGTGTATATGTATACACATATGCACATGTTGATGATATGATTTATCTAGTGAGTAATGTTTGTGATATACCAATTAGTGATTTCCAGTATTGTTGGTGATTGTGATATTCAACCATGATGAAGGCGGTAATTCAGTGTTTAAAAAATATTAGTCATGGATAGCCATGATTGTTTGATGGTGCTGTGTATTAGTTAATGGTGGTTTTCATGTTCATCAATTGTTGATGACTTATAGCGGCTAGTGATGCATATGAATGCATATGGCTCATTGAGTTCAGGAGTCTCTGGCTGTTCCAGGGCTGAAACCACCAAGTAGCTGATATTTTTATGCGAGAAAGCACCAGTAAGCCAGTACAAGCTTAATCCATGTTCTAGCCATGCTGATGGTTCATACGTAGTCAATGTTAATGACCAAGTACATCCAAGTACCATATCAGTGATTCGCCACCAGCGATACTTAGCCATGGCGAACGTTTATCTACTGAAACTGATGCTCGACGACCAGTTCTGGGACCTGCTCGCCATCAGCACTGAACCCTTGGAGGTTTGGAAAGCTGAAGAAGTCAACCGATTGATATGGCAGTGTAGCCCAGTGGTGATTGGAAAACCTATGAACTTACCAACCAATGGTCGGAAAGCTGCTGTGGTTTCTTCGAAGCCCAACAATCGATATTGGCACATTTCATCCAAATCAATAGGCATGAGTGTCTTATGATATCGCTAAGGCTTTTGCACACATGTTTGGTATATGTTTTTATATACATATATATGTATACCACTATTTATGTATATATATATATATATCATTGCTATGTTAGCATATTTTAGCAATATCGGCACCATCTTAGCAACAAAATGGCCTACTTGCCCTATACCCAACTGTGGTGGTTTGGCTTATTGTAGATATTGTAGTATTGATTCCAAGACTTCAGACAAGAACCAAACCATAGCATTGGAACGGTGAGATTCTTTCATCGTGCCAACGTTTCACGGATGGTTGCAGCTTTCCGAATGTCCCAGTTGTTCTTTGTTGCTTCCGTGGAAATGAATCGTTTTCAATCTATCCATTTGGGTGGTGATTGATCACGGCATCGTCGATAGCTACTAATCATGAGGTATAACAACCGAACAGGACGAACTGGTGGTGCTAATCCCACCTCTCATGCTTCCAAGACCAGCTTTCGACCGCAAGAACCTGCTGGACCCATTCGAAGCAGTTGGAATCTTGAAATTAACTGCTAAAGAAGTGAATAATGTTGGTTTCTGATTAGTATCTACCTGTTGGTTTCATCTATTTTCATTACTTGAGGGGGGGTTACACTAATCAGAAACCAACATTAATTGTGAACAAGCCAAAGCAAATGATGATCATAAATGGTTGCATCAATGAACTTCGGTGATCAATTCCAGTTGGCTTGCCTCATATCTCATTTTAGGCGTATGACATTTTATGACTACCAGCTGGTTAACCAAACCTTTTCCATCGTGCAGGATGTGTACTTGGCCTACCTGCCTTTGGCGCACATCATGGAAATGGCAGCGGAGGCCACCCGCACTGACCATGCCAGCCAGGGCTTACCAAGGACAATCAGCGCCAAGTCTTATTGATTCTGTTCAGAATATCCCATCAGTGGACTAGATCTACGCAACAATGCTGGTGATTATAGAACTCCTTGGTCCGAATTTTTGATGCCATGGAGGGCCTGTTGTAGGCTTGTGTTGGTTACGGAGACCGTGCTCGTACCATGGCTCATGTTTGGTCTGGCGAAAATTTACTGGTTTTGAGATACCTCAACATCTGGCTTTGGTCAACACAGGATGAATCTGGGAACCGAGGAAAGTCATAGGTTTCCCTTACGTTAGCAGCATGATTGCGCATCCAAGAGTCCAAGCCTCCTGCTCGTTAGCAATGATGCTGTGCGAGTCCTCACTTGAATAAGGTCTACCCTTTTGACCTGGGAATGGAATGTGGTGTGCGTTCCTGGTGTGTCAACTAATGAATTTCCAGGAACTTCCCATGTCTTTGGACATGATTTGGGTGGGTTGATTTCGTGTGGACAACCTCAAGTCAGAAGGATAGTTTTGGACCAAGGGGACAAGCATCCGAGACCGGGGATGGACCGCATGACATGCTTGGAGCTCGAGCAAGACGGGTAGCGGTGAGAAGCAGAGTAAGTACTTGCAGATCGTTGATGTGAATTTTCATGAGTTGATTCCAGCTATAGAAAGGTAAGTATTTAGGTTGATGGCTGGGATTTGCTGGATCCAGTTTGAAGTAACTATCAGTGCGTTGTCATTTTCCTTGAACAATGTCAACGACAAAATGACTCAACATATTCAACCCCTGGTCAAATAATGATTGCAAATCAGTATTGGTACATGATTCGTCCTCACTAAATTTATTGTTAACTGTCACTAGCATCTATCAACCAGCACTAATGCCTGTTGCTGGTATTGATGATGTTTATTTTGCTGTTGATACTCGCTGATAAACAGGTATTCGTTGATATTGTTTCATGACATTGCTCAGACTGACAATGGTAGTCTTACCTCTTTGATCTAGCCTTGCATTGTCTTGCATTGCTAACTGCTATTAAATATAATCACCCTCACTACAGTAATCCTTATTAGCCATTACGAACCACTATTTATTTGGTGGTTGTTGTTCCTGTTGCTGCTGTCGTTGTTGGCCCCGCCCGGGTCTTCCTTGGGTTCCCAGGTGGCTTTGTTGGGCTTGGGTGTCTCCTTGGGCTACGGCAGCCCTCACACCTTGACGGACTGTGGGGTGCTGCCGTATGGCTTGGTGCCTCTCCCAACGGGGGAGGGACAGCTTCATCACTAGGTAGTTACGGCCAAGTCGGATGATCATCCAAGTAACGGCAGAGGCAGCAACGTGACCTCTGAAGACTACGTGCTGGCTGTTTGGCTCGGAAGATTTTGCCGATTTAAGTCAAACTTGGCTTTGGTAGCAATCTCCACTGTCGATGTCTCTAGTATGTTGAGGAGGTGCTTCTAATTATCAGATGTTATTTTATGTGTACTGACTTAAGTGGGAACGGTCGCTCTTTTGTTGTTTGTTTGATGTTGCGTTTGATGTGTTCTCAGCGTTCTCCCACATGTGACATCAATTGACACGATCAAATGCTTCTCGGGTTTCACAGGCTTTGCCACTGAGCATTTCTATTCCTGTTGGTCTAGCTCCTCTCCAAGAGAGTACATAGTTCCGGATATGTTCGGTTCGGATGACATGTCTGTTACAGTCTTGATGATGCTGTTTGTGCATTTTTCTCTATTGAATCATGTTGAATCCATCCATGTAATTACACAGTATATTATTCCTAATATCATCAAATTACATCATCAAATTATTTTGCACGTCACTATTTGCAGGGTCATTGGATGCTTAATATGTGTATAGAGTCTATACATGGGCCTCTTCTTGGGATTCTGGGTACTGTACATCCCCAAGAAGTTAGACGAATCAAGACTATTGTCACCGCTGCTTTTGTGGCTCCATATTTATCCACATTTGGATTGTACACACAACTCATGTTCTTTTCGTATATACCCATGATCTGGACATGTTGGCATATTACGAATACAATGTGATATTCATACTACCAATTACTATCATAGACTCGTGATATTTGGTTCATATCAACATACATATTGTGTTCATATCGTTGGCATAGGCTCCCCAAACCCATCAATACTCACATGATCCGTCCCTCCAGCAGTTGGTTTACCTCGTGCTTTTCGTCATCGCAGGACTCCGGGGTGAAATTGAAACGTCCTGAGTCCGGTGGCGACGCTATGATTTTGCAACCCCACTTCATGGTCCCTTGGAGAAAATTCGATCAGCAGAAGGGGGTTGACACAATGGATGGAATAGATGGATAGTGTTTGATACATGAGTATATATATATATATATCTGTGTGTGTGTTTGTGTGTGTGTGTCTGTTTGTGTTCGTAAGAATATGTACGTGAAGTAACATTGGGGCAGAGAACTGGTAGGTGTCTTGGTTCATGTTGCAGATTAACTATGATTAACAGATTATGATCACTTATTCATCTCAAATCATCTCAATCCGGGCTGGCTAGAAGTCAGATCACTCATGTTTTTGTTCGATTGAGTTGTTGAGGTCGCCAAGGAGGATACAACTGTTGGCTTACAATGTAGCGACATAGGCAGAAGAACAGTACAAGTGCAGCAAGGATGAACCAACAGCAACGCTTACACTGGCGGTTTGTGTGTGTGTGTGATGTCCTTCTCCGTTATTCATTTCCGCACTGGATCACCAGAGAGTAAACCTACTAGTTTCAACCATGTTTGTTGGTGCTCTTGATTGGTTTCGACCATGTGGGTACATGCCAAGCCATAGGGTAACCAAGCATCCACCAAACCTTATGATGATTTGACGGGAAACTTTTGGTTTTGGGGGTACCCCTATGGCTTGGCACATACCCATGTGGCTAGAACCTCCGTTTTTCATACCCATGCATCCATATATCCACTATTACTAGCCATTATAAACCACTGTCTTAATAACCATTATTGAAGATACTATTTTGGCACATATCCATGTTTCAACCACTTTCAACAGCGTTTGCTGATGCCCAGCCACGTTTGTTGCTGATTCTAGCCGGCAGTGCAGTGCTCACAAGGTCTTTGCACCTGCAGTGCTGGACAAGGTCTACAAGGGCATTCTTGCGAAGCGTGTCTCGGGCTCGCAAGGCCACTGATGTCAACTGATGAGGAATCATGGTTTAGAATGGTTGATGACTATAATGATTGCTACAAAACAATGTTTGTTTTTTACTCACTCCTTCATCATGGTTGTCGTTGGCTTTTAATGGTTGATTAGATACAATGGTTGATTTGTACAAAAAAATATGGGGTTCTCAAGCTGTAGGAGACCCAAAAATGATTGGTTTATCAATACAAATCAGCAATATTGGATGATTGTGGGGACACCATAGGTTGAAGAAACATCAAATGGATGGTTTTATAATAGTCTACTACTTCAATCATTTGATTGTTTTGGACCGGTGTCTTAGAATTGGGAACCAGAAAAATGGATGGTAGATTATAGAAATGAATCATGCAATGGTTTCTTAGAATTGGGAACTCAAAAAATGGATGGTTGATTACTAGAAATGAATCATGTAAAGCATGATCGGGGGGGGCCTAGTTCGAGAAAGCTCCATATAGTCGTTTGTAATTACTGGTTGATGATTGTTTTCACACGGTTGTATTACGATGGTGTATAGTGTTTTTTATTGGTTGAATATATTTGTTGATGGCTGATGGTAGTTGACAGCTGATCGTTGGTGATGAGGGTTGATAGTGGATGATGTTTGATGTCCGATGATAATGCACAGTTGCCGATTGCAACCCTTCATCGGCAATCTGTACTGATGGCTAGAATTGGTTCATGGCAATGGCCATTGACAATTCATGGTTGCGGTTTGGATTATCACATGCAATGTAGGTGCTTCTCCAAATAAGAGACTCCCAACTTATTCTCCAGTTTATTCACCATTAAACCAACCATAACTTTGGGGTTCCCAAACTGGATTGAGAATCCCCCATTTGATGTAGCCGGTATATCCCCTGTTCTTGCTGCTTATATCCCCTAGTATCAGCCATTAACCAGCTAATTGACCATTGGTTGGTTGATTGGTTAATATTGACCGATAACTTGGTACAACTTCTAAACTATGAAGCAGCCAAGAACTGTTGGAGCGTCGCAACAACACCTCTCGGTTTGTTGTTGTCGAGCCAAGCAACCCACATATAGGTTGAGTTGGACGCATTGCCATGGAGGTATTACGATTAAACTACGGTGCATTAGGACTTGTTTTGCATCAAGCAGGGTTACAGTTTATCATAATTAATCACAATAATTAATAAGTACCAATGATAAACGATGAATAATCAGGTCAATCAACCATGATCCTGAACATATAATTCTTAATGGGCGCACCTGCGCCAATGGAATAGTTATAATTGTGAATCTTAACCGCTACAGTAGCAGCTATAGCAATCATTGTGAATTACGAACCAATTTAGAGCACTTTGAACTATGACGAATCATTACTGTCGATGACCAACCACTACAAACGACCAACCATTCATTTTTTGTTTGGGTGCCATGCGAGGAAAAACATTGCTGGAGTTGTCCGGGAACAGTGCACATGAAGATTGTCAAACGATCATCATGATTGCTTGGTTGGTGGGAATTGGCTATGGATTCTCAAAAGCTACTGTACCCAGGAATTTCACGTCTGGGCCATGTTTGGTGGGTTTGTGGAAGACACCACTTTGTTGTGACAGCCCCAGATGTGATGTGACTGTGAAATACCGTGAACCATTCCTTTCTGCATGGAATCACAACAACAACTATGGCAAACACGAAGGTTCTAAGACTCTTCACGGACCTCCCATCGCTGATGTCAGTTCACGACATCCCCATGGGCCTTGCAGTTGAGGTGCCGGTGCGGGCTACTTGGGCCAGACCTTGTTCGATTGGGGCCTGGCGCGGGGTTGCCCAGTGGAGCTGTCAACACACCAACTGGGGAGGCTGAACCAGCTGTTGGATGAGCCTGGGCCACAATCTTTGGAGGTCCTAAGGGGTGTCCAATATAGCCAACCATAGTAGGTAATCTTTGTTTCACCAACAATAGCCATGAACCAGCCGGTGGATGAGGGTGGGCCACGACTGCTCCACCAGTCTTCCATCCTTGGAGGTCCTTGGAGGTCCTTGGAGATCCTTGGATCCTGTCAGGTCTGGCGAGCGACGCTTTTCCAGGGGTGGAGTTGGCGCCAACTCCTTGTACAACAGCCTCGTCTTCAAGAAGGTACGCGGCCGCGCCCAGCCAAACGCCCCGAGAAAAACCCCTTGCAGTTTGCAAGGGCCATCGTCGTAGGTACCTACTGAAGGTATGGTGAATGATGGTTGCAACATGTTGCAACCATCAGTTATTAGTTTACTTATTTAATAATTGATTAACAACCATCGTCGCAGGTACCTATGGTTGTAATGGTGAATGGTTAATCAATTATGAAATATAGTAATAATGAGGGTTACCAATGGTTGATGATGGTGATGAGGGACCTGTTGTACTCTGAAAAGGCTTGTTGACGCAGCGTTTGCCAATGGAAGGTTTTGTTCATCCAACCGCTCATCTACTTGTCACCGAACTATTTGTCTTTGAGTTCCCCGTTTGTTCCGGTATCTACTCTCTTCCATTTCCAGCCACCTGGGTGTATCTGAAAAAAATGACTTGCACAAAATGATGAATCTACCCTCAAGCTGGTTGGTGGTTTTAGACATTCCATATTTTCCCTATATTGACAAATGCTTGGTTGATTGACTTGCGCATTTTTTCATGACGGGGTGGTTCAGCCACCAACCAGTGATGATCAGTATTAGCCATTATTAACCACACAGAACCATTATTAACCACTAGTTAACCATTGAAGCCACCAACCAACAAGGCTTGGGTCCCCGGTTTGGACTGAAACTGTGGCTGCGGCAGGTGCAGAACCTCATGGGTGGCAGACTCAAGGCAACGGTCACAGGTTCTGTCCCTCGGTGATTTGCGATGCGCTTCGATGTTGGATGTGGGTCAAGGGACCCGTACCCCAGCTGTTCGCATGACCAAGTTCGGTACGCCTTAAGAACTCATAGACTGGTCAGTGGCAAGCGAGGTCGCCAAAGTGGATGAAAAAGATGCAGAAATGGCGGTGCATAGCCAAATGTGTGCTTTTGTTAGCTGAACTTCCCAATTCTCAGTTAAGTTAAAATTATCACTTTGGTAACCCAGCGGTGATCGCGTTTCTTAAACACGTTCATTTGGATGTTTCCCAGCTCAAGATTGATACGCTCCGAAATGAGATAGTGAGCCTTTTAACATTTTCCGTTAAAAATCATGACCTGCAATAGCTTCCAGCCACACTTGTTTGAAAAGAGCAAAGATGTCATTTGTTTGGATATGGCACTGAGATACGCTGGTCTGGAAGAAGTTCAGAAGTTTTTCCTACGTAGTTTCAATAATCCACCCGATATCCATAGATATCCGAAGTATCCCTTCCCTATGTGAGTTTAAGAGACCACTTCGCCTTGAGTCAAGAGATTGTCTCTCCAGTGGTGACTCCTCCTCCTAATGTTGATGTTTGGGGTCTAACTTGCACAGCTGAGGCTCCTTTGTCGGCCGAAATTCAGAAGTTTATTCAGACCGTCACCCGGTTGCAGTGCGATTCACTGTCCTAACATGTACCCAGGGTACTCTCCATTTGACAACTTGTGGTTTACAACGCATGGTGGCCAGTTGTGGAGATCCTGCATCAACACTTTGATATTTGTCAGAAACAGGATCAGTCCCCAAGAGTAGTGGTGGCAGAAGAATAGTACACTTCTAGGCATTTGGCATCAACAAATCTGTCATGTTAAAGCATGATTCACCATATTTTAGGCTACGCGAAGGGAGTTTGCTTTTGCACTCCTTTGAGGACACTTATTTGTCGTAGGAAGGTACACAGGTCACAAAAAAGGTCAGGTCCAGTGTCGAGAAACAAATCAATTGAGGTAAATACATTGCGTTCACATATTCACATAATTTAGTCCAAACATGTTCATGCTTGGCATTTACTTTTATATTCACATGTCTAGTTGTATTGAATAGATGTTTCCTAGATGTACATGCATATTCAAATCACTTTGTATAAACATATGTATACTTAGCGTATACATATTCACAAGTGTAGTGGAATAATTTGGGAGGTTTGTCTCCTTCTTTAAAAGCTCTTTCAGTGAGAGTGTGTGCCATCATCTGGAACTATATCCAGGTATTTTAAACCAGTCGAAAACTGTTTAAAAAAACATATCTAAACCGTTCAAAAACTACAAAATACTATGTAAATCCACTAGTGTCAGCAAAAGACTGATCAGAACTATTTCATATTTTCCCAAAATCCAGTAAAAACTATATGATAAATCAACCCATGTCAGCAAAATCAGGACAAACACTATATCATGTTCAAGTTTGGCATATGTCAATCGATGATTCCACGTGCGCTGCACGCATGAGGTGCTCAATGTTCCAGTGCGACAGGGCTATGGACTCACTGAGACCTGTGCCGGGAGTGTGATCCAACCATGGTCGGACAACACCACCGGTGCCTGGGTAGGCTGGGGACTGGGTGTGTGTTTCATTTTGGGGAGATCCACGACTTGAATGCGGTAATGACATGTAATAGCCATGGTTAATGACGACCAAATCATGATTAATTAATCATGATTAAGAATGGTAAGATTAATAATTATTGAATGATTGGTATTAACATTTGATCTATCATGTTATGGTATTGGTTGACAATGGTTGATGGAAGATCCGGAATGGTTCTTGAATGGTAGATCGTGGTTGCTTGATGGCTAGTGGCTAAGCATTACTTAATGAATGGTGAAAAAATGGTGGTGCTTAATCATAGGGCTCAATAACTAACAAAACCGCTAGTGTGAGATCCATTCAGTTAGAAAACCCGTCGATTTGATGGTAGATCACCGTGGTGGTCTATTTGCTGGATCTGCGGTTTCGGAACAGGCTGAAGGCCATTAAGACTGTTACGGTGATCTTCGTTTGTAAAAATCATTGTCGGGAGCATTTATAGCCGAAGAGAAGATCATCGGGATGTGATGGGGAAGAAGCGTAAATCGTGACATGCATGTGTATCTGTCTCTAGTATGTACATATATTTATATATATAGTATAAATATCTGTGTAGACATATAAATAGATATTTATACATACATAGACAGTGCATGTATAATACACTGAACATACTTGATACTGGCTATCATCATGGTTGATCATGGTTCCTAGTACTTAATAGCCGACTGATAGTGGTTCATGATGGCTCAAAACCTTGTCAACGATGGTTGATACCGGGTACGAATGGCTAGGACTTAAGAACCAACAATCACCACCCAATACCATCCATGGGTAGATTCTATAGATCCATCAATCCATCCAACTGGATCTTCCATCTGGCCAAAATCATCGAACATGTCAACCATAAATTATCAACCATGTTTGACCACTGGTGATTTTGATACTACTGAGTTGATACATGAAACCGTTGATTGAATTAATCATTACATCATCCGCTAATTGGTTGATGTGTGGTTGAGCACCACTAATGCTGTGGTTGAATTGAATATCCATGATTCACCCGAATCAACCATTAGCGATAATTTACTATTGTGATCCTGTACGAAGGCATCAATGTGCTTCCTGCCACGGATTGCGGATCATTACTGAAACCTGAGACTCCAACGCACTGTCCCACATTGGATGTTTGAACTGTTTGTAGTATGGACCATCATTGCCACTATGAACAGGTATCAACCATTCCTAATTGTCTACTGTCATCCAGTCATAAGTCGCTATCAACCACAACAAACATTTTTCGTTGGGTCAAGCGTCGAAGGCCTGTTTCTCTGATGCGGCAAGCTCTGAGGTAGTGTGGGTGTGCCCACTTGTTGCACCGTGCTTCGTCTTGCTGATTGGCCCGAGGGAGGCTATTCCAACAGTGACAAGGACAAGCCCGAGATCGGCATGCGACGTGGGGAAGTCTTGATAGGCAGGGAAGCGCAGTGTCGCCACTGGAGATGGGGCACATCTAACTTGGTTTGGGATCCAGAGTTTCCTCTGTGTGAGCAATGATAGCATCATTTAGAGCTTTGAGGCAAATTGAGCTTCCACCAGCATTTTCCGATGCAAGTGTAGTTTGAAAATGCCTTTCAATCGAGTAGTGTTGGTATAGTTGATGTCTATTGGGATGTTGTTTTATACATTTGTTGAAGAACTTACATTCAATATCTAAAATCTCACTAGATTTGGTGTGCATGAAAACACACACACACACAGACACACACACACAGACACACACACACAGACACACACACACAGACACACACAGACACAGACACAGACACACACACACACAGATATATTATATATATATAGATATAGATATAGATATAGATATATATATATATATATCCACATCATATACCCCTTAGGCCCAGAACCCCAAATTCCACTTCCAAATCTTTGCGCAGGTGGCACCTCAGTATCTCAAGGCTACTTCGTGAGCGAACATGCTCCCAGCGAGGAGCTGAAGAAGAAGAACGAGGAGCGTTTCGGGCCTTCCCCAGGTTCCAGGGTTCGGATGTTCCCTGATGTTCCCATGGGAACCTGCGAGCTTTGGCTGCCAGTTTTCCAGGGCGATGTTGCCAGTAGGTTGAGAAAACTCCAGTTTTTGATTCTTAAAATTGCGAAAACTCCTCCAGCCGTACTCCATGCACATCCTCAGAGAGTTTCATTTAGGTATGCCGCTTTGCAGGTTTACATGTCAGACACTCGAGACACTACCAGCCTACGATTCCCAGGTGACCCAGATTTATCGAACCAATGTATTTGTCACAGCTGAAGGCATTGCAGTTGTCCAACGCCTCTCAGGGTTAGTTCTTAAGAGTTTGTGTACTCTTCGAAGGCACACTCAGGCAAAAAGAAGCTGCCACAATGCTTGTGAGGCTGTCCACCAACCGATTTTCTGTGCATTGATGTTTGGTGTACCGCATACCTTCTCGAACCACCAGTTGTGGATATGCTACCCCTGTGGGTGATATAGTTTTCTCAACAAGATGAGTGAGTGGAGCCACAGATTCTGCTTGCCAGGAGGATTGGGTCACAATTTCTGGAACGCGATTCTTTAGGACAGGCGACATCGGACAGCTCAATAAGGATGGTTCGCTGTCCATCATCGACAGAAAGAAGGACTGGACCGTTCAGACTGGGCCGTTGCTGCTTCTCTTCATAGCTGTGATTTGCTTTGCACAACTGGGAAGTAAACACATATTACAACTATATGCAAAAAACATATTTCCTTTAATTGCCCTTTATTCAGTAGCAGATCACTGTGCCTATTTTAGAAAGCAAAAAGTCATACCTCAAAGCAAAATACGTACTGTTTATGATTGTACAGTGATAATGATAGGCTACATTCTCACCACAGTTCGTGTGATAGATGAGCATGAGCTAATGTCCAGGACTAGTAAAGCTCCTAGGTTGTTGCTAGTTACCTGTGCTGAAAAGCCATGATTTGCCGGCATCTCCTGGTTAAACCATCAAACCACGGGGTGGGCTAACGGCGGGGGAGCTATGGTTGGTATGTCATGAGGTCTCGGCTGGGCCTGTCAACTTACATGGGGATAGATTCACCAAGTGCATCCTGATCTAATAGGAGCAAATCATCATCCATTCCAGGTGGTTATATCGCTGGATGGTCCATTGGGTTGCGCAACCCACAACCATGGCTGTAATTATGGAATATTATACATGGATATATGCCATGATATCCCCATCTACATGGAAGCGGTTTCGAAGCGGTGACCCCAGTGGTTTTGGCGATGGTCCACCAGTTGCAGATGATTTGCCTGCAACAAACCAACCTGGAACAGCAAAACCACATGTTTAATAAATACATGAGCCCAAAATTGGGATGTTCGCAGTTTAGTGTACCAGAGGTAGCCATAGAATCATCTTATCAAAAAAAACATATAAATCATCAAAAGGCCAATTGTGAGATGATTTATGTCAACAAACCAATTTTACCAAAAGCTTAACAATTTTTTTAGACATTTGCGGCTTCAAAGGGATCCATTGCCCTTGCTGCTGTTTCATGCGCTTAACCAACCGCCAAAACACGTGAGGATCTCTGGAAGGGCCCCAACGGTGAGTATGTGGCACTGACCAAGGTCGAGGCTGTTGCTCGGTCCCGCCGGGTGGTGGCGGTGAAGAGGTAAGCGGATCCATGGGTGCGGTGGGAAAATCACCAAGCAAACGTGGGGATTTCAATAGATTCCTATGCTTCCAGGCAGTTGCCATTGCAGATAAAAGTATGGTAACCAACCGCACTTAGAACTATGGTAGAAACCAGCTGGTTACTAATTAGGCAACTGGAAGCATGGGGGATTTCATGATTCTTGAGGTTGGACAATCTTGTTGGCATCATGGAACCTGTTTATGGAGAAATGGGTCAAGGCGAAACATGGCAAAGTTGGGATGCGATCGGGATGTTGTGGTCATGCTGGATAAAACCGATGGGATTAAGAATGTGAAAAAATGCAACGCGTTGATTGGAGATCCCTAATCAACTACCCGTAATGTGTTCACCAAATAAATTGACAGGCTTCGCACGCCGGCGATGCCTAAAGGGGACGCTATTTTTTCCGGGGTTCGCAGGTGACAAAAAACATGGTATTTACGATGTTTTTTAATGGTTGCAAGCAAAAAACACTGTAAATACCAATAGTTTTTGCAAAAAAAATGGTCAAAACAATGGTATTTACAGTGTGTTTTCAAAAACCATGGTATTTACAGTGTTTTTTCTTTTGCCCTTTCAAAAACATTGGTATTTACACGGTTTTTTCACTTTCAAAGCATTTTTTCTTTAAGACCAAATTTGCAAAAACCCTGTAAATTACAGCGTTTTGCAACATGCCGCAGGCCACAAAACAGCAAAAAACCATTCCCAACCCTCCACAATTCCGACCTTATCCAGCGAGGAGATTTTTTTCACCATCTTATCCTTTTTTTCCGCTTTTTACCGCGCTTCATTTTTCGCAAAAATCCTTATCCCCACCCAATTTAAGGATTTTGTGAAATTCTCCTCATCTTCACTTTCCCGATTTTTGTGCTGTGCGAGGCTCAAAAATGGCCCGAAATGCAGGCGAGAACGTCGTTTTTTAAAATCACGTGCAAAAACCCATGGGAAAAAGGGTCGGCGGCAGGGGGCGCACCCGGTAAAGCAAGCTTGGGCTTGGTTTGCCCGGAGCCGGTGGCATCGCCGGATTGTAAGGGCTCCGCCCCCTGCCGCCGACCCCTGGCTGGGAAAGCTACAACAAGCACGGGCTTCGTCACGGCAAATCCCCATGTTTGGGCGTGTCCAACACGTACCCGCCCAGCAACGCAGCAGTGCCAAACGTAACCTACAGGGACCATTAAAAAAAGTAGTCTGCAACCAAACGCTAAGCAAAGGACGACTCAAAGCCACCCCTTCGCCACAACAAAGGTATGAAAAAACAAGGAAAACGGCAAACAAACATTGGCAAAGATCACGTCAAACTGACCATCCCCGCATCAAATCCCCGTGCTGATGCGTATACAACAAGCAAAATCAAAGCCGCCCTTTCGCCACAACAAAGCCATAAAAACACACACAATCTCCAACCAAAACCTGGCAAAGATCACGTCAAACACTCCTTCGCCGCAGCAAATCGTCGTGCTGGGGCGTCTACAACAAGCACGGGCTTCGCCACGGCAAATCCCCATGTTTGATCATGTTTGGGCGTGTCCAACACGTACCCGCCCAGCAACGCAGCAGTGCCAAACGTAACCTACAGGGACCATTCAAAAAAGAAGTAGTCTGCAACCAAACGCTAGGCAAAGGACGACTCAAAGCCACCCCTTCGCCACAACAAAGGTATGAAAAAACAAGGAAAGCGGCAAACAAACATGGGCAAAGATCACGTCAAACTGACCATCCCCGCAGCAAATCCCCGTGCTGATGCGTATACAACAAGCAAAATCAAAGCCGCCCTTTCGCCACAACAAAGCCATAAAAACACACGCAATGCCCAACCAAAACCTGGCAAAGATCACGTCAAACACTCCTTCGCCGCAGCAAATCGTCGTGCTGGGGCGTCTACAACAAGCACGGGCTTCGCCACGGCAAATCCCCATGTTTGGGCGTGTCCAACACGTACCCGCCCAGCAACGCAGCAGTGCCAAACGTAACCTACAGGGACGATTAAAAAAGAAATAGTCTGCAACCAAACGCTAAGCAAAGGACACCTCAAAGCTAAGGTATGAAAAAACGAGCAAAACCCCAACCAAACATTGGCAAAGAGCACGTCAGAACAAAGGTATGAAAAAACAAGGAAAACTCCAACCAAACATTGGCAAAGATCACGTCAAACACTCCTTCGCCGCAGCAAATCGTCGTGCTGGGGCGTCTACAACAAGCACGGGCTTCGCCACGGCAAATCCCCATGTTTGGGCGTGTCCAACACGTACCCGCCCAGCAACGCAGCAGTGCCAAACGTAACCTACAGGGACCATTGAAAAAAGAAGTAGTCTGCAACCAAACGCTACGCAAAGGACAACTCAAAGTTCTTCCTTCGCCGCAACAAAGGTATGAAAAAACGAGCAAAACCCCAACCAAACATTGGCAAAGAGCACGTCAGAACAAAGGTAGGAAAAAACAAGGAAAACTCCAACCAAACATTGGCAACGATCACGTCAAACACTCCTTCGCCGCAGCAAATCCCCGTGCTGGGGCGTCTACAACAAGCACGGGCTTCGCCACGGCAAATCCCCATGTTTGGGCGTGTCCAACACGTACCCGCCCAACAACGCAGCAGTGCCAAACGTAACCTACAGGGACCATTCAAAAAGAAGTAGTCTGCAACCAAACGCTAAGCAAAGGACAACTCAAAGCCACCCCTTCGCCACAACAAAGCTATGAAAATACGAGGAAAACGGCAAACAAACATTGGCAAAGATCACGTCAAACTGACCATGCCCGCAGCAAACCCCCGTGCTGATGCGTATACAACAAGCAAAATCAAAGCCACCCTTTCGCCACAACAAAGCCATAAAAACACAAGACAATCTCCAACCAAACATTGGCTAAGATCACATCAGCACAAGTCACAGCCACCCCTTTGCCACAGCAAATCCATGAAAATACGCGAAAACCTGCAACCAAACATTGGCAAACGACAAGTCAAACACTCCTTCGCCGCAGCAAATCTTCGTGCTGGGGCGTCTACAACAAGCACGGGCTTCGCCACGGCAAATCCCCATGTTTGATCATGTTTGGGCGTGTCCAACACGTACCCGCCCAGCAACGCAGCAGTGCCAAACGTAACCTACAGGGACCATTGAAAAAAGAATAGACTGCAACCAAAAGCTAAGCAAAGGACAACTCAAAGCTTTTCCTTCGCCACAACAAAGCTATGAAAAAACGAGCAAAACCCCAACCAAACATTGGCAAAGAGCGCGTCACAACAAAGGTATGAAAAAAACAAGGAAAACTCCAACCAAACATGGGCAAAGATCACGTCAAACACTCCTTCGCCGCAGCAAATCCCCGTGCTGGGGCGTCTACAACAAGCACGGGCTTCGCCACGGCAAATCCCCATGTTTGGGCGTGTCCAACACGTACCCGCCCAGCAACGCAGCAGTGCTTGGAGATCCCTAATCAACTACCCGTAATGTGTTCACCAAATAAATATGGTGGATTCATGGCTCGTCGATTTTCAACGATCAGTCAACCCGGCCGCTGGTGAACTGATCTGCAATTGATGCAGTCAAGAAAAAATGCCAGGTCTGAAATCGTCACTGTCAGGATCTTCCTTCACTGCTCAGTCTTTAGACAGCCTTATATCGGTGAGGCAATCTGGAGGATCAAAAGTCATCCATCTCCCCAATTCACACAACTTGTTTCCCGCTATGATCGATTTCAGGGGCGCCCGCTTTGTACTGAATGTAGTGAACAGATTTGTATAGATTTGTTGTGGTCGAGCTCCGGAAGGCCCAGCCCGGTCAGCCATGGTGTTTGAGATGGGTATCCCCCCATTTCCGAGAATTAGTTGGGTAGATGTTCAACACTACTTAAGCCTCAACTAAACCATCATAAACAACAATTAACGTCTATTGCAACACCATTGGCAATCATTAACAATAATTGACCATCATTGACCAACCAATCACAACCACTTTTTACCATCAATTAAACCATCAATAACCATATGTGAACCATCATGAACCACTATTTACCGTCAACCAACAGATTGCACCACCTCACAAGTTCTCTCCCGGGCGGTGTTGCGGCTGAGGCACTGAAGCTAGTGGAATATGTGGAAATGCCGTGACCTGCACGCAATGGCACGCAGCAAGATCCTGGCTGATGGTGTCTGTAAGACATGGGGATAGCATGGAAATGTCAATAGCTTGTTGGGTTCAGAATGGCTAATAATGGTTTATTGTGTTTTTCTAGGGTTAATAGTGGGTGGTTCTACGGGGGATTATCGTGGTTGACAATAAATAGGGGATAATAAGTAGCAACCATGGTTAAACGACTGCTAGTCGATAGCTTGTTCTGGAACTTTCATAGATTTAGATTGCTAGTGGCTGGTAATGCTTCATTGCCCGGGATATTCGTGGTGCGGAATCGTGAATTGCTATATTTACTGTAGTAGCTGACCAACACAACTGGCTAGGTCCCACACCTGAGTCTCTTCACCTGTTGCAGTGTCATGAGAGAGTGGTGGTGCTTGGCCGTGCTGTAACGCTTTGTTGCGGTGTCTCTTGAGCTCCATGTGCGACATCCATGAAGGTTAGACCAACGTTGGTTGACTTGCGCATATTTTTCATGACGGGGTGGTTCAACCACTAACCAGATCAACATCACTTTCTCAGGATATAGCCTCAGAAAGATCACTTTTAGTGCATAGAAATGTTCCATTCATAGGCTTAAGCCGACAGTTCTCCATGGGCTTGAGGCGGCTGGATCCCAGCGGTAGAGGTCCTGGGGCTCTCTACCAAGAGTGGTACTGTACCCAGATCCCCATTGACCTCCCCCGTGTCATGCCTTCCCGGAACTTGCAGGTCGATGAATTACAAAGGCTGAACCACGACGATTTGGTGAACCACTCAACACATGGAAACCCACCATTTGGTACCTTGAGGCTGAACGATACAATGATCTATGATGAATACAATATATCATCTGTGACGATGATTGGAAACAATCCTTGGATTTGGTTCTTAATCTACATCATCCAAATGTTGTTTTGTTGTTTTCTCCGGGGCATTGATTTTTGGTTCAGTGTTAAATATAAATCCTACACAGTGATCCTCCAGCTACCATGCTTGCTCATTTCTTGGTTGCAGCATAAGAAAGGCAGTTCTTTGTGAACCACCATTGCCTTCTGAACCAAATCAAAGCAACCTATAGAGTGGTTAACTATAGAGTCATTTTGATTAACAATGAAATTAATGAACTATAGTTAATTATAGTTATGAATTGACTACAGAGTCAAAATGCTTGACTTAACTCTCGGCATTTTGACTCTATTAGTTAACCATCCTCAAAGCCACTACTGAGCATGCCTTGGAACACGGCTGCATGTTCCACTCGAGGATGGTCTATGGAAAAACCGGCGGCAGCTATCCCATCGCTTTGAAGCTCATCAGAACCAGATTGCAGAAAAACATGTTAGTGACTTGTGTGGACTAGAAAAAAACATGTGACTTATTGGGACTGTTTGCCTCAACAATCAAATTTGAAGCTGTTTTCCATTGCCATATTTAACCATCAACAGTATCATAACAACATTATCCCACTGTGTCGTTCTTCAACCAACGGTAATGCGATAAGTGGTCCGCTGCTGGATGGTGGATATAAGTTATCAAGCCATTGCAAACGTAACAAGCGTGGTGGGCATGACAATCCCTATGCTTCCAGTTGCCATGAAATAGGATTTCTACCAGTTTGTTGTAACTGGGGTTGGTTATCTCCTATAGGCTGGCAACTGGAAGCATGGGGAATGGCATGATTCCACCTGATCACTTGGACCAGTCGAAGGCCGTCGAAGGCACATGGTTTCCACACGGTTTCCTCGTGGTTTCCCCATGGCTTTCCGGTGGTTTCAATACCTGGTGTGGTACTTTGAGATCATGGGAACTCCCTGCGGCTATAAAATTTTGACCATTGAAATCTGCACCTGTGGGTGCGGAGAGCCATGATAGCAGGGAAGGGTCCCAACTTGTGGAAAGATGAGCTGGAGTAGCTTCTGATTTTACATTTGCCTCTGGGTTCAAACCTATTGGATGCCATTTGGGATAATGAACATACATCAATTCCAGCTATTTTGATGTTCACAGTTGTGGTACAGGGTTTTGACCCACAGCCATTTGGTTTGGGCTAGTTGGTTGGCGCTACATTTGATCTTTTTTAAGATATTCAGGTGTGTCAGTCGGATTCCGTCACCTGGACTTTGCAATGGGTGTGGTGGCGGGTGGGTTGGTAGTATACAAGTAGTGTATAAGTACGATGGAAATAGTATATAGGTAGTAACCAGGTAGTATGTAACTACTATGTAAGTAGAATCTAGCTATTATCTAAGTAGTGTACAGCTAGTATATAAGCATTGCAAAAGTAACAGCTAGGATTCCATGGATGTTCCAGGGTCCAGTGATGTTCACTGCCGCCCCCCGCCAGGATTTGTCCCGTGAAGCCCAGCATCGAAAAATTGGGGCAGCAACTGGGCGTCTCTGGCGACTTCTCAACACTTTGCGCCAGCGAAGCTTGGTCGAGTTTGGAGGTCACCATGGGACGTTTCCCAAGCACCACCACCATGTAATGTACGGGTGAGGTTGGAATTGAAGGTCGAACAATTTGGAAGTGACACATGATTGAGACCAAATGCCAGATTGAACATCTTGCAGCAATCCTGACCATACTCGCATTTGGTTGAGGCGTCGACATCCATTATTGACTTGGACATACAGTTTCCCCAAGCGGCTGATTGTTGTGTAAACTGACCATTAGACTTAGACTTGGAAGTTTAAGTAAATTCATGTAAATACTTAATTTCCCCGTGAGCACAGCGACATAGATAGTTCATGACCAACCATGCACTGTTGACATGTTCAAATGACCTTAAAATCCTTTCCATCCCTAAATGTGGTTCCTGCAGTGTCAGAAACTCCAGGCCGTTGGCGACAAAATGTTGCGAGTGGTTCAGAATATATTGATACACCACCATACACCTAAACAATCCCCAAATGTGCATATTTGTTTTAAATGTGCTGTAAGCAAGTGTACATGCAATGCCATTACATGTAAATATATGTTTTATGCATATATCACATGCAACATATGTTGAACTAAGTAGTTTATCTACTGATGCGCACAGGGTGTCAACATCTGTACACATCACCCGACCCACACATGAAAATGATACAGAAAGGCTGGCCCTCGAGGACAGAGACGCATCTAGTGGCTCCATAGAACATGGTGGTCCTGGCTTTGTTTGTTGTTGCGCGGATCATTTGTTTGGTTTTGCTGGCTTGGTGGTTTCTTAGAATTTGGAACCCCAAAAATGGTTGGTTTATGTTGGTTTATTAATATAAATGACCCATATTGGATGACTTGGGTGTGCCCCTCATCACTTGCTGCCACCGCAGATGTCAGGATAAGATCGTGGAGAAGGTGACACCGGGCAGGGAATGGCCATTGGTTGCTGATCCAACACAATCTGTGAGGATAGTCATGTGTGCATGCAATACTTAGGTGTGTATATTCATCACTTCATTTTATATATCTATATTTGAAGACATAGCACGTGTATATATGCATATGTGAACATAAAGATGGAAACATATGTGCATATACATGTTTCTGAATTGTATATGTGGATGCAAAAAGCATTGGCATAAAGATGTGCATTGCGCACACAGACGCACACACACACAGAGCTGTAAATACAAAAACATAAATATATGTCTATCGGTGCACATATAGATCATATGTACATGTACGAATACATTGGCAGGCATCCATATAAACATGTGCAGGTGTGCGTACACACCAAGTATCCCCAGCCCACCGAACTGTAGCAGAAGACGACAGCCATGTGGCGCCAGGTGCCACATCCCTAGATGTGCTGTAGATCAGCGGGGCCATGTATGCCACGTCGCGATGCCTCATGGTTTTCTATGCCTGACATTTCATGCCAAAGATCCTCCCAACGAGTCAGAGAGAATAAGTCGCCATGTCTTGGAGTTTCTCTGCTTGTAAATGGGATATAACCATGGTCATAAATGCGAAGGTAGCTTATAACTTCTACCAACCACAGTTGGTAACCACTTCCCAACCGGTGGTGTGCATCCAAGCACTCGTAGGTACAAATTAGTTGCTAGGATGATCTTCCAAGCGAGAGTTTTCATTGTCAGGCCAACTTAGCCATGCTGGTCAACTGCCGGTGAATGGCACCAACCAGCAATAACCAACAAAAACTGATGATGATTGGTCCATGATGTTGGTTGCACTGGTGGCTAACAGAAAGTGATGAAAGAGCGTCATAAGCCTTGCAATCTGATTGAGAGCTTGTCCAACTCGCGATTTGACATCCTACTTTGCACTCGCTATCCGCCGCCAGGTGTTTGCTGCCTGCAAAGCCAAGTGCAAAGAGATGAAGTTGGTTGAGTTCGAGATACCTCAGAGGAGGGACAGCCAGCCACTTATAACCTAGCAGTGGCAAAGGCATTGGAGACGATCCTGTTCGACCTGTGTGCTTAGAGCAGTGGTGCGCCCCCATTGTAGCCCATGATATCGGTACATGCAGTGACCCGCCAACAGAGCCAATCCACACGCAGGAATTGGTTGGTTTTTGTAGCTTACCAGTCCTCGTTACAAAGGCGACCATGACTAACCATCATGAATATCATCAGCCATGAATCACCATGAACAAACATTGATAAACAATATTGGACATTTGTCGATATATACTGGTTGTCAATGTTATAGGAGTTAAATCGTTGCATTATCAATTTCAAATGATAACTATTTTTGACTCATTATAAACAACAATCATTTGTTCATAGGAGTTCCAACAGGGTCGCCAAGTGTTCGGGGCCGAGCAAAGTTTCATGCCAACATGTCTTGGTACCTCGCTTTGAACACACGATGTTCAACACCATGTTCATATACGATCAAGCCGTAAAAACAGATCTATTCAGCTTCCCACTTACAAAAGTTCACGGGGCGTGAAATCATTTCCACATGGCAAACAGCCTTTTTCATCGCGCAGGCCTTGAATCAAAGTACCTCATTGCGTTGCTCCTCTCCCTCTTTTGAGTTCCCAAATCCATTGGAGCTGTAACTATAGTCAACCAACAATAGGGTACATTCTATTTTGTTAGCTGGCTAATGATGGTCAATCAATGGTTAGTAAATGGCAACGAACTATGGTTCATCGCTGGTTGATCAACGGTGACTCCAACGTCGCTTCTGTCCAGGATCGCCCTGATCTCTGATCCATGGACTCCGGAGAATGATCTGCTGACAGCCGCCATGAAGCTGAAACGGCCCATCATTGCCGACAAGCACAAGCATCTGGGCCCCGAACCGGGGGTGATCATCGCCGGTGGTGATCGTAACCAGGTTGAGTTGGTGAGCCTAGGTGGGTTACACCAGTGATGAGTAACCAGGGTTACCATTCTTTACCTTGTAGCTGGGATATAGCCATGGTCATAAACCCTATGAGGTAGCTATGTAGCTGCACTAACCTCTATAACCATGGTTACCAGTGGGTTGGTCCGCCTGGTTGCGATTAGAGCCCGGCCTGCTTGGGAGGCCCGCTGGCTGCGACGTGGGAGGTCATAAGTGGCTGAAAGTGGGGGGCCCCTTTAGCAGCTGTAGAAGCAGTATGGCCATGGGTCAATATTAACCAACCAACTAATGGGGGTAATAACCGACAATGATAAGGGAAAACAATGGTTAATGATAGGGGAACCAGGGGTACGGGGTTTTGACCCATAGCCATATTCCCTACAAGGTACCATGTATTTCTCCAGTGGTTTATTTGAAAAAAATCATGATTCATTCAAACAAATCATGTATTTGAATAAGGTACCATGTATTTCCCACCTGGCAGCTTGCAAGACCTGGGTATGGCTCGATGGCCCGCGACTGAGGGAAGACATTGCCAAGTTGTATGCCTGAGCAGTGCCATGATGCAGGTCCTTTGCCCTAACTACTAGGCATTGGCTGCGTCGATCGTACAGGAGGAAGCAGTTCCCTTTTCGGTGCATCGCCAAACATGCGAGCACTGCCTTTTGCGTTTGTTACAAGAAGTCACAAGCAGCATGAGAAGCTTTGAGTTTTAACAACACAGGGCTTGAAAACTCCTGTTACGAAGAAAACTATTTTCCTGCAGTTACAATCGCTGATCACATATATGTTTATATTTATATTTGTATATTTAGATATATATATATATATCTTAAATATATATATATATATTTATTTATATTTGTATATATATATATACATAATATTATCCCTTAAACCTGAGCAAAGCAACTCATTTTTACATGTGTTGAGCGTGTTTTTTGCTGCTGGTAAACCGCTGAATGTTCTAAAGCAGTGACAACCAACTGTTGAGTTGGTGCCAACCAGCGAAGCTCTACCCAACCACTGGCAGATCAGTCGTTCCAAGAAACAACATGGTTTGTAGCTTTGCTTGTGGCGAACTACTATAGCTACCCTATAAGTAACCTAAATCTACCAACAACCCAACAATCTATAGCTAGCCCCAATCCGCGGCCACATAGACCTGGGTTTCAATTTCGAGCGATGGCCCCACTTGAGATCAACAGGTCCTGACCAAAGCGTGGTTAGTTAACCATCAACATCAACAACCACTGGTCAATTCTTCCCCCTTTGCGCTATCAACCATGTTTGAGCCTCATAACCTCAATTGCAGAGCTTGATCTGGTGGATGGGTAGGGAGCGTTGGTGAGCTATCGCTTGCATTGCGCTGTTTTTCTTTTTCTGAAAAGGAAGAGCTGAGAGCTGGGAAGTGCGGCCGCGGGTTGATGGCTCAGAACTCGCCATGTTTAGTCCGACTTGTCGTATCAAGCTGATGGTCCAGCTGGGTTAACCGATAGCAGATTCCGATACTTCATCCTGATATTAAATCAACGATGGTTAATCCTTAGCCTCCAAACGTGGCGAAACAGTCGATTAATTGATATCAATGTTTGATAATATGCATGTGTGTGTGTGGGTCAATAGGTGAATGATCAAAGTCATGGTTTACCCCTCAGTCGAGTGAGGGCTTGTAGGTGGTGGGGGATATACTGGATGATTGTTGGAACCCCCCAGGGTATGGATAATTCCGCGACGGTGGTAGCTAGAGCTTAGCCACTGGACTCCCCTCATCCATGATATCGCTGACTCCAGATGCTTTGGTGTCCTGAGCTAAAAGCATCCCAGTTACAGCTAATCCATATCTTCAGATATGGTCAGTAGATTCTGGTACCATTGAATTGTTTTACCAAAACCCTCAATCTGGGATTAACCAAAGAAAAACGCTGGGATTGCACGCGAAAGTAAGTATGTGAAAGATGTAGATTCAGTGTGGTTCTCGGTGAGTATCAGGGTTCACATTTGAATATCCAACTGGTTGCACTATAGGGATATCAAAATCGTGAAGCAGACCATGTCGTGAAAGACATATCAACCCATCTCCAGAGTTCATGTGCGGGGCTTCAACCATGGATATGGCTATGGGTCAAAACCCCGTACCCCTGGTTCCCCTATCATTAACCATTGTTTTCCCTATAGTTTGTTGATTATTATCCACCACTAGTTGGTTGGTTAACTGCTTGACCCAGCTCGCCATATGAAGCCTATAAGGTAACTGAACTAAGCCCTGTAATCATAGCCACCCGTTGCTGGACATGGCACATCTTTCATAGCCTATTCCAGGGGCAGTAGGGCGGGCCCCACGAAGCACGTCAACGACCTGGTGGCGGCTACTGGGGTCCTCTGGCGCCATGACACAGCTATGACGTCGTTTCTTGGGTTTAATGTATCACCCATGCACTGGGAATAGCCATGAATAGCTGGTTGGTGGTTGGATTGTTTTTTTCCAGGAACTATTAACAAATGATTGGTTGACTATTTTGTTTTCACAGGAGTTCAATCCACCAACCAGGTAGCCGTGAATTAACCAGTGGTTGGTGGTTTCTAAATCCATACATGTTGCTGCTTTTATTTGATTATATGCATGTATCCGTGGGTTTTTTTGCTAGCATGTCTCTATCAACATCTATGTGTCCATAGTGATGTCACACATTGAAGTCTATTTTGGTACATCAGGGTATAACTATATTATAGCTTTGTAAATGAATGTCATTTGGCCATATACATATGAATATGATATTACATGACATAGTCATATGTGAATAACTTGATTTGTTTCTATTGTCATATATACCTGTACAATAGGGCCTTATGTAGTTTAATTCAACAGTAATATTCTATAATTAATCATAACTATATGTCCATATAATTGCATATCAACCATTTTGATTAATGTTACAACTATAAACGCATGTTTGTTTGCAACTATATGACTACAACGATATATCACTATATAACTTAAACTATTAGCTTTATAACTACATAGCTTGAACTATGAATTGTTTATAGATAAGCTATATACATAGCTATTTAGCTTCTATAGGTTATAACTATTCATAGAGCTGTACTGTAAATTACTGATAGTACTGAACTATATATACTAGCTGGTGGTTTTAAACATGTTTTATTTTCCATAGTAATTATAGACAAATGGTGTTGGTTGACTAAGATTTCTGATAGGGGTTGAAACCACCATCAACCACCATCAACCACCATCATATCAGCCATCAATCATCATCAAATGTAGATTTTGTTGGGGTTAAACCACCATTTTTCAGAGGGGTTCTGATGGGGTTGAAACCACCAACCAGTAAACCATTATTAATCATTATCATTATCAACCCCTATTATTAACCATTATTATCATTACTTAAGGGGTTAAACCACCAAGCAGATAGCCATTTCGTTGGACCTTTGGCCAGTTGCCGCCAGGCCTTGCGCAACCGCGGCCCTGGAGTTGGGGCCCCGGCTGTGGCTTTGGGAGCCAGCGAGGGGTCTCGTGGGGGCTGCCCGTAGCGATGACTTCAGGATGGATCTAGGGATGACGGTGAGTTGTAAGGGTGGTTGATAGGACGGTTTCTTAAGATGATAATTAAGGTCTATTAAGCATCTTGTGCTTAATCTTATTTTCAAGGATGGTTTATATGTTTTTGGGATCAAGGTAGTATTGTGGTTGACCATCATGGTTTAATCAATGGTATTGCTGGTTCAGAATGGCATTAAACCATATTGGGTTACAAGGTACTAAGGGCAATCTATTAAGGCATGATGGTTTAATGGCCTTGATGGTTTAATGGCCTTGATGGTTCAATGGCTAGATCTACCACGCATTGATCCGGATGAATACCAGCCATATCGCCCACCAACCATTGAGCGGGTGGGCGAGTTTATTGATGTGGATCTACCATTTGTGGCATTGAGATTGTTTATTCAAGGTATACCGTTCGGCACTGATGATTGATTAAGGATTGTTGATTCCTTGATAGCGGTTGAGAATGGCTACAGCGTAAACATCAACCAGTTGTGGATTATATGCCCAAGATATGCCCTTGGTGTCCACGGGTGGTGATTTGTAGAAGTTTCGGCTGATATGAGTACAGTGCTTGAGATTCACAAGCCAATGGGTTAAGATGAACTCAAAGTTGATCTAGATAGGTGTGTAACACGTTCGGGGGATAATGATTTGCAGATAGGTGACTGATGGAAAGAGCATTCAGAATTGGGGAATGCAGCATACTATTGGTTACTCAGTTCACCCACTTCCCATATTAATGATTAATGAATTCCAGCACCCCTGGAGTTTTGCTCCTATACACAGTTCTATTGAATTCCTTACCTAAATCTCAGTGAGTTGTTGCCCAAAACAAGTTCTGGCAAGGACATTCCTTTTGCATCCTTTGCTAACACCATACAGTATTGGAACAACTAGCTAGCGAACCCCTTCCACCATCAAGATTTCAAGATAGGGGCCCACTTTTACGACTAATATGTTTGCACTTGAATGTGTTCACCTTTGCGGTTGTGTTTAAATCAAGAGAAATTTGGATCATTTCTTATACCTTCCATGCCATGTTTCCTATTTGGTTTACTATCCATTTGTGTGTTTATCTTAGCATGCTAAACCCTACAAAGCATTGCCAAACTATCTTTTGGCAAGGCAAACACGTTTTCTCATTGAAGTCCATTGTTGAGAGAAATCGCAACGCAGACCTCAACAGCGCACTCCAACATACAAAACCCTGGGAGACAAGGAATGTTACTTATTCTGGGTGGAAAGACTGTTGCTATCATGTGTTCACGATGAGATTTCAGGGCAACCAGACAGAAAACCAAATAACCACCAAAATCATGGCAATCCCCAGAACAGCTTGGAACAGCATCGAGTGCCACTAGGGGAAACTTATTGTTTGGAGAAGGGATGATGGTTCAATTTGGGGAAGGTTCGTGGATGAGCAGCTCTCCACAATGGCCAGCAAGGTGTGCGGGAAAGTTGGAGGTGCTGGGAGACAACCATTGGAGGCAGGGCGGCATACAGCTGACCATCCGATAGGACTGATGGATGAGATCCAGTTGCTGACTCAAGGATCCAAAGGCCCCCAGCCAACTACGAGGTCCAAAAGCTGTTTTTTTCCTGACAGGGGAAACTGCCATATGTTGAGTGGTCACAATACGTTTAATGGCTTTTGGTGCCAAGGCTAATGTCAACAACAAGTTGATCAAGCAGATGATGCAGCACTTATTGGCAGCACATCGCAATAACAATTCACTATGGTTGCGCCTTTCTGGGCTGGTTGATTTGGTGAGGCTGGTCAACTATCCCGTTCGTAGCCGACACTGGCAGGCTCAGAAAAATATGTGTATAGTTGGTGAATCGTCAATCTGATTAGGCGAGCTTTTGGAGCAATCCGCAGTCAAATGTAGTCAACAAACTTCTCGGTTGATTTCTTCCGGGATGCTTCCTTGTGGCCTGGGAACTTTGATTTATTTCCAACTTGCAGCAGGAACCAAGCACTGTCCCCAGGCCAGAAAGGGCAACAGACGAGGAGTTGCTAAGCCAACTATTCGTTGATTGGTGTTGATGTGGCTGTTTCTTAGAACAGGGAACCCCTAAATCTTCCAGATGTAATCATTTCTTCTAGTAGACCAACAACCACTTTGGGGTGTACCCCTACTTTGAGAAACCACCATATATCATTGCTACTGCTGATAGAGCCATGTCACACTTGGCGAATCATCAGAATCCATTGTGTAAATACCTCCGAGAGCTATCGAGAGACATGAAATGGAAAGCGATGCGTCAATCACGAGAGCCGAAAACAGCAAATCCAGTGGGCGGTGTTTTTTGATTGTAGGTCATTATCTTCCGGTAACCAACTGGTGAATAATTGCAGAAATCGTTGAACCATTAAATGTTTGACCCTTCTGATTTATTAAGCGTTGTGAGCCACTAGTGACCATTGCTCACCATCAACAATGTTTGTCAAATAATATCAACGATTATTAACCAATGCGAATCACCATTAACCAAGATAAAGAATCATTAATTAACTTTGAAGATCACTAGAATTGCCTCCCAATATCTTCGTGCTAATCTTAGATCCGTTGGGTGTTTCTCAAAATAGGGTACCCCCAAATTATCCTTCATTGACCATTTATTCTAGGTATAATAAACCAAGCCTTTTTGGGTTTCCCCTGTCTTGAGAAACCACACTGTTAATAAACCTCATATTCGGATCACCAGCTATGATAAACTCGGGGTGCAACCAATGGATGCAGCCAGGCTCAACGGCGAAGCAAAAGTCAAAGCGAACCTTTGGGCAAGGCACGGACGGTTGCGTTCAACGGGGTCGTTTTGTTTCAGGGCCAGGCAGGCCAGGGCATCAGTAGAATGCAGAAGTGGCATGTGTTATAAGACTAATATGCTAGATAGATAGATAGATAGATAGATAGATAGATAGATAGATAGATAGATAGATGGATAGAAGGTGTATATATTTATATATAGATAGATGTCCTACATATGTATGGTATGTTTATACTTGTATTTGCAGATGTGCTTATTCACACACATTACATTCTGCACAATTGACTTGTGATATATTGTGGTGCACTTGTTTGTATCTATATACATAGGTTCTGTAGGTGTCAAATACGTGTTTGATTGCATGTGCACATACAGTATGTATGTACGCGTCACAAATCTATACCGTATAATTATGATGTATATATATATACGTAAATTGTAGATGTTTGATTGCATACAATAGATACAAATATACATGGCATGGTTTTAATGATATACCGTATGCTTTAATGATATGTGTATATGCATAGATATTTTGATATACGTTTGTGTGTTTGTTGTTGAACGGTTATATGCATGGAAGTCGCACCCAGTTGCACTGCACTTGTGCCCAATTGCGCTTTGGCACGTCACTCACACAACATGGACATGCCAAAGCTAGATAATATTTATTACATCATACTCACACCTTGCACATATATACATCTTGGCTTATGAGCACATGTACACACATATTTCCTGGGCATATATTTTTTTGCATACACATGTGAATATCTATAATTAAGGACATGCGCAGATGCAGAGACTCATATCTAGATATGGACAGAACTCCACGATTGTGTCCTGTACTCTAATTGAACCATACAATCAAAGGTAGCCCCCAACATGTCCACACTTTGTGCTGTCATACACATTCATTCATGGGAGTTCCATGTAGCTCTTAATTAAGAAACACTCTGTTTCCAAAGTGTTGGGTAGCCCCCCCGTTGCTGGATATACCCATGTAGCAAAGGCATCGGGTTTTTAGATGTTCCTCAGAATAAACAACAGACCAAAACAGAGATGGTGATCAATCCTTATCAACTTCACCAGTATTGCTCGCTATCAACCAGCATTCATCACCATTCCGTTGCTTCTCAACATAGGGGTCCTGCCAAATCATCCAACGTTTTAACCAACCAACTCTGGGGGTTCCCTATATTCAGAGACCTCCATTCGTTCAAACAACGATGGTTTCAGCTATCCAGATTGTTATACCCTCCCTGTGGGGTGCCATGTCCGCTACAAGGTGACCGATGCTGGACGTGAGTGGGGAGCTTGGGCGGATGTGGGTGGCTGGGAAGGACCTAGAGCTTTGATATAGGTTTGTCCATCAATGTTGGTACTGATTATTAGTGGATTGTGATGGTTTACATAGTGGCTGAATATACTGGTTGATTCACAACGAACATCTTGGTTTGTCCATAGTCATGATGGTACTGACCATCCAAGTTCATAACCATCACTATTAGGGAAACCACCAGTTGTTGAGGGTACACCATTTGTGGACAAAACCATATACCTGGCAATAATAATTGCACCTTGCATACCCGATTTCCCAGACGTTCTATTGGAAAAGGGAATTGTTCATTGCCAGGTTGGTTAATCAGAGGGAATACTAGATCACAATTCCTAATGATGGGCCACTATGGTTCTCAACCTAAATCGGAGTTTTCCATACATTGGGTACCCCCAAAGCATCCTTCCGTTCAAAGACCATACAGACTACATTTGAAGAGTCTCAAAGCCTGTGTTTCTACAGGTGCTTCCTAAACTGGAAGAAACTCAGGAGTTACCGTGTAAGACAGCGCATCTAGATTGCAGCTGCCAATTGTGAAATCTTCAAACTCTGGCTTATGAACCGCGCTACCCAACATATTATCACAACATGTTGCCATCTCACATGTTGTGATCTTGACATATACACATAGTGCTTTACACACCCAACTTGTCCTGCTTCTAAACCGCGTCCTCGCGGATGATATCATGAGTTCCACGGAGTCTTCTCCAAGAGGAATTCTTTTACAGCTTCTAGAACAGCCTGTACTAGTTTACCTAAACCTAAATGGCTAACAGATATACGCATCATATATATATATATATTTATTTATAGATAATTATCATTTATTTGTTTATTTACACCTGACTTACACCATAGCTGTATGTGACCTTTCCATCATCAGTTTGTACGTTTTTTTGGTCCCGAAACCTGTCCGTGATCCAGGCAGAATGGCTGGGCGGCTGATAAGAAGGCAAAGTTTTCCTTCGCAGACAAGGCCCAGCAGCGCAAGCGGATCGCGACCGGCGGTTTCGGTTGAGGCACTGGGCACGTTTTCGAACAGCGGGCGCAAGCATTAGATTGAAACAAAATTCCGGCTTGAAGCTTCCAAATTTTGATTGTTTGACCATTTTATCAAGTATTATCAACTCCTATCAACCATTTTACGAACCATTACCAACCATAATCAACTATCAATTTATCAACATTGTGTGTTGTTTGAAGAGCTTTTTATCATACCTCCACCCTTCGGGACCGGTGGCCGCACTGGACCTCGGTTCAAGCCACCAACGTTGCAGTATTCCAATGAGTTCAGATACAACAGTGAAAAAACACCCTTGGCATTTGGGATGCATAGTCATGTAGGGATTTCATAGGGGTTATATAGGGTCAAGACCATTATATAATTATGGCTATATACAGGGAATAATAACCAACAATGATAGAAACTACAGTGTGTTTCTCAAATTGGATTCCTCCTAAAATCACCTGTGGATCATCTAAAACAAACTATGGCTGGGGATGGTATGGCTGTCCCCTATTTTGAGAAACATCCACAACGATTCCCTTGGAAATAGTTGTAGATCATTTGCATCCCATCTTGCTCCACTGTTCTTGTCAACTTTTTCGTGGAAAGTCTCCATGTGAACAGTGAACGGCCTCAAGAAACCCGTTACTGATGAGTACATGGGATTCACAAACACATATGTAGGTCATGAGGTCACGCAACGATTGAGTTTTGATCTCTAAAGGACAACAAGAGCCGTTTCAGCTCTAGACCCAACGTTTGGCAACCTTCGACCCATCACAGAAATCCAGTGTATTGATCCCAACAAAAACGGATACAAAGCGGATACAAAGCGGACAATCTTATATGCTGCCGTGACGCTTGTCTATTTGGATGGTCATGATCATTTATAACGCCCGTAGAAGATGTATCAATTCTGGTGCATCAACATCTTATATAATCATCGTATGTTGTTTTTTGTCTGTTCAATCCATCATGGGTTTTGTTTCATAATCATGGTCGCATCATATGGATAAAGCATTTTGTTTCTAATTGTGATACCTACTAATTGTTTTTGTTTCAAAACTGGTTGGTGGTTTCAAACATTTGTTATTTTCCATTGTAATTATTAACAATTGGTTGGTTCACTGACAATCATGATGCATCAAGATGCTCTCATCGGTTCCTCCATTTGGATCGCACCGCCAGGTTTCCATGGCCAAAACGGCGCCGGTGGGGTGAGGCCGAGGCGAGGCAATGTTTCAGCAGTGAAAATCATGGATCATGTCAGTCATTCACATGGGAAACCTGGATGAAACCTGAGCTAAACCACTGGGGAATTCACGTTTTCCAGAGGTATGAAGATTCGATATGTTTTGCTTCACCGAATCAAGTTGAGGAAGAAAGAACATGTTTGAATTATTATAGTAATTGGTGAATTATTCCATCATGGTCGTCGATCCTTCCATCAATGTGAGACCCATCATAATGAGAGAAATAGTTTCTGATTTTCCGAACTAATTACTCAGATCATTGATGGGTTGCTCACCCATGTAGGAAATCTCACTACTCAAATCTTTGCAGCTTACTCATATTGAGATCATGATAGTGGTCGAATCCTCTCGAAATTGCTGGGTTTTCCCCGGCAGCTTTGTGACTTTAGGGCAGATAGGTGGTAATGGCCAGCTGCAACCGTTCCCGCAAGGTGGTCGTTCTGGCACGGATGGGTCATCATCATCTTGAACTCATTCCCACATATTCCGACAATCATAGGGGTGTTGGCAAAGCCATAAGGAACCCCGAAAAAATGATTGGTTTCTGATGATGAATCATGAATATTGGGTGTTTGGAAGGTCCCCTATTTTGAGAAACCACTTTATCCAAAAGTGTGGGGTAGTTGCCTGGAATAATCAGAAACCATTCTGCAGTGAATGCATCACTTTTGAAGACTTTGATAGTGTTGAATCACACGTTCCTTGATGGCTATTGAGTATAGTATCCCTAAAAAGCTCCAACAATCGGCATCCCTATTCACTCTCTATATTGCCGTTTTTTCAAACATCTCACTCAAGATACCTCTATGCCCAGTGTGGGCATGTTTTCCGTATCCGATCTGTTGGACTTGTGCTAGCAGCTATAACTATACATTTCAATACAAGGCAACTTTCCTTTGCGACTACAGCTGCAAGGCCGCAGCTGAACAGCTGAAGTGAGTCCTTGAGAGTCAGAGAGCTGAATGTACGATGTAGTTTCACACAATCTTACGATAGCTCACGAGCCATCGCGCATTAGGCATTAAATGCCGGTAATGTTGGTGTGGTGTGAACTTCGGGCATGCCAGGATGCAAAGATTGATTTTCGATCAGATCCCAGGACATTGCGATCACAGTCCATACATGTCACATGTCCATACAATCCCCACGCCTCCAAGGCATCCGATACCATCCTCATCCCCATGGTCCATGGGAACCTGGTATAGCACCTCAGGACGGGAAGCATTTTCATAGTCTCGTTCCATATTGATTTTCAACCATTTTCAGATGATCCCGCACTTTGAGGGTGCCACTTTGGGTACCCTTTCTGGCCTACACATTGACCCGAGTCCAATGGCAGAACAAATTCAGCATCTTAGTTTGCCCGTAGATCACTTAGAAGCACCGCCAGGGACTCAGAGTTTCTGGAACTTGAAAAGATCTTGGCTGCCATGGATGTGATGGACTCAAATGATCTCAAATGACCATAAGGGTTATATAGCTGCGAATGGGTAGTCATGCTGGGGTGGTCATCCAACCGATGGATAGAGACAGAGAACATGTCACAAATCCAAAACGGAAGTCAATCACTTTCAGCAGGATTGCGGTAAAATTCACAGATGTATCACCATGGTGGACTTTCTTGAATTAAAACACGAGTTGCCCGAGGGTGCTATATTTGGAGGTCTTCAGATGCTACTTAACATGGTTGATGCTCAGGAGTTGCCTTCAACCAAACAGACCTGGGTGGGAGTGGTTTTCAGAGATCAACTGAGAACACCATTGATCCATATCCAGTTGTATAGGGGATCCGCCGACCATATTCACTACAAGTGTGCGGTCATTTGGCATAGAGAAATTCTACCTCTTGCCATTGTCATTTCTCGATTGCAGATGGTTGCTTGCAGTATTGACTGCAATTGTCAGTAGCAAAAGCTGACGTCTCTGGGTGAGTGGAAGTTGAACCATGGCAGTCAGCACACGTACAGTTATGTATGTTGATTCACCTTCCAGTTGAGAAAACTGCCAGTTTGGGCTGATGAATCTACCAAAGGTATGAAAACCTTGTTTCCTGATCACCATCGCCCCATTTGGAAACATGACCCATGTTCAACAACCATGATGTTGGACAGGGCTTCTGGGGAGTCATTTCGGAGGTTCCTGGGGACAGAATGGCAAAGCATGGAAGATCATGGAAGTCTTAATCCGATCTGACAAGGCATCAACACATCCATGGCTTCAAGGCTCCCCACAACTGCTCGCAGCCGGCCACAACTTGTCAGAGCCATCCACCAGCGGCTGACTCAAGCAGTTTGGGGAGCCTTGGGCCGGCCTGTCATCGAGGAGCCTGGCCATGTTGTCAGGAACGTTCCTCCATACTGCGCTAGCTTCGCAGAAAAAGGCGAGTGATCTGAACGGTGGACCCCAGGCAGTTACCCCAATTGTGGTAGCCCCCCGAACTGGTCGAAATCTCTCAAGCGCAGTTCGTTCCCACAACGTGCAGGTTGGAATCCCTTCAAAGATGCTGAATCCGGGGATCATTTCTAACCCTGGGGGGTACCGATGGTGGGAATGCCAACCAGCATCGGCTCGCAAGCAGCAACTGTATTGCCTTTATGGCCAGGGTAGATATCTAGACTGCACAAACTCATATCAGTTCTCTCCATGAATCGTGGGTTTGTTTTTCCGATTTGTTTCTTGTCTCCAAGTGAGACTTGGAAATGAATGCTGTCAGGAGCAGCATGTTTTGTTGAGTTGTCCTGTGCTTAGAGGAAAACGCTTCGATGGCGTTGTCGTGTGCTTAGAGGAAAACGTGTAGATGGCGTTGTCCTGTGCTTAGGGGAAAACGTGTAGATCGCGCAATGCAGAATTCAACCCTACACTGAAATGTGATGTTTGGTGATGTCCGACGGGAAGGGAATTTCTGACACCAAGAGACAAAGGCAACCAACCATGTTTATCTATTTCAGATTTCCTCATTTTGGCCGCTCAGTAGCTTTCGTGCCACAGTCTTATTATGCTCGGCATGCTTGCCTAAATTTCATTGGCCGGTGGAAGATGCACATTATACTGGTTGGTGGTTTCAAGCATTTTTTATTTTCCCTAGTAGTTATTACCAAATGCTTGGTTGACTAATATGTTTGATAGGGGTTGAAACCACATGAAACCACATGAAACCACATGAAATCACATGAAACCACATGAGACCACATGAAGCCCCATGAAACCACATGAAACCACCATCAACCACCATCAACCATCATCATCTCAGCCATCAACCACCATCATATCAGCCATCAATCATCATCATATCAGCCATCAACCATGATCATATCAGCCATCAATCATCATCATATCAGCCATCAATATCATCAATCATCATCATATCAGCCATCAATCATCATCATATCAGCCATCAATCATCATCATATCAGCCATCAATCATCATCATATCAGCCATCAATCATCATCATATCAGCCATCAATCATCATCATATCAGCCATCAATCATCATCATATCAGCCATCAATCATCATCATATCAGCCATCAATATCATCAATCATCATCATATCAGCCATCAATATCATCAATCATCATCATATCAGCCATATCAGCCATCAATCATCATCATATCAGCCATCAATCATCATCATCTCAGCCATCAACCACCATCATATCAGCCATCAATCATCATCATATCAGCCATCAATCGTCAATCATCATCATATCAGCCATCAATCGTCAATCATCATCATATCAGCCATCAATCATCATCAACTATAGATTTTGTTGGGTTCTGACGTCATCATTGCTGCACTGGCACGTCCTCATGCACTGCCTCAAGCTCCGCAGCTGTCCTTGCGCATCAGTTGCTAAGCCTCGTCGCGAACTTCCCTGTGCCGAAAACATGGCTCTCCGCAGCAGGCAGGGGGAAGATTTATTTATTAGAGAAGCATACTGGAGCCTATGTCTACAGATTCTGGGTTCACGGACATGTATGTTTTGAATATTCAGGTGTTGCTTGACATGAACTACTTTCTACGATCCAGTCTTCTAGGACTATGCAAGTCGGGTTTCGAAGATTGCTCGATGTCCGCATCACAGCTAGCCTTATCATGACCTGTTCCTCGTGGTAGCCATTGGGATTGGTCTCAGAGGCTCAAAATCTTTGATGCACTGGGAAGGGCAGTAGTAGCTGAGTTGTTTGTCATGTGGCCAGAGGATCATCATAGTAACCAGTTATCATGTGTCCATAGCAGTTAAACTCTGTGTCATGTCACCAGCTGAGTTGTTGTTTGTCATAAGAATTGCCGGAAGCAGAATTTGACCTTGCAGATGCTGCAAGTTGACCAATACTATATTATATATATTTTACGTCAGATGCATGCGCATGTTTTTGCACATGCCGGTGCATAGAAACTGTGCATCACTTACTGCGTGCTGCATCGTGGATTGACATGCATGACTGCTGGTTGCAGCAATACTTTGTGTGCGTATGATCCATATTTGACCAATACCAAGAAGCAGTGAATACACGTTAATACCAGCCAACAATGCTGCTAGATCGTATGGGACAACCCCTCGTTGATGGCTCAGCATAGGGACTGATACTCATGCAGGCTCTGGTTTCTAGCTAGGCTTGTTGCAACCCATTGCGTGAATATCCACAAGCCAGTGGCATTTTTCGAACCATTGAATGAGTCATTGAACTACCATCTTGCAGAAGCTTGTCTTAAATTGCCTGCGAATGCTGACATGTATTGGTGCTTGTCCATACGCCCACTTGGATTGTTTGTTTAGTTTAATCCATACAAAAAAGAGACTGAGACTGAAACACAAAAATGTTATCCATCAACATCCATCAGCCACCAGTAGATTCAAGATGTTGAGTTGCTTTGCTTTTTAACAGTTAACATCAACCATCAACCAACCAATCAGATGCTGGAATCCATCAACCAACCCATTGTGGATTTTCTACCAACCAACTGCTGCAGTGACACCTGGCATGGCCCCCTTATGGGACCCACGATGCAACGCAGCACAGGCTTCTGTCCGTGCTGGCCCTCGTGGGTGCGTTGCAGCAGGCTCAGCGAACGCATCACTACATGCTTGGATGTGCATGGTCCTTTGGAGTTGTTTTTGATTATGTTCATATGGGGGTTTCTCAAAATGGGGAGCCCCAAAAATGGCTAATTTATTACTATATATGGTTAATAGTGGATGATTTGGGGGTACCCCTTTTTTGAGAAACCACCATATGTATCAGTAGGTCATTGTATTGTCTAAGGGTGTGTGCCCCCGATGAATCTGGCAGCTGGTTACTGCATCGCTGTCACACGATGGTTGGATGGCTGGTGGGTGTAGTCTGGTTGCACCCGTACTGCTTGTGTTTTCTTTATAGGATTCCCATCATGAGTCTACAACCCCATTGCCAGTTAACATAGAAGCATAACCCGTTACTTTCGGAAAGAACCATCAGTCGAAAGAACCTGGCTGTTGGGAGCAAAGAGGCTACCAGAACTTTTATGACCAAATGGATCCAGATGGGGGTTTCTGAAAACTAGGGGACCCCAGAAATGCTTGGCTTTCTATAAATGACTATGGGATGATAACTGGGGCTACCCCAAGCTGGCTTGGGCAACCGCCAAATGGTAGCTACAGCACCCAGATGTAAAACAGGGTCTTCTCCAGGCGTGTGGATTTTCAGTGCTGGCTTCGGCTCTGAGGTGCTGCATTTTCAAGGCAGGGAAGCAGTGTAGCCCGGGGTCTCCGGTGCCTTTAACGGGGGGAGCGACGTAGGCCAGGAGCTACTGGGGCTGGCCACCAATTCACAGTTTCAATCCCATGAACTGGGTTTGAAGCTGCTCAGGAGTTTTGTTCAGGAGATCGACAGATTGCTATCCTCTTGTTGTGCATACCCTGTATGCCGCGAAAGATGAGGCTCTTGTGTTATCTTGTGTTTTTGTTGTTTTTTCAGAAGGTGTAAAGACCGTGGTGATTATTTGTTGTGATGAACAGTTCAGAGGCTGCTTACTCAGCTGGCGAGAAAGGACGTCCAAGAGGAGCCAAATAAAGACAATCACACTGTTCACTGGCAGAAATCACCCAAGGAAGCTTTCCGTGCTTCTTGCATGTCCCAGCATAAAGAAACCGGTAACGAGTCACAGCTAAGCGGACACGGTTTTGGAAAAGTTGGTGGCACATCATTCATGTTTGGGAACCTCAGGTACTGCATCGCGTCATAATGGAACGACATGACAAAGCGGGTATGGTCAGACCGAAGGGCCAAACAATTACAGATCTCATATTCCTTGACATTATGTATATCTAATGATATCTTGACTTAGATACTAAAAAGTTGTTTGATTGGTAAAGAGATTCCCCCATATTGGGCCTAGATCAAATGCTGAAACTCCAAAAAACTGGTGGCTCCTGGGTGGAAATCCCAACCGCTGGCGCTTCGCCGGTTCAAGGCTACAGCCTTCACTGGCAGCGCTGGGCTCCGAAGGGCCCCTGTGAACGTGAGGGAGTTGGGCTGCCCCAGGTTTCTGATGTAGTGTCATGTGGGACATGATTTTATCATATTCTATCTATCAATCAATCAATCTATCTATCCAACTATCAATCAATCTATCAATCAATCAATCGATCAATCGATCTATCAATCAATCTATCAATCAATCAATCTATCTATCAATCAATCAATCAATCAATCTATCAATCAATCAATCGATCAATCGATCTATCAATCAATCTATCAATCAATCAATCAATCTATCAATCTATCAATCAATCTATCAATCAATCTATCAATTAATCAATCTATCAATCTATCTATCAATCAATCTATCAATCTATCAATCTATCAATCAATCAATCTATCAATCTATCTATCAATCAGTCTATCTATCAATCTATCTATCAATCTATCAATCTATCTATCAATCAATCAATCAATCAATCAATCTATCAATCAATCAATCTATCAATCTATCTACCAATCAATCTATCTATCAATCAATCTATCTATCAATCGATCTATCAATCAATCTATCTATCAATCAATCTATCAATCAATCAATCTATCAATCAATCTATCAATCAATCTATCTATCAATCAATCTATCAATCTATCTATCAATCAATCAATCTATCTATCAATCTATCTATCAATCTATCTATCAATCTATCTATCAATCTATCAATCAATCTATCTATCAATCTATCCATCTATCTATCTATCAATCTATCAATCTTTCAATCTATCAATCTATCTATCAATCAATCAATATATCAATCAATCAATCTATCAATCAATCAATCTTTCAATCTATCTATCAATCTATCTATCAATCAATCAATCTATCAATCAATCTATCTATCAATCAATCTATCAATCAATCTATCAATCAATCAATCTATCAATCTATCTATCAATCAATCTATCAATCTATCAATCAATCAATCAATCAATCAATCTATCTATCAATCTATCTATCAATCAATCTATCAATCAATCAATCTATCAATCAATCAATCAATCAATCTATCAATCTATCAATCTATCAATCAATCAATCAATCAATCAATCAATCAATCTATCTATCAATCTATCAATCAATCAATCAATCAGTCAATCAATCAATCAATCAATCAATCAATCAATCAGCAGCTTCAAGTTCCATATTCACATCCTAGCTTGACGTTCAAAAATGAGGATCTCTGATGAATCAAGAGGTGTACATGGGCTGTCTACGGAGACCTCCAGATCCCATGGACCGTCCTAGTCACCTAGAGGACCTAGAGAAGCTGAGTACATAACCATCCTGCTGGTGCTGCTTTTGCTGCTGTGCCCCAGCAATAGGTGCGACCGTAACTAACGTGCCTGAACAAAAAGAAGTCTGGCAGCAGCATTTCCATGGCGTTCTGCAACATTTGAGGTGATTTCACATCAATGGTTTATACCATGAATCCCATGCCGAACAACTGACTGGTCGCATCCACTTCTCCGCAGGGGAACCATATTGACTTCAAACAAGTTGAAAAGTTGATGTGACTAGATGGGCCAACTGTATGATATGCTTCTGATGTTTGCTACACTGGATGGTGCCAATGGTGATACAGTGATGCCTGCGCAACTGCACAACCGTTTGCTTGGCCTCCGGGATCCCATTTTTGGAGCTGGTTGGTTTCGAGCTGACCACAGCTGGTCTCCAACAGCAACGAACGCCAACAAGACGTGCTGCGGCGATCGTGAAACATACGCTTTGTTAAGAGAAGTGTACCCACATGAATGGCTGTTTGTAAAGGCAGCCTCAACTTGCAAAGCTATGCCAGACAATGACTCTGGTCAAGGTCCTAACATTCAGAGCCGCCGCTTTGCGGAGATGTGAACCTACCCTTACTTTTTGCGTTTGCCAACGCGATCTGGAGTCCTCAAACCACTGATCGGAGAATTTGTTAAAGTTCGTTAGAGTTTCTCACATTGTTTGTTTCTATCCTTGATGAAAGCGATCCTGCACCTTTCAATGAGTGGTTTGTCGTGTCCTTCTTAACGGGGATCAGTGATTCTCAATCGTCAATGATCTGTATGATATCAGTATGTTATAATCGGATTTAATTCACCATCAATTGATCAGCACTTGACCACTAATTGACCATCAATTAGCCAGTAGTTGTAGGGGTGCAACCATAGTAGGTATACAGGCGTTTCTTAAAGTACAGGTATACAACCAGAGCTAGAACCCACACTGCAAACATCTTGAACCTGTGCGAAGACCATTTGCTCAGGTCCAGGTCAGCCACTGCGGCATTGCCTCTGGAGTAACTGGGCATTTCGTGAGGAAGCGGATGGGATTTGTTGCCTAGTATACGTTCTATACTACAGTACACTGAATGTGTATATAGGATTTGTTTGATGTATATTTATATTTGATATGATTAATTTAATGATTCACTTGGGGATTGAATCAGTACCTTTGCCTTTGGGGAAGCAGATTTGCCACGCATTCGATGGATGACACGTTGGCGGTCGGAACCATTTTGTTGTTCCTGTGCCTGGCCTCCACTGCATTCAGGCATCGGGGATGCTGGTGCAGTGATGCTGGTTCAGTGTCTCCCATTCTTTCCGTACGCTTTCTGCATTTTTGAGAACTATCCAAGCTTTGTGCCATTTTTGTTGGATTTATATTTTAAACATTCTTCCATGTTTCTCTTGGCCATATTTTCGCTTCGCCGCATTTTTGTGAAACTGCATTAAAAAGTGTACCCTTGGCCATTTTAAGCAGTCCAGGAATTGTTGGACACTTGCTAAGTCTCTATAAAGAACCACCGGCAGAGAGGGTGGAAAAGACGTCACTCAACCTCTGATATTGAATCATTGAAGATTGGTCAGTGAGTTTTAAATATGATAATTCAACGCGCTTCACAGATTCGTATGAGAACATGACTGGCTTACAGGTCCGCTCTCCATTCAAACGAGGTAGATGAGCTTTCCCAATACGATCTATCCCTTGCAAAAAAGCATGCATTGGCAACCTTGGACTGAGAGGTCCGTCACAAGGTTTGTTCGTTGTTGATAGTGGCCATGCTCATCATACCAGACCTTGGAGCCTCCAGGGCAGGGATGATCGACCATCCCTTATAGCTATGAACAATCCGATGAGTCAATCGGTAGAGACAATCCATTTCTGATGGGAATGAAAGGAGTCTTGTCCTAACGGATCAGTTGAATTGGCACGACAGCTGAGGATTTTCGCCATTTGCCACTATTGCCCATGAATTACCACCATGATGGTTGCTTGTTTGCATGGGCAAAAGTGGCGAATGATGGTTGTATCATGGTTGTCAGCTGCTTATATCCCTAGTTTTGTGACTTAGCCATGATGGCCACCATCATTCACTACCATTCACCACCATCCACCACTGGCAATCTCCAAGGCACGGAGATTTGATGTCGGCGCGGAGCCCAGGGTACGAGCCGCCATGGAGCTGGAGACGTTTTTCTGCTCATGGTAGCTATAGCATGGATATTTATGCGATGTTTATGCTGATATAGGAGTATAGTATCAATTCGAAGTGAACATATACCATGATCATCCATAGCATACTATCTATGTTTATCTATGAGTATCCTATTAGAAGTTGCTAGTATACTCATAGAATCGAATAGAAGTAGTGACAGATAGTAGCAGTTGATAGTAGCCATGGGCATGGCATCCAATAGTAGTCGGCAACAAGATCATGCGGCAATGTAGGGATCACCAACGGAAATATTTGTCACCATGCCCTGATGCACTATATGTTCTGCGGGGCGTTCAAGGCATTACTGATTCCAAACAAGAAATTGAGGATTTGTCATTAGTTAGCCAATGACCGTTCTTTACATAATATTCAACATTTGTTTGGCATTAGTTAACCATTCGTTTAGCATTAAATGACCCTTAGTTAATCACTGCTCAATCATTAGTTAACCCATTGTCACCAGCAGTTCACCATTAGCCAGAGTTTCTAGCTCTGTGGGGGTGGCTCAAGGCAGTGGGTTACCAGTTTGAGACACAAATGATGACAAGCCCAGCCCGCACAGATGGCCAAAAGGGAGAATGTCAAGCACCCTAGGAGTTCTTGGAGACTCTGAATGTTTGGAAAAAAGCCTTAGGTGAAATACATCACATCAGGAATGGGTGGATGAGCATTCCACCAACGACCATGTTGCCTGCTGGTTCTTTCTTCTTCCGGACGTGCAGAAATGAGTAGCAGGGGTACGCGGCTTTCACCCGCAGCCATATGAAAACAAAGGGATAAGATGAGCCAAGATCTCCATACCGCATAGTAGATTTAGCTAGTCCAAAAGATGACAATGATGTCTCAACCTCACGCTTAGCCATGATCATATCAAGGGATATCAAGGGATTCTTTAAAAACGATGAACAATGGATATTCGATATTGACACATCTTGATGGTATTAGACTGATATCAGCGGAAATAGGTGTTTCTCAAAATAGGATTACCCCTGAATCATTCAATAATATTCATATGATTCAATTGTAAAGCATACATTTTTGGAGGTTCCCAATCTCAAGAACCCCTCTCTCTCTATATTATATGTATTAAATTGTTTTTACATATATATATATATATATATATATATTGATTATTGGACATTGATTCGTTGATATTTTGCTCTCCTGTCAGTTTCCTGGCAGCTGCGCACAGGCTATGACTGATGCGTCCACCATGATGCTTGCTGATGACTTGGAGGTGATCGTCATTGCGCCGAGAGTCGCTTCAAAGTTCATGATCGTTGATAGTGGCAACTAATCATGCTTGGCAAAGCCTAGTGATGTTAGTGAATGATGGCAAATGATGGTAAACCATGGTTGATATTAGTTGATCTCTAACAAAAACAGGAATGACATATCCATGCAGTAGCAACCAACAGTGATAGTGGTTCATGATGATATTTATTGATACTGGTGATGATTGATGATACGTAATGACGGTGAGGAATGATAATGCTAGTCCTGATTTACCATGATGGTCAATGCATTCTTATTGTGAATAGCTTTGGTGATTGTTAATATTTTTTGTTGGCTATGCTTAGTACTGGTATGCTAATAGCGGTGATGAATTACTAGCATGATAGCAGGGGTTGGTCAGGAACATACTTCTTGAGAAACGTAAGTCACAGCAACATGATGCGGAATAAGAGGTGTTACTCACGTGGTGATTTGGGAGCATACCAAGTGGCTACTCACATATTGTAACAACCTCAAAGATGCTTGTCAACGGAAAGATAAGGGATGATAAGGGTAAGTAAGAGGAACCATCGCCACTTTATTTGATTTCAGGTTTGATTACCATACTAATTTGATTTGGTTCAATCATTTCTAAATCTTTCTGTTTGACAATCACGATTGATGATTCTAAATATCACAGTCAATCAGTGGCAACGTGAGTCGTGCGATGGCGAAGAACGGTTCATTCACGTGCACTCGGTTGCCAAGCTCCCGGTGCGAATGTTGATTGCCCAGGGCGCCTGAGGGGTAGTGAGTATTGGATAGGATGAGTTGTTGTTCCATGAACTTAGTTGATTGTAGGGGGTAATAAGCAACAATAGTGATAAATAGTAAGGGAGAATAAGCAACAACAGTGGTGGATGATGGTTATGAATGGTAGATCCATTTGTTCATAAACCGCCCAAGTTTACCTGACCGGAAATGATCGGTGATATATCACAAATAACTGAGTATTCGGGGGTTGTTAATAGGGATCCAATATTAATCAGCCAAAGTACCGAGAAGTTCCTGAGACAAGTTTGTTGGACAGTTCTTAGTTGCATCAACTTCTTGCGCCTTCGGCCATGAATCGGGTGAGTTCGTTTTGGGAGGGGGATTGAACTTATGATTTAACTATTTGGCGCAGTAACCACGATGGTAATACCGAGAATGCTATATGATCTGGCTGGTTGTTTATTAACACGTCTCCCGCGTACTAACTTAAGGGTTGGTTGGTTGACTTGCGCACATGTTTCACAGGGGTGGTTCAACCACCAACCCGTAATCATCATCATTAACCATTATAATAACCACCATTCACCACTATCGACCATTATTAAGCATTACAAACTAATTCCGAACAGTCTTTATTTTCTATACCTACTACCTACGACCATTAACCATCCTCCTTACCATTTCCAGCACATAGAGGGATGACACAGGTCCTGCACAAAGCTTGTTTTGGAGCCAAGTCTGTAGTGAAGGGAGGTCTTGGAACCACCCCTTTGTAGCCACCTCTTTGTGGGAAACCTTGTCAGAACCTGTGATACGAGGTCGATGTCCCTTTGTAGCAAAGATCTTGTGGGTAGATCCAAACCCTGTGCAGACTCCTTTGTAAGGAAAACATGTGTCGACATTCATAGCTACTTGTTTGCTGTGCAAACCACTTTGTAGAGCATGTAGGGGCTTCAACAGAGGACATGTTCCAGGGATGCTGTTGATGCAGACCTCTTTGTAGAGATCGATCTTGACCATCATGTTTTGCTGTGAACCTCTCTTTGTAGATCAGATTTTTTTGGTGTGCAGACAGTTTTGTAGGCTCCTAACTTGTGTCAGCCTGCTTTGGGCCTAAAAAGAGCTTGCACAAGTTCTCCCCCCAAACTGTAAGGGGGATCATTAACCATATAACTAACCATCATTAACCACTACTAGCCATTATCAACCATTATTTACTAAGGTTACTAGCCATTACTAAGGTTGCCTACGATTTGCCATCACCTCCCCGTCCGTAGCTGCGCCGCCCTGTTCGATCCCCGCGCAGTCGATCCCAGCCGTGGCCTTTGGCGTGTCCATTTTCGTGGGGCCGCCGATCACTCGACATGGATGGATCCAGTTGCAAAAAAGTTGCAACAACGACATGGTGAAGCCTACAGTAGCTGGTTAATGGTTGGTTAAGCAACCAACCTAGCTGGTTAATAGTAGCTGGAAGGGATCACCAACCTAGCTGGTTAACCAACCAACAACAATGGCTATAGCTGGTTATAATGGTTAATAATAGGGGGTATTAACCAACAACAATAGGTGATATATCAGCTATATATGGACAATAGCTGGTTTAGCTGGTTAATAATAGGGGAAATATACCAACTATAGCTGGTTAATAATAGGTTTTAATGGGGGAAATATCCGATCAGTAGCTGGTTTAGCTGGTTAATAATAGGGGATATTAACCAACCAATAGTAGGGGATATATACCAACTATATGGCGAGCTGGGTCAAGGCTTTAACCAACCAATAATGGTGGTTATTACCCAGCCAACTATAGGGAAACCAATGGTGAATGATGGGGAACCAGGGGTACGGGATTTTGACCCACTGCCATAGTGGATGATTGTCTTCATCCATGACATTTGAATCATTTCCAGTTTCTATTTTCTATTGTGCGGCTCATCTAGGGGTATTGCGAATGTTTGGGTTTATTACATGGACTCAATGTAGATTGGTGTCATTTACTGGAATGCATGTAGTCAGATGGCCTTCTTGATGAACAGCGGTGATAATGTGTGATGCCGCGCTTTTTGTAGAAGAACATGTTACAGAATGCTAAAATCAGGAGCTTGCCCCGGTTTAAGAACAGAAATACCATGTCTACTAGCGACTCCACCACTTGCACTGCACAGTGTAATTGGGAATATCATCATCATCATCATCATCATCATCATCATCATCATCATCATCATCATCATCATCATCACCATCATCATCATCATCATCATCATCATCATCATCATCATCATCATCATCATTGACCCATACATGACACCTATTCACATCCTGGAAATTTTAGTTTGGAAGCCATGAGTTTGCATGAGCAATGTGCCAGTTGATTCTTTACTTCTTGAGGGCTTTGCTGCGAGAGATAAGCTGTGGCAACGAGAGTTCCAGTTGGAATGAACTTCTCCATGAGCTTTTTGTTGGGTTACTTCAGAGTTCTACAGGCACAGCTCTTGTGGAATCGATTCAGGGCAGGTCTGACGACGATTCTCAATATAAATATGTATACTGTATACTGTACACACATGCATGCATTGTATATCATATATACGGGAACGTATCATCAGCTTTTTGCTTTGCTGTTGGTTGTTCAGTCCGGACGACAGAGCACTTATCTCAGGTTGTATGGTATCGGTATGAACGGTTCTTGCTTTCTGTTGTTCATTGACTTCCCCGAACATTCACCAACAGCTTCAGTAGCACCAGAGACGAATTTCCCCACTGTGCCCCCCATGGCCTTCAATGACCTTGGCCAGTTTGATACATGTTTCACTTCCAACTCTGACCGCCACATCTGATTGGTTGGTTTCCAGCACTGGTTCAGCATGTCTTCAGCCACCTGCACAGCCAATTCCTCCGCAATCCGCCGCTTCACCAAGGTGGGGATCGTGGGCTACTCCACCTGGACAGCATTTGGACCAGGCCATGGGGTTGACCAAGGTGATGGGTAGTGCCAGTGGGGTCGGCTCCACCCATGGGCTTGCCATGGTTGGCCTCGCCGCCGGGTGGCATGGGTCGCCGTAGGACAAGTCGTATCCCACCCTGACTCAGACGTATCTAAACATGATCTCTGGAAGTGATTGATGGTGCGTATCATCCCATTGCTTGCTTTTGTTATCGCTAACAATGAAGAATCATCATGAAGAACCATGATTCATCATCATTTATTTTCTATTCATCACCGTTATTGTGGAGTCATTGCCACATCATGTCCATGATCATCATATAGAACTTTCATGATTTTTGCACAAGACTTCCATTAGTGAATCAACAGCCTAGCCCCCATGAGTCATCCTGCACAGTCACAATAGCATATCATCCCTCGATTTCATGATGCTTCGACGCATGAGATCCATGATACTTGCAGTCCACGCCATGGGGCACCCCGTGCACCATTTATGCCGGTATATAGATCGCTCCATTTTAGCCCCCCTTCTGTACCCACTTGTCAATTACATCAACCAATTGGCAAACCTTCACTGCAGAAGGCACCCACCACTTAAGCATGAATCAGCTATCATATATGAACCCTATTGAACCACTTATCAACATCTACAATGTGTAGAAACAACTAACCTTGTCAATTGCAAACCATTTGTCAATCATTGTTTTTGCCCACTACCAACCACTAGCAAACAGAAGCTAACCTTGTTGTGCACATTAACCAACCATTCCTTAACCTTCAATTATGACCCTTATTGTTGTTGTTTAGCTATCAAGAGCATCAATGTAACCTTCTTATAAACCATCAGTCAGTCATTACAGACTATCACTATTAACCATTGAATCTCAACCAATAGTGATTAATGGAGGTTAAGCTTGTTATAAACCATTATCGACTGGTTCTTGGGCATTAATTGATCATTATCAACCATTACTTGTCCATTCTCAACGATGATCTATGTACACTTAGCAATTATCAACTATTATCAAACATTATTAACGATTCTGAACCACCTATCAGTCACCTAGCAACCACTATCCACCCTTACTCAACGATTGCTCAGCCACGAACTCATCTCGTTACCTCGCGGTGTCTTTGCTGCTTCGCCAAGGCTCCGCAGACCTGCGCGACCCCTTCGAGGAGCACGAGGATTAGGTTGGCAGGTGCCACGTGGGAGTGGCCAGCATGGTTAGCTTAAGGGTTGGTGATGGTCAGTGATGGTTGATAAGATGCAGCCCAAATTTCTGGAGACACTTTTCTCGCTGACTATCAGCCGCGCAGCTGCTGAAGTCTGGCAGTCTGCATGGATCTGCACGAGACCCGATCTCGAGCCAGCTGAATGAAAAATGGATAGTGATTAAAAGTGGTGAAAAGTATCAGTGCATGCAAATTACATCAAATTACATATAGATACATGCATACTGTATCTACTTGACATTCGGGATTCTAGACAACCCCCATCACGAATCGTGAAGGATGGAGATGGATAATCAGCTTCCACAGGGCACATTTGGTCCCCAGATGACCGGCATTTTTTCGGAGTTGGCTGCATCTCAGATGTCCCTGGTAAGTGGTATAATTCTATGGAATGGGTATCTACACCGCCAATGTTAGTTACAGTAGTCAACTGATAACTTGACTTGCGTATTCCTATAGATCTACGTGATCTGAAGCCAATTGTACTAGGTCTACGAGACCCCTTTGAGGATTCTCGCTACTGCCCTGTGCCACAGGTTGCTTCGGAGTTGAGCGTGAAGATTGGACAACAAGGTTCGGATCAGTTTCACGCATATATTTATATATGGTAGCTGCAATTCAAAAGAGATTGATGCAATAGACATGGTTTCAGCCTGGCAATTGAGTTGACTGAGCGACAGTTTATCCCCTCCCCCTGTTCTTGTGCACGTTTTGGTTGACTCGGAATTGCAGGATTGATGGTTGTCAATGTGTACTGCAGACAACGTAACTTTAGTACTGACTGGGGTACGGGCTACTGGCATGAGATTAGACAGAGATGGTTGCTTGTGTTTCAGGTTGGCAAGCGCCCAGGCTTGCATTGGTCAATACATTTGTGAACCAGGACCAGTTGGTAGACCACTATGTCTGGTCGGTGGCCCTTACTACCCACAAAGATGCTTTAATTGGAAAATGCTTCTGGGTCCATGGCAGCCATCCACCCCGCCGTGAATGTCCCAATGAGGACGCTGCTACGATAGATTGGGTTTTGCAAAGCTTACTGATGGTGTGGGGTTTTGCTCCAGCACGTATCGGTCCATCCTAGTCACACCAGTTTCCAGATGTCGAGCATTGTCACACTGCAACACTGCAAGTGACTGGGTATTGTGCTTTCCAAGCCAGATTCCAGAAGCGCAATGCACCAAGCCCTGCACAGGCTGGTGTAGTATTGACTGGATATCACCCAGTGGTATCACCACTCCCCTGATGATTTGGGCTTCGCGGGGCAGCACTAACGGACCCTTGCAATGTGGCAGGTATCAGATGAGCGGCTCCCAGAGACAGGTGGCTGCAACCGACAGACCCGATTTTCTTGTCCCCGCGCAACATGGAGCGAGCTGCAACCGGTGGTGCACATAGATCAGTTGTTTGTGGGCAGTTGCGCAGGAGAATATGTTACAGGCCATCATAGACTACAGACTGGAAGCCAACCAGGGTCAAAATGGTCAATGACTAACATCACATCCATGTTTTGTGATATAGAAATGCGCAATTGGCAACAGACGTGTGGAATGGCATGAGATAGGATTATTCTCAGGGTCTTTGTTCATGATTATTCAAGCCACAAACTAGATTGGTCCTTGCCATGGTCGAGAGATATTCTCAGAAAAGGTGCTACTCGATGCTTTATCATTTCTACATGGCAAGTATCTTGCTTAGACTAGAGCGAGTTTGGCCCCGCTATCCACTAAAACAGCTTGCAGTATCACTTGTCACCCTTGCAACAATGGTGAGTTTGGAAGATGTTACAACCTACTCAATCTTACACACGTTTCACGTCTCTCTCTCTCTCTCACACATTCACACTTTTGTTTGGGAAACAAGCCAGCGGATGCCACCAGTATTTTCCTTCAGTTTTTGATGAAAGTGGTTCTTTATACCAGTTCCTCCCAACGTGTTGTGCTGTCATTGTACTTAATTACGCATTCGCAGCTATTAGACCAAGAGCTTGATGTCTTTTGACGTTTCTTTTTCCAACCAACACATGTTTGCCTGATCTGATCTGAAACTGCAACATTGGAATAGGATTTTGACAGATCATTGGAATAAGATTTTGACAGATTTCTTTGTTTGCCAAGCCAATTTTTGGACTCGTGCCTCACTGATCCGCCATATTTGCGACCGTGCGCAGCTTTCAGAGCTGGTTCAGCACTTTGCTATCTCTCCAGAGCAGGCTGCAAACTTTCAACTGTAAAGGAGAAGTTTCTCAGGAAGGAACATTCGTCAAGGTCCAGTCAGACCCATCCACTCCCATCCACTCAATAAGTATTCCTTCCGAATTCGGACATATTTGAACTCCATTCAAAAAGAAGTATCCTCAAAGCCCCAAGTGCGACTTGCGGAGCTTCACTTCTTCGTCGAACTTCCAGAGATGGAGGTGCTCTTGCCCAGAAATGCTGGGCAGACACCTTTGCTCATGCTGCGGCCTGTGCCCTCAGGTGCTTGCCAGCCTCATTATTTGGGTTTATAGCAGGGTGTTCGGGTAGATGGTAGGTTGGATCAACCACCATGAGCCGTTCGATATATTGGCATGTACGAAAAGAGGGGTACCCCAAGACTGTTCAAGGTAATGCTGTTCCATCATTTTTGGCTGGTTCGGGCGTGCCCAATTTCGAAACAAAAGCACATAGTGAAACGTTGTACATGTCGTACATCTATCTAGCTTCCAAAAAGACAATATGAGCATCGGGAATGAGCAAGTACAGTAGGCTATTCATGTCCTTCTACAACAAGAATTGCAGTACAGACATGGACTGATCTCAGGTTTCTAACTCAATCTATGACAGCAGGTGATTTGTTTCGTCTGTTTCCATAAAAAGTCAACCAATCAATTGGTCAGTCTTGTTGCCCTGGGATCAATCAATACATCAATCAAGTTGATCAATCAATCTGTGTTTGCACTGGGGCAGCAGTCAACCAATGGACCAATCAACCCCAAAAAGGCCCTCCTCGTTGGTGAAAGCCAATTGGAGGCACCAGAAAAAGGCTGCGATGGTCATCGTGGACCCCCGTGCTGGACCCAGTGGAGTTGCTGTGAGCGGAAGGAGCCTCCATTTCACAAGCAGAAAAGAGACATTGATTATTTGCGGTTTCAGAAGCAGAAATCATTTTCTGATGCCATTGATTTCATCTTAGGCATGACATGGCATGACTAATATATAAAAACATGACCATTTTGTATGACTAGTTTCTGAAAACATGACCATTTTCTTCAACGCCATGATGCGTTCCTAGCTTCACCGAGGCGGTTGGCGCTGCCATGGCCGCGGTCGGAACCAAGGTGGCTTGGAACAGCTCCAGCTAGCGCTGGTGTTCCAGCGACCTCCAGGAGTTTCCCCACAGGTTTCAGGGCCAGCGAGGTGAGCGCTCACTAGGCAGCGTCTAAGGGGAAGCATTTGGTTGGAACATGTTGAAACTATACCCCCAAACCATCCACTTAGAGCCGAACACCAAGTCGCACAAGTTGTGAACAAGTTGATCCTTCAGACTGGTGATTTTTCAGTTATCCAGGTTAGATGGTCATGTGGTCAACTTTACCTGGGCAAGATGGGGAAAGCCGGGAAAACCATGATTTGGGGGTACTGTACCATGTACCATTCCAGGATGCCAAAGGTGCAATCGAGTAGATCGAGTGCAGGCATTCAGCCGCGGTAGGCGGTTATTGATCTACGCAGCATAAATTCTCATACCAACGAAACCTCCCAACAAGTGTAACGAGCAGAGGGAAAAATGAACACAACGGTAATAATGCAATTCCTAGCAATCAGGGTGATGGGAGATCCATATTCCTGTGCCATTTGATAGGTTTGCCTTGAATAACTATCGACTTACCATCAAGAAAAACAACAATCCCAAAGTTTCACCCTCAAATTACACAGTAATCACCAGTGATAATCGCCAACTAGTAGCTTATTATCAAACTATAGAATTGCTTTGAATAGCAATAGATAGATATATGATATATATATATATAGGTACCTGTACGCCTAGCGGGAAAAAACAGTTGATGACTTCACAAAAACTGGTAGCTATAAATAATAGTCACCACAAGGTATATTACCTATATGCAGCATGTTTAATTACGAGCAGCTAACAAGTTATGTTCTGTTCCAACACGAACTGATTAGCATTACTTATGCTAGTCCCGCACTGGTAGCTACAGTATGCCTGTTAGCATTACTAAGCTACTGTACCTATTGATACCGATTAATTAGTATTGATGACCCATTATTAGCTATGATGGCTAATACTATACCAGTTGGGTCATCAATATACCAGTTCGGTCATTAATAAGCTAACTATACATTTTTGGTATTATTTTTAGTATGACCACCAGGTATAGCTATTGGCTAACACGTAATAAGCTACCTACTGATTAGCTATACCAGCACTCCCATGCCAGGCATTGCCCGGACGGGCCCGTCTTCGTTCATCGCGGCGCGCAGGCCCTGCCAATTGGCTGGTGGATAGTGCGTTCATGGTTATCAATGATGGGGAATAATAGTTATAATGACTGGTTGTCTAATGATGGTTAACAATGATGAAATTCATGTTAACCATGGGGAACAATTAGCGGGTTGTGAATGATTGATGATAGTTATAATGATGGTTAACAATGATGGGGAATGGTAGTGAATGATAATGGTTGATGACAGTGAATGATGTTAGTAAAATGACTATAATATGATTACGGTGTCTCTGGTTAATAATGGTTGTGAATTGAATGGCTAATTATGTCAGTGAATTGTAAAATAGGGTCAAATAATGGTGAATCATGGTTGACGTTGAAATAATGAGGGATTCATGGTTGAAAAGGGTAAATAATGAGAAGTCATGGATATCAGCTGCTGAGAATCATTGATTATGGTTGAATGATGGTGGAACGATAATTGGATTGTGGATGATGCTGCTTTCTTACGGAAAGAACATCGACCAACCTACAAGACTAACAATAAACTGGTGTAAGCCACAACTGGCCCGCAGGATGATACCAGCGTTTGTCATGGGGATCATTTGATATGTATACACATAAATGAAAATAAATAAAGGAATAAACATATATATATATATACATATAAAATACAAATGTATAGATATATATATATATACATATGCATATTTACATATATATACATATACATATACATATATACATATACATATACATATACATATACATATATACATATACCATGAACATCCATGAACAACTAGTTGAGATTGGTTGATATTGCAGGGATTTTGCCATCAGATATGGGGGTTCAGCTGCGGGAGGGTCTCCCCATGTGGAAAGTCGCGGGTTCAATTCGTGAAAGATCATAAGTTGAGTGGTAACATGTGGCGAGCTGGGTCAAGCAGTTAACCAACCAACTAATGGAGGATTTACCAACAATAATAAGGGAAAACAATGAGTAATGATGGGGAACTAGGGGTACGGGGTGAACTGACCCACAGCCATGTGATAACACGATGGAGTACTAACCAACAATAATTATCCAACAATCATAGTTGATGTTGGTCATTCTCCTGCAGAAGAAAGCATGACCAACCAGCATGAACTATCAACCATCATGAATCATGAGAACGAGTCGATTGTGGTGAATATGGATATATCCCCATATTTTGGTTGGGCACACAATTAAAATTGATAATGAGAGGCAGTAAATGTAGTTGCGAATCCATGTTCGCAACCGATTGATTAAGCAAAAACTTGCGGGTTCTACCGATCAGTTGGAACCCATTCTTAACCATTGGCTACTGTAACATTCCATGTTCATGATGATCGTCATTTGGTCACAATCATTCCATCATGATCATGAGGAACCATTATCCTGACAAGAATCATCATGTCACGCTGTCAAGATTTGGTCATGAACGATACATTTGGTCATGAACGATATCCCCTATAACTCTTGGTTGTGAACCATGTGGTTATCCACCTATTATTGCAGTTAAATCTCCCTTTTCTGAACCTATATCATACCTATATCCCCCCATTGTCGTTGGCTAGGAAGTCATGAACCATATGAATCTAAAATATCCAAGCTTATCCCCCCATTATCCCCATGATGTCATATGATACCACCCCCGGTGACATCGCATTATAGGCATGATATCCCAAGGCGCTTCCAAGGACTACAAGAACTTGGAGGCGGAGCCGGCAGCGCAGGGTGGCAGCGCTGGCAGGAGATGGTCGGGTTGGGCTGCCAGCTTATGGTTGCTTAACCGTCAACCCGCACTGATGGTTGGCGAATTGTTGGGTGATGACAGTAACCCGCACGTATGGTTGCTTATGTTGGTGGTTGATGATGGCTGATAAACATGGATAAACTGTTTGTGGACTGATGGGTAACTGATGATGGTTGGCAAACTGATGATTGTGAATGGAGTTGGTGCTGGTCAACCGAGTTAGATTGTTTCACGGTCTAATCGACTAGGTTCAAGATGGTTGAACTATTTTAGCTGGGTAATGGCCCTGATGACCAAAAATGATCCATTACAAATGGTTTTTGGTTCTTGTAGTGGCTGAAACGGTTCTTTATGGTCAACAGTGGCTCAACTTGGTGGATGGTTGTGTTAAGCACAAATCATGCTTTGTTGCGGACTTTGCGCTTGATGGTAATAGCTGATACGATCGGTGTCCTCACCTGCTGAATCTTGTTGGTTGCTAGTGACTACTGTTGATGCCTGCAGCAGTGGATGGAACTCTATTCCATGATGTATCGTATCCCATACTACTTGTTCAACCGCCAACCAGTATTCCATGGTCAACCCCGGAAAAAATCCATGATCGAGTTGATCAATCAATATATATATATATATATTTATTTATATCTATATCTATATCTATATATATATATATACATACAGTATATGTATATAAACAACTGATCTATCCTAGAAAACTTTCCCATGCCAGGCATCATTTGATCCATTTCGACGCCAGGTCTTTCTCGAGGCTCAGCGAGGGTCTCCTCCTACGAGCGACCCCTTGGGTGGTCCACTCACCCCGTGCGCAGCAGCGCGACGATGCTGACCGGTGCTGGGTGCAGTGTCCCGACACCGCCACGTATTTGGTTGGGATATGACCAGGAACAAAGGGGGTTCTATGATTTTCTTTGTGTTTCTTAAAAGTGGTTGGGTGTGTATTACCTAGAATTGGTTGTTTCTCAAAATAGGGGACCCCAAAAATGGTGGTTTACTACCTATGAATGGTCTATATTGGAATATATTGGATGATTTGGGGGTACCCCTATTTTGAGAAACCATCGTTTGACCATGATCAGGGAACACATAGGGGAGGATATCCATGATGACTATTACAGTACCAGCCATGATGAGGACACGTTGGTGATAGCTATAGCGGGGTTTGCAATGGCTACATGTTTTGGTTGATCCATAAGTTGGTTCTATGCAATACCTATCTGCAGTTAAAGGAGATAACAATTATTATGCAGCCAATAAATGATGATTTGTCGTCTTATGTTCAATACATGTTACCAGGTGATTAATAGATACATTTTTTGAGGATAGACAATCGTCAATAATAAAAGGTCAAGTTATGATTGATTAATGGTTGACTATTCTAATGTTGATGGCCAATTAATGGATAAGCAGTCTTTATAGTTGCTGTCATCCTGTCATCGTTTTTTGATTTATATTGATAACTACTTATCCATGAAGCGAGCCACTATTCATCACAGTAGAGTGCTACTTATCCATTTAGTGAACCAACAAAAGCAGGTCAATCTACACTCTGGTGATCTAACATAGCAATGGATGATCCACCATTTGTGGATCAGTTACCTATTGGAAATGGTGATTTTCCAGCCAGCCATGTTAGATCACCAGAGTGTAGATTGATCTGCTCTTGTTGGTTCATCCTCGGGTCCTCCTGCCCGGAGGTACAATGATGGCCCCGTAGATTGGATGTTGATCGCCGTCTTTCGTCAGGCACTGTGCGGCTGTGAAGGACGATGGATGAGCTTTGGTAGTGGTTGTTTGGCTACGTTCGAACGTAAGGTGGTTGGTTGGGTGTGTTTGATGGTTGGCTAGTGGATGGGTCGATTGGTTTGTTGGTTGGTTTGTTGCTTGTTCTGACGAAGGGATGGTCAAATAACGGTTGGTGGCTGAAGGTTACTGGCGCCAACGTTTGAAGCATCTTTGAAGAGCCATGGCTGTACTGTAACTGTGGACGTTGCTTTAACTCACCAAGCCATAGCAAGCCACCTGAAGCTGAGTTTGCAAATTTGTTGTCGCTCAGAAGAGTTTAGTATGTGTGGTTATTTGAGAGTATTCACACTGAAGGTGCCAACATAGCTCACCAAATCTGGTCAATCGTCATTGTCACGATTATTCACAGTTGAACCTATAAACTATATCAATCATCAATTTTCCATCCAGCTGCCACGTTTGTCGCTGCTGGGATTGCCTCCGCTGACAGCAGGGGCCCTTCGTTCAGGTCATGTCCGGTGTTGCCCAGTGGCAGTCGCCGCTGGCCTTCTGGGGTACGGAGGCGCAGCGGGGCAACGGCCTGTGGCGTCATCATACCTCTCATGAGGGGATGGTGACGCCCCATATGTGTTGCAATGTGCTGTTTACATAGCGAGGTAATAAATAAATAAATAAATGAATAAATAGATAAATAAATAAATAGATAGATAGATAAATATGTATACATTTATACATACATATCATCTCCTATCAAAAGTAATTATTCTGCAATTCCGGATGATATTTGTACAATCACTGTTGGTTCCAGGTTCCAATCAGTGCAATCTATGGAATGGGAGGCATGATAAGTCGCTCAATGCTGTCGGAATTTCAGCAGTGGCGCGGTGTGTTTCAGCCATTTTGGCCCAGAGAGATTGGTTAGCCCAGAGTTGGTTCCATGTTGCCTTCAAGCGTGGCCCCGGCAACAGTTGCGAATGCTGCAAGCAGTCCACTGCTGTATCCACCAGCTGCTCCTGCTTACTATGGTGGAAACGGGTCATATGTACCCTCCGCGAACGTGACACCGCAGGCAGGTGCTGGCTTGAGCCTCACTCAAGACATCCCAGATCCAGATTCTATTGAGCAACAAAAGCGTGCATATGAACGGGGTTTGGATGCTGAGTTAGAACAGACTCGCAAACTTGCAGAAGAGCAACTGAAGCAGCAGAAAAATGCCATCAAACAAGCTGCAGAGCAGCAGCTGGCCATGTACAAGGCGCAGGTGGAACAATCCATCAAGCAGCAAGAGCTGAGCCTGGATCATCAGTGGCAGCAGCAGCAGATGGAGTTGCAACAGGCATTTCTGAAGCAAAAGGCGGCTCTGGAGCATCAGGCCAGCTCCTTAGCCATGGAGTATCAGCAGCGCAAGATGCATGAAGATCTGCTGAAGAAGCAGGCAGAGATGCACCGAGAGATGCACGACATGCAGAGACGCATACATCTGGAACTTCATGAGCACCAGCAGCAGCAAGCCAGCTTGCAGCAACAGCATGCTGTGCAGAGACAGCAACACCAGGAGGAGTTGGCGGCACAACAGGCAAAGTATTTGCAGCAGTCAGTGCAGCCTGGACATGTTTGGGCAGCACCCATGCATTCCAGCTTCACAGTCACACAGCCGACGCCAGCCAGCCAGGCAGTTTACCAGGCGCCAACCACAGCCACAGCATACCAGGCACCAACCACAGCCACAACATACCAGGCACCAACCACAGCCACAACATACCAGGCACCGACCACAGCCACAGCATACCAGGCACCAGTCACAGCCGCAGCATACCCGGCACCAACCACAGCAGCACCAGCGGCAGCGATGCCAGCAACCATGGCCAAGGTCTCCGAGCCACCTGCTGAGCCCATGGCGGGCGTGCAACAGATGCCTACGTATCCTGACCTGCTTCCTCAGAGTTATGCGCCCTCGACTTTGGTCGGAGGCCCAGGACCAGGAGTGCCGTCAGGCTTGGCATCACATTGCACCAATTGTGGCTCCGCTTTCCTCCCTGATGCCCTCTTCTGCCGGAAGTGCGGGGCAAAACGGCCTCCGGCATAGCACCAAAAGTGCAGCCGAAGTTCTGGATCCCATGTTGAAACAGCTAACACTATGATCAACTGGTCAACATGGCATGTGTGTGTAAAGCTTGTGGATGTAAATTATAGATGCCATGCAATCTTGTGAGCGTTTACATTTGGTCGTATATTTCTGAATTGACAGCAGCCAACTGACTTTGCTCATTCACTGTGACTGTTGTTGTCCTTGTTGTTGTCCCATCAGAAAAAAGTGCACAAACCCTGCAGAGACATCAGGCAGGGGCACTGTATCGAGACAATCTCTGCGACGTCTTGAGAAAGTTTTTGGACAAGTTGTGAAGGGAGTGCCACTTAGATGTGGTATGTATGAGCTCCAGCACCTATTTGGATCACCTATCACTTGTGATTGGGAGTGCCATCATAAACGAAGCAACGTTCCAATCTCACCTTCACAGCCGGTCGCACGAGCACCCAGTTGCTCCGAGCGTGCCACTGGCCAGCTCCAAAAGCATCTTAGGTCACACGTGAAACGATCCGTTGTGTTAACAACGCTGCCGGGCAAAAATCGATGCAGCGTGAACAACAGCGCTTTCGGAAAGCACAACTGGTTGATCAAAGAAAAAGGAAGATTTACCAGAAACGATTCCACCATTTGTTTGAGACTATTTTTTGTGTTTTGCTACTAGGAGCTTGGGATATGCTAGCATACGCAATTGAAGGTCGCCCTTTTTGGCGTCAAATTGATGCCCGTTCCAAATCTCTTCTGTGGCCAATGCTCCACGCTGGGTTAGAAACATGGTTTGATCGGGATTCCCAAAGGAGCCGAGACTCGTGCTCGGTGTCCTGAGAATGCAAAGGCATATAAGCATGATCTTGTACTTCTCAATGTTGTAAGAAAAACATGAGTAAAGCCCAATGATAGCTAATGGCGGAAACAGCGATCATCATCACACATCATTCATAGTGGCTTTTAAGTGCTCAAACAGTTACTGTACAAATCAATTGTTTGACAAATAGATAAGGTATTAAAGTATAGTATAGTATAGTGTGTCTTTGCAGGTCAGATAGGCAAAATACTGGGCCATGGGCACAGTGGGCACTCTCCAGAATTGATGATTTCACAGACACCAAACTTTTGCTTTTTGGGGCATTTACCGCAACTTATGTTCTTCTTGCCTGGGGAACATTGTGGTTTTTGCAAGACCTCTGAAGGTCAATGTTTTTCCTGGCAAGCCATCAGCCGGGGGTTTTGCTCGATGTGCTTCTTGACCACTCAACATTGGATCACTGCGGAGGTCTATGTGGTGCACGTCCCTATCACATACTGTACCCTGACAATGGTTTGATAAGGAGTCATTGCGTTGTGGTTTGTTTTGGCCTAAGACATGACATAACCAATTCCTCATCCCATCTCTCCAAAGAAAAGCTCCGCCAGATTCCTGGTTCAGGCCTATGATGGTATGCTGGAGGTCGCTCATGCCCAACAGTGGGGAAAAACTTTGCAGCAAACGGAGGACATGGTCGCAATCCGGTGAGATGTTGAGTACAGCAGTTTAACCCATCGTTTCATAACCGATTCCACTATTAGGCATAGCCTTCAGTATCTTCAGTTGTGATTGTTGATTTTGTACTTGACCCTCTCACCTTTGTGTTCAACGTGAGAGCTACTGCAATTGTCCAAGAGGTGGACACTACATCCTTGTTGATCAGTCACGAGCTTGTCAAATCATAGACGCTACCTACTTATGTACATCCATATTGGAAAACTACGTGAACCTTAATGTAGAACATGTGATTGTTTCCAGTGAATCTTCATATATTTGGATCTTTGTTCACCACCCAACCTGCTATATAGTGCATATATTGATATTATGTTTACACGCATATAACTAGGATGGGACCTATCTTCGCATAATCGTAACATGTCCATACCGGACGCATACTCTTGAGACGGTTTGATTTGCAGTCCACCAGGACTCGTCCATGTCGGTGATCGACAACTTGTTGCCGGAAGAGGGCAAGGCGGGGCTTCGGTGTGTTCCAATGGTGGGGCCATCCCCAAAGCATCCCAAAATGATTTTAGGATAAGGAAAGCTGACCAATTCTGAGGATGCTTTCATTTTCGGACATACCAGTCTGGAAGTATTTTCGAGTCTGTAATAACGTTTGTCTATAAGTATACATGTATGCATACACATGTGGAATCATATGTACATCTCTCTCTGCGTATATGTATATAGACAGGTATAATGATATATATATATATATAAATATATAAGAATAAAGATTAAAAAATATGATTAAATAAATAGGTAAATAAATAGGTAAATAAATAAATATAAATATGTATATATATATATATATATACATGCCAATGATAGATCCGATGCATGTGTCCACAGAACTGGCACCTGGATCGATGGACGGCATTTTTTGGGTAGAAAACCCTTGAGAAACCATGTGTCAATGGGTGAGGTTCTAAGGCAAGTTCGATCTACCAGGCAGTGGATGATATGTTGGGCACACCTCCCACCTAGCGGTCACCAATCGATCAGGACAGGGGATACAAAGCAACAGTGGGGATATACCAAATTGGTGGTTTCTCATTGTTTAAAACCATTTCTAGTAAGAAACCAACCATTTCAGGGGTTCCCTATTTTGAGAAACCACCAACTAAGGGAGGGGCGTACGCTAGTTTGATGCTCACAGACAATGCGTTCCTCGAACCACATTCTGGTGATGCAGCACATGGCCGGGGCCCGTTACTGTTCGAAGGCTTAACAATTTTCGGGACCGGCGATTTCGGGCTGCTGGTTGTGTTGAGGGATAGAGGGTTGGGTTTAGAACTTATAATCCACATTACCCTTATATGGTTGGTTTATTTTAATTAAGTTGGTTTAGTTGGAGTCTTAGTTTGTTTCAAGTCCTGAAACAATGATTCATAATCTAATGGTTGGAGTCAGTTTGAGATCATGGACTGAGTTATGAACCAATACCCTTGGCACCAAACAGCAGAAGACAGGAAGGTCTTGACCATCATGCACTATAGGTTATACTTCCCAAAAAAGCAAGGTTTTGGGTGCCAATCGTGTGAACTAATTACTGGTACTAATCACCATAGACTATATATCATAAACCTTGATTCAGCGCGTTTAACCATTATCAACCATCATGTCATTGTTTAAGGCATGTTTCGTTTGCGGTGTTCGCTGCCACGTTTGGCAGCACATATTGTTAACGAAGGTGCAACCAGACTCAGTTGCAAATGTGCTACACATCATGTAACGACATGCATATGTATGTGTTTATATTTAATGGTTATAAATGGCGCGTATACATGTTTGTTTTAAGGATTCATCCTTTGACCTGTTGATGGGTCACAAAGTGATCCGCATATTTGCAAAGGATGGGTTTCAACCACTCACCAATTAATTTGCCAGACTCGTCTTTGTGAGTCCAAGACTCGTAATATGATTCATGCTTAGCTGTGCCCCGAAGCACATGATCGGCATGTTCAACAAGAAAGCCCATGCCTTGCCTAGTTTCTTCCACTGTGCAATTCAGATCACCTTCGGCCTTGCCAATAGCGAAACTCAGTTTGACTGGTGATGGTTATTTGATTCAAAAATGAAGAGCTCGCGCCTCATGGGTTGCAATGGAGGATATCCATAGGGACTGCACATTGGTGGCCCCCACTGGGGTCCAGTAGGTGCCAACAGAAACCTTGGGGTAGCAGTATTCACCTACACTGCTCTTCAACCATCGGTTGGATGTCCCCTAAGGCCCTTCCATTGGGTGAACATGTTCAGTAGCAGGATGCAGCATGGACTTTTGACCCACAAGCATGGGGGGGGGGTTCTTAAAGTAGGGGGACCCCTAAAAAAGGGTTGGGGTTAGTGTATTATTATCTATGATTGATAATGGATCATTTGGGGGTAGCCCTATTTTGAGAAACACCCATATCGGTAGCAACCTCCTCGAAAGAGTCCACATGTTACTTCAAGCGGGCCTAGCAGAAACACAGCACTTTGACGTAGTTTATCCCCATTTGTGGCCGTCACGATTGCATGGTTCGTGAGCAGTCATAATTCCTGCGGTGGTCATTTAAGAAGTAGACTTACATGACTCTATAATTGAATTGTTCCCATTGCTCATTGTATACTGTGATGATCCTTCAACTAACCCTTATAAACCATTTCAATAACCAATCAGAAGCCATTAATTTGTCATTGATTGATCGTGGACAACCATGCCAAGAGCTGATCACTCATGAACCGTGATTGACCGTTATCATGAACCATGATCATCAATATATTCACCATTATCAATATTTTTCTTCCATATAGTCACCATCATCAACCAGATATTCACCAGCATGAACCGTATACTCACCTGTGTTAAACCAGACAATTATCATGGTTAATTCACCACTATAGCCACATATTCATCAGTACAAACCCATGATATTCATCATCAAAGACCTCCTTACTGGTTATTATTGGTTCTCTTAATTTTCATCATTGTTAATTCCTCATCTCATAAAATGATATTAATCTATCAATGGTTAATCAATGGTTAATCAATCATCATTGTCAATTCATTGATGGTTAATCAATGGTAATTAGTAATAAATCATAAATTCACCATTATAGCTAGTTGCCATATAGTTGCCATCATCAACCAATGATATTCAATAGCTAGTTGCCATATAGTTGCCACATACTTGCCATATAGTTGCCATATCTTCACCATCATTAACCACTGCTATTCACCAGCCATACTTAGTAAGTGGCCACAATTCCCATGGTTTCGTAACGGGCTTAGTTCAGCGATCGGGCGTAACTCACCATGGTTGTAACCTCAGGTGCACATCAGCCATCCGCCCACACGCTTGGCTTCACCGTTGATGCACCATCAACTCACCACGTGGATTTCCGGATCAAGTTCCCGGGAGACGCTGGCAAGTCCCCAGGCGGTTCTGAAGGGCTGTGGGCGCTGGGATGTGTGGATGTGGAGCAGATGACATACAATTGCAGAATGGTTCAGACATTTTTGTTTGCCATATGGTGGTTTCCCAAGCCATAGGGGACCCTAAAAAATGGTTAGTTTATTACTAACAATGACTAACAATGGATGATTTAGGGGTACCCCTATTTTGAGAAACACCCATATTCTTGATGGTTGTAAGAAGGGATGGGCAACTGTACCAGCAAGCAGTAGTGCAATAAACAGGTCACAACCAACAGCAAGGAAATGTAGACTGGTTGGTGGTTTTAAACATGTTTATTTCCCAGGGTAATCATCAGCAAATGGTTATGTGACTATTGTTTTTCATAGATGTTGAAGCCACTGACCAGTATAGATATACAAGATGAAACGTATGTCGTTTATAAAATATGTATCATACCAATCAGTAGTTTGTTTTTGATACAATATTACGTGATATGATTCTATGTTATTGTTTAAATTTGATATTGTAATATAACATTGTTGGATGCTCATGTCTATTTTTGTTATACAACATATAAGAGCATCCAATAAGTATAATGATGGTTTTTTATGCGCTGAAAAAACCATCATATACTTTTTCTATGTGCATTGCATGCATACACCATAAATAAGTATGTCAATGCAGAATCACCAATTTCTGCGTTTGCTTTGCGGTCAATCTCAAAGGACGTGGTTGAAATGACATCCAGTCAGTGTACGATTCCAGGTTGATCGGAAACATGCTATGATATAGGGAAAGACCAGGATAAAGTGCGTATATATATATATATAATATATATATAGGCCGAAAAAAAGGTAAGAAACCTTTTTGTGCTGTTTGATCAAAATTCAATCAGTGGCCAACACTGTGCATTGTCAACTTTCTTCAGGTTTTCGCAACAATATGGATCTTGATGCAGAAAAAAAAACATGAGTCATCATCACAACGATGATCAGATGATCAACCCGCATTTCTTGAACGGGCATCAGCCATCATTTATTTGATCATTGACCAGCCAATCATTTTCGAATAAATGTACCTGAAAAGATGATTGCTGATCGTTATCACTGATTCTTATGTCATCACCATCAACCATATCAACCATCAACCAGTGATAGTACATTTTCAGTATACATAACAACTACAGGTTGTACTATTGCTAATAACAATTAACCATTAACCATCGTACAAACCACCCATAGCAACCACCCCACAATGATCATCAAACATGATTAATCATGCTCAACCCGCAACGCGATGATCCCTTGCGGCTGAAGTTTCCGACGCTATCATGGGGATGTCCCAGGCATGGTTAACAAGAGTACAGAAAATCAAACAAGAATCATGTTTTTTTTTCTGCCATCAAACAAAACGGAGCTTGTACCTGTACAGTAAACCAATGGGTTGAAAGATGTGAAATGCTGATTCATGATCATGATCCGTGATCAACGCAGTAAATTTGTGAAGGACAGATGTGGTTGATGACTAGTCGTGGCTGAGACTTGTCCGGTGTCAGCACTGATAGGTGAGCGGGGGGCTGGATCCCAGACTGATGGGGCCGGGGACCTTGGATGGTGGGGCTGCTAGTTGGATGGCTGCCTGGATTGGTTGGTTGGATGGATGGTTGGATGCTTGGTTGGATACTCCGTTGGTCGGTTGGTCGGCTGCAAACTGTTTATGCTCCTAGCTCATCATTTATGAACAACTGCTTCATGTACAGGTGGCAGCCTCCCAAACTCAATTTTCCCTCGCTCCCCCAATGGAACAACTTTGGGATCATGCAGTCCGGCTAAACTTTCAATGTCAATGGGGTTTGCATCATTATTAATGATGCCGCCTATACTTGTCCTCTTCCTATCAAACTCAAACCAATTCTGGAGGTGTGGCTTCTGTTTTGCAGCCCCTCAGGAGCAAAACCCACGCTAGGAGCTGTGACAAGGACATGTTTACCTTTCTTTATTGGAATTGAATGTTTTGAATTGTGGTTCCAGCGCACTTCCGAACTTGCTGCGGTTGCTATTCGTGGTCAAGCAAACTAGAAAGATCCAGTGGACACTTGCTTCATGGGTAAACTACAACACCATTCCAACAAACACTTGGGAAAGGCGCCTAACTTGTTGCTACAGTGAATCCTGTGTTCTTCCCTTGGTTGGTGTATATTCACATCAAAATCATTAAAAGTCTCTGAATTCGATGTCCTTAATCTCCAAAACGAAAGCCACCTGTCGAATCTCCAAAAAAATCAGCAACTTCTGTGGACTCAACTGAGGCAGTCCTGTTGTCGCTCGCATGGCGACGCGCTTTGCGATGAGTCTGCACCGGGCAATCAGGCGGCCCTTGAAACGGGGTTCGTGGTGCGGTTTGGAGCTACCAGGAGTGGCCGTTCAGCACATGGTAGGTATCGTTTTGAAACGGTAAATGTAAGCAGTTGTGCCAAATGCAGGGACTATTTGATGAAGTCGGGTGTGATAAGCTTGATTGAGTGGCTATATGATGTGTGCATGGCATTCTCAGTTCGACTAACGCAAATACTTTTCCCAGCCTGTGAAACAGGTTCAGCTTCTCCAGATGTCCATGTCTGCAAGGTGTTCTTGTTGGCAAAAGATATCCAATGTCCCCAATGTCCCTCGATCCACGAGATGACCTAGATTATATAACTTGAATTTACAGGCCTAGAGTCTTGTGCTTTAGCCTTCCATTCCCAATATGCTATTTTGCATAATTCATTTGTTTACACTTATATGATCTAATATGAACAAGAAGCATATGGAGAATGGAAGGCTACTGCGTATATTAAGGCCAAAAGCCTACATTGAAAACCGTTATCATTGCACAAGTGAAGGCTACTGGTTACTGTCGATGTTTCGTTTTATTGGCGCGCTCTTGGTACGTTACCCCAAAATTGCATCCACAAGCCATGAATTTGCCTACCCCAAAATCTACACTTCCTGATGAAGACGGTCATTTCTGATTGTTTCTGAAGATGCCTCCATTCATGGACAAACTTGTAAGCCCTCGGCAACATGCTAAACTTTAAGACTACCCCATGTTCCAAACTTTTCTGGCGTTGTCAAGACTGAATAGCAATCAGTGCGACCAGTCATCAACCATCATCAACCTCAACCACCGTCAACCATCATGCACTAGCGTCAACCTTACATTTACCCATTTGTTACATATCTAATAGATTGTTCTGCCCTTTGAAATGGTGAAGATTGGGGGGTCAAACTACTGTGCAAGCATCGCACTTTGACGCGCTCAAAGCCAACCTCAGTGGTGAAATTTGCTACACCGGGCCGATCCTGGCCGCCTATGCCATTGCTGAGAACAGAAGATCTAGAAGGGGATCTATGCTAACCTATGCATTAGTGTTTCATGCGAGTCCCAGCTTTGTTCTGGTTGGCAGCGTGTGTCAAATGATACAGCATCCTCAGTGGTTTATGGTGCTTCACAGATGTGTAGAGTGATCGCATGACATCCTCAAATCTTCATTGTTTCATAGTCGCCCCGTGGTGCTATGTTTGCCATCAGCAAATTTCTCATCATTTGCGTTTTGGGGCATCGCATTGAACGATCCACTCAGACAATTAATCAAGATGTATTTAGTACATGAAATCCAGTGATCCTGCAGCAACGTTGTGTTGCGAAATGCCTAAAATGATTCATGACAATTGTTGATGGCTCTTACAATGCTATTCGTGCTTTATATCTAAAATGTCAGTTGGTCTACAATGCCTGGGAGTGGCAGCGAATTCTTTTTGGCAGTCACAACCCCTACTTGGCAACCACGTGTGTTTGTTCCCTTCCTCAGGTCTCCCCTGAACTGGCAGAGGCAGGGGTAAAGCATGCAGGGTGCTGTCAACCGTCAATATACAGCTGGTTTAGCTTGGGGGATAGTAACCAACAATCATGATCAAACAACTACTAGCTGTTGGTTTGATTGATTTTTTCTCAATAGTTGGACTGGTTGTTGGTTGTGTGGTTGACTTGTATTTTTCAGAGGGATTGAAACCCCGAACCAGTTATTCACTTTTGATGGGAAATCAAACGAGAAGTCACGGAGCCATCGAGGGCCAGTTGGATTCATTCCGGCCCAGCATCAAGAGAATTCGTTGCTTTTGCAGGGGACAGGTTTGTTTTCCGCGATGTTTTGATAATGAATAGAATCCCGGATTGAAAAACAAGACAGTAATCATATTCAATAATCACCAGCATGTGTTCAGTAAAATCATAAATCATGATTCATCAATAATAACCAACAAATAGAATTTGGTCGATTATTCTAACTGATCCGAGGGTGTTGCTTGCCATGCCCATGTTGCCTCAGGCCGGAGCTTGTGAGGCACAGTCAGCCGTTTTACTTGCAGGATCCAATCGGTCTTTGGAGCGATGGAGGTATTGACTTAATCATTGATCATTGATTTTCTGAGAATGTAGTCACTATTGAATGCAGGTCAACATATTTTGGTCGATATTCTTTATATCTACATGACTACATGTATATTTTCTTGTACGACATTGCAATATATGATCAAACCTACTTATCAAAATTACTTATCATACTCATAGGTGTCAGGTGCTTTTTCTTCGTGCACGAAAAGATGAAGACAGAAGTTCCGAAGGAAGCACATGACCAAAAACATAGTCCGAAGTACACCGTTCCCTGCTAGCCAGTGCTTGATAACACAAAATGACTCAGATTTACCTTGAATTTCTTGATGTTTTTCAAGTGCCTTGCATCTCAACAGCAGATTGATGCAGATTGGAACCTTTCCTCATATTCACAATGTCTCTTCATGAATAGAATTTTGAACTGGATGAGTTTTTTCCAGGCCACGATCTCTATCGCTTTCCGGGTTTCAGACCCTGTGCTGTTTAGCTGAGAGGATTTTGTCCAACAAACAGTACTTCACAGTGAAAAAGCTCGGCCTTACTGCAAGTTCCATGGACATTTTTTCGATCTTTCAAGGCATAAGGTCGTGGGGTCACAAATCTTGGATCCGTGCTTCAGATTGAGCGACTGCTTCGCGAGCTTTTCCGGTTGGGGTCTCAGTGTTTTTTCAGACATTGCGTCAGTTGCACTCGGTGGAATGGCAATTTTTACCGTTAGACGCACTATGAAATTTGGAACTACTTAACCTGCTTGTTTAATGGACGCTCTAAGTCTTTATCAAAATAATCAGTAAGCAACAGCAGCAGGGATGTAAACATGATTCAAGGAACAGTGATGCAATCAGGGGAGCAGGACGAGAATGGTTGGTGGCAATCGAAGTGTTTGCGCCATTGTGGACGCCCAAACAAGATATAGCTGGTAGGTTGACCATCCTGCGATCACTCCCAGTATTTTGGTTCAATTGTGAGCCCTAGCTAAAGCCTAGCTGTCCTCTGGGGAGCAGGAGTTCGTAGCAGAGCCCTCCTTGTAAGTGAGTCAGTTCTTTGAAAACCACCTTTGCCCCAGCCGTTGGTTGTGGGTTGGATGTTGTTATAGGTGCTTGACTGATTCAACTTGCCGCTTTATTGGCTTTCCAGTATTTTTATTGCACAAACACTTGCATGTGCCATGGTTGAAACAAGCCAAAAGACTCTGCATACAGGGGTAAACAGCCCAGAAGACCACTATTATGGTAAGAGTAGAGTGTAAGGTAAGGTAATCATATGGAATTATGAAACTCTCCCGATGTCTGAGGAATCCATGATCACCTTTTAGCCAGCCCTTGATGGGGGATCCTTTTTTGTTCAACTTGTGAGACTTGGATTCCTTGTCAGTGGCTTTGAACTTGGACATTTTATTGCACTCATTGAGGGTATGCATTGCCAGTAACATTTCCATGTGCATGGTTCTTATGTCAGCTATGTGTTCCCAACTTTTTTGTTATTTGTGAAGACCAACCATCAGAAACCAAGTAATCAATGAGTTAACCACCATTCACCATTAATTTATCATCATCAACTATTTATTTACTTACCATCATTAGCCATTAGTTAACGATCACCAATCATTTGACACCCATCACTAACCATTTTACGAGCATTATCAACCATTTAGTCACCATTACTAGCCATTTAGTAACAACTATTAGTCATTTAGTCTTTTAGTGACCACTACTAACCATCTAGATAACCATCTAGAAATACATATTCATCATTTACCAATTAGCAACCATCATGCACCATTTAGCAACCATCATTAAGCATTTGGTACCCATTGTTCACCATCTTTTTGAATCATTATCCACCATTATCCACCATTTGGTAACCATTATTACCAACCATTAGTTATTAGATAAGTTATTAACCACTATTCACCATAGCTATTCATTATTTACCAACCATTATTAACCATTATTTAGCAACCATTAATCATTTGGCAACCATTCTTAGCAGTCGAACCTGGTGGAACGTGGCGGCCAATCATGGCAAGGTGGCATCACCGCACGTGCCACCGGCCAGGCTACACGACCTGAACAACAACGGTCTGTTGGAAATCGAGGTGACGCAGATAGCCACCTGGTGATGTGGAACCTGCACATTTTAGTTACTTTAGTTACATGATGGTTTGATATGGTGGTTTGATGGTTTAAAATTGTGGTTAAATGGTTTGAAATGGTGGTTTGATGGTTTAAAATTGTGGTTTAGATGGTTTCAAATTGTGGTTTAATGGATTGAAATTGTGGTTTAATGGTTTAAAATTGTGGTTTAGATGGTTTCAAATTGTGGTTTAATGGATTGAAATTGTGGTTTAATGGTTTAAAATGGTGGTTGGATTGTTTAAAATGGTAGTTTAATGGTTTGAAATGGTGGTTTAATGGTATAAAATTTTGGTTTGATGCTTGATATTGATGGAAAATGGTTAATGATGGTAGTTTTTAGTGGTACAAGTACATAACCTACTTAGTAACCAGTCAATGTTACTCTGTGGAACTGGATGCAAAGCGTGGTTACGAACCATGGACGCTCCCGGAAATGGTTCATGGGAGCATCTACAGGAAAACCTGTATAGAATTGATGGTTTGAAACAAGGTTTTCCTGTTGATTTTCCCATGAACCAACCCAGTGATACAGAACCATCGGCTCACGATGGATTTTTCACAGGTGCATGTGTGACCATGATTGAAAATGTCGGCCACAAACTGTAACAAAAACGCAGGTTGGCTAAGAACCAACCACCAGTAAGAATGGTAGCTAGATAAGATTGATTATAGGTTTCTCACATATGTAAGAACTTACTGACCAACTAATGGGAGGACGAGGGTATTTTGTTTGCTCATCTCATAGCATTTTGGACGGGAGCAGTACCCACATAAATCCCCTTGAGGATGAAATGGCAGGAATATCATTTGACAATTGGGTGGGATTTCACCACGAGGAAGTGAGTTGACACTTAAAAAACCAACCACAATATACCACGATCAACATGGTCATTTGTAATGGCAAAGATTTGACTCCATTGGATGATCATGGTTTTACGCTACAACTTTCCAAGTCGTTCTCGACGCTGCACAGCCTCTGCGGAAGGATGAATCAGCATATTAGGATGTGGCCATGAACCCGTCCAAGGTGTTTCATGTCCGTATGTTCATGTTTAGACTCCGACATAATGCATAGTCAGGATTAATAAACCCCCCCTAGTTAATCAACCACCTCCTCAGCCCCAGACCCTGGTCCTTACTAAAGTTAATTAGGCTCTGATTACACCCCCTAATAAGCTAGGTTCACCCAAAACCCCCCCTAGTTAATCAACCACCTCTGGATCCCCAGATTTTTTTTTTTTTTGTTTCTTTAGTTTTAAATTAGTTTTCATTGAAACCCTTATCAATCCATTGCTTCTCATGGCTAGTGGGCTTAGATTTCCCAGAAAGTCTATGTGTTTTTCTTTATTACCCGCCTTTTAAAATCCATTAAAAAAAACAATTTTTTAGGAGCTCACAAAGGGTACCCTCCACAAGCCTGGAACCCCCCTTTTTGAAATCAATTTAAAAACAATTGAAGTCAATTTAAAAACAATTGAAATCAATTTAAAAACAATTGAAATCAATTTACGAACAATTGAAGTCAATTTAAAAACAATTGAAATCAATTATAAAACAATTGAAATCAATTTAAAAACAATTGAAATAGATTTAAGAACAATTGAGGGCGTTTATTTGGGGGTGGTCACTTTTGGACACCTATGGTCAGACCTTGTCGACCTTGTCGACCTTGAGGGGGGGGTTATTAATCCGGTGTTGGCATTACTTTAGTTAGTGTTGTCTTTGTGGGTATATGTTTTTTCAATAGGAATCTCTGATACTTAGGGAATTACCATGCGTAGGTACAACTTGGGAATAAAGGACAAACCTGTTCATAATCATTGTTTTTGAAATTGCACGATTCTACTGTCGAGTATCATGTATTGTACAGACGTTCTTGTTGGATTTACTGTGTGATTTCCTACATGATGCTACACATCCATTGCTGCTACTTCAAAACATCATTGCATGCTACATGCTGCTCTTCTTTTCTGTTGATTCTATGCCTCATACTTATCATGCTGGTCTTCGCAAATCCCTGAATTACTATTGCGGCTTGCAAGCAAATCCCTCATGCAACATCTATGTATGTCGCCCACCGGCGTAGTCCTGCATCCAACAGGACCATTTGATCTAGGAAGACCATCCGCTGTGGAAACCCTTCATAGATCTTCGGCGAGTCGACGGCCTGTAGTTGTTCACAAAGCCATCGGGAAAAACATGGTCAAACTGGTTCATATGTGCTATAATTGTAACCCATTACTAACCATCAAGACCAACTAGTTGCACCATTTACAAACCATCAGAATTTGCTTCGTGATTTCATTTATTCCCTTGCAATTATTACCCAATAGTTGGTCGACTTGCCTTTTTTTTCATGACGGGGTGGTTCAACCACCAACCAGATCGTTGTTGATGATGCTTACTCATGGATACGCATACTTGATTACTGATTCAGTCTGGTTCCATGAAAATAGAATGATTGATTCATCCCAGGGATGTTCACCAGTAAGGATCACTATTAACCCTTAACAATTATATACTGTACCTACTATAATCATTGTTCACCACTTCAGCATGGGTGGTTCAACCACCAACCAGTGGTCAAACAGCACCACCAACCCGTCAAAGGAGCTGGTGCAGTTGAACTCAAAGGCGGATTGCCGGATCGTCGGATCGTCGCGGTGCCCGGTAGCGGCTGGTGGTTGACTCAACCATTATTCAACTTCCATGATTTTTCATATGAGATGTTGGAGTACATATATCATATATATATATATATATTCAAATATATCTATACTTATTTTTTCTTTTTTACATATACATTTATACATATATATATATATTGATATTTATTTATATCTTTATATCATATATGATATATGTATATATTTGTTTTATCTATATTTAAATGTATTTATACATATACATATGTGGTTGTATCAATATGAATATAAATAATAGCATCTTTAAATACATTGAGAGGGAGACTCTAGGATATGGGGGTTTGTCAAAATAGAAAACCCCAAAAATGGTTGGTTTAGCCCTACAAATAGTCAATCAAGGATGACTTGGGGGTACCTCTATTTTGAGAAATCACCAATATTAGGGGCTTTGTCAAGCCATAGGGAACCCCAAAAATGGATGGTTTTTGTGAATGTGAAACAAAAATCATTTACGGGTACCCCTATTTTCCCTCTCATTATAGGAAACGACCCTTAAGTAACATATAGCCTATATCGAGATTAAATTATAGGATCAACCATATCTATATATGACCATATCTAATCTCATTTTGATCAACCACCACTGAGCCATTATTCAATCGTCGTGATTTTCCCACCATCGCGTTGTGAAATCGGAAGCTCTCCACAGCCGCAGGTAGCCCTGCTGCACCACGGCAAGGACACGAACTTGGCTGCTGTGAAAGCCAGGTTCGACGGCAGAATGGAGAGATGATGTATTTACCCAAGAAGTTCTTGGGAGGTTTGATGAGGTTAGGTTGATGAGGTTAGGTTAGGTTGGGTTGGTCAGGTTCTTGGGAGGCTTGATGCTGGGAAGAAACTGCTTGATAGAAACTGCTTGATGGCTTCTGTTGGTCCAGAAGTATCAAACAAATGTTTCGTGTTGGAGTTTTCGCGTAGAAATCGTTTTAGAAATAGGTCCTCTTGATAGTTGGATTTGGCTGACCATTGCAACCAACATGAAGTTAACTGTTGTTCCCCTTAGGCCATGACTATCAATGCGGAGAATCGGTTGATTGTTGAAATTGTGGCGGATGTTGCTAAATATCGAGAGTGGATCAATAACGGTTGACAACGGGAATCTGGCCATCCCAGCAGCATCTGTTCATGGCTGGGATGCGAAGAGACCAAGGTACAGGGCATTGACCCATAGTAAATTTCGGAGATTCACGACCAAGATCATTGACCAACCCTGAGTCAAGGATGTAGATCATTAAATCGTTGATCATGGGAGGATGATGGTACGGTACAGATTAAACTCCAAGGATATGTGTACAAGGGCGAACCAACAGCCAGCGGTTGGTTGGTTTGAGGGCATATGGCTGACGGGAAATATGTTCCGTATCAGGAACCCCAAAAAGGGTATTAGAATGTGGGGATTTAGATTGTATAGGTTTTAGGATTTTTAGCATTTTTTGGCCTTACTAAATCAACTTAAAAGCCTGAGATTAATTGAGATTAATTGAGATGAATTGAGACAACATTGAGAAAGATTGAGAAAGATTGAGAACAACAAAGCAAACAGGACAGGCACTTGATCATTTTGAGACATGGCTGATTTTCCCACTCTTTCTCACTGGGGCCATGTCTGAGCAAGATCGAGAAAAATTGAGCAAGATTGAGCAAGATTGAGCAGGATTGAGATAAATTGAGCTGAAACAAATAAATCATTTTAAGAAGGATTAAGCAAGATTGAGCAAGATTGAGCAGGATTGAGCAGGATTGAGCAGGATTGAGATAAATGTGGCTGAAGATTTTTCATCATTTAGTCTGTTTTAATTGATTTTCATACTTGGCCTCTGAGAATGATTGAGCAGGATTGAGCAGGATTGAGCAAGATTGAGCAGGATTGAGCAGGATTGAGATGAATCGAGCTCCCTGGTGATTCCTGTTTTGGGTTCCTTTCCCTTTTACTTTTAGTATTATCCCTTTACTTTCACTGTTAATTTTCTCAAAGTTTCTTAGCCAAACCATTTTGAGACATGATTGAGACAAATTGAGAAAAATTGAGATTGAAGTCTCAATTTAAAAACACCTATCAAATCTAAACCCCCACATTGAAAGTTCAAAAATTCGGTTCCTGACCGTAGAAGATTCTTTGGCATTTAAGGGTGCCCAGCCAATCATCATTGAAGTAGTTGCACCTTGTTTGCAACTCGGAAATATGTGCGAAAGAAATTAGAGGCAAACCATTATTCACATATCATTACGCATCCTTCACCCTTTTTCGGCATTTTTTGATGAAACATGATCATTCGCAATCATTATCATGTTGCAATATGTACGTGCTAAATGAATGCCTCTCGATTGGTTTACTGCATTTCTGCGAACATAAAAGTTGTAGAAAAGAAGCTGGTTTGAACATGCGTGTCCCAAAAGCATTGATATCCTTTTGCACTGACTTGTTCAACTCCCCTGAATGTGCCGCGTACCATGCAGTTTTGACACTCTTGGGGACATTGCACTGATTTTCATGTTTTCGCCCAGCCAATCTGAATGATTCCCTGGTGCAACATGATTGGCCCTTATTCCTTGTCACCAACATCGATGGACCATTGGCATCATGAATCATTAGCCACCATTAACCAAACTATATTTCAATCGTCAATCATTAGCAATCAGTAACATTCATGAAATATCATCAATATTCATTAATTAAGCATTATTATTCAGCAACATTACATACCACACTAATCTTAGCCGATGGCCAACGGTTAGGTTGTGGCTCAAAATTGGGTACCCCAAAAAACAATTGGTTTATAATTTATATAGATTCCCTTTATAAATGCCCACGACTTGCGGGTTAATAATTTTGACTACCCACTACATTAGTGTGGTATGTAATGATCGACGAATCTATGGATAGTGTGGCTAATTCATCACTACATACCACATTAACCACTTATTACTGTAGCCCCTGGGTCATCACCATTCAGGTGACATAACTTATCACCTGTCATAACATCCCTTCTCAGCTAGCCGCTGTAGCCACTGTAGCCCTGGCTCATCACCCGGGACCAACGGCGAAGCCGCCGCGGCTTCGCCGCGCCGATGCCAGGTATCGACAGCTCTTCAAGGACCGCTTAGATCCACACGGGCGACCTGTACCGTGACCGGTTGGGGGCAAGCGATGTTCTTACAGGGAAGGGGGAGGGCATCTTTGGTGGAAGGATGAGGTTGTACATATACTTTGCATGATCTATTTAACTATAGTTAACATATATATATATATATACACTCATAAAATAGATATATACACATATTGAATTTTTGTGTATGTATTTTTCAATATATTTATATGCCGTATTATATATCTATATATATTATATTTATATATGTTACCTATATATTACATATCATATATTACATATTACATATCACATGTTATGATATTAATTTTATTTGCACATGCAGATCAATATTTTATGTTTTTTGTTGTTTGTGCTGAAGTGTGGTCATCTATGATCCTGACATTTTCATGGCTTGGAATTCTGGATTCACTTTGCGTTGACTTGTCCGTTCTGGTAGGGCCACACAAGGTGTTCATCACGGCTCAGATGAGGCTAGTCCCCACACAAGTGCTTGAGGCCGTTATGAAGCTCCAAAACCGGACGTCCAACCAAAATGATCGCTTTGTTGTTGGCATACCCTCTTCCGGCCCTCCTCCGGTCGAAGTCAAGATAGGCTGTCTTGTTCGATGGTCCCCTGATCAAGATCCATCGGTGTAGGGTTGTGCAAATGAACCGCGCAAAACAAGAGTCTGTACACAGATGTTTACAGCTAGAATGATGAGTCAGACCGAATAATCACCCAAGAAATGGCTGTGGGTCAAAACCCCGTACCCCTGGTTCCCCTATCATTAACCATTGGTTCTCTTATTTTTGGTTGGTCATTATAAGCCATCATTGATGGTTAATATTGACCCATAGCCAAATGCTACCCGTAGTTCATATCCAGTGCAACAGCGATGGCTACTACTTCATCGCCCTGGGAGGTATCAAACGTTTCAGCGTTATGTGGTCCAGGCCACGGCTGGGTCGGCAGTTCAGGTGGTTGGATTTCAGGAGCGGAAACGCCATTGGATCCCCTTACCATTGGATCTACCATCAGTAACAATTTAATATCAATGGTTAATAATAGGTGTTTATGACCAACACTAGTAAGTTGTGATATACCAACTATGTTTGCTGGTTTCTTAAAATAGGGGACCCAAAAATGGATGGTTTATTGCTATAAATGGTTTATAATGGATGATTTGGGGGCACCCCTATTTTGAGAAACCCCCATATGTGTGTTTCTCAAGGCAGTTTGGGGCCCCCAGTTGTCATCCAGCGAAGCATTTCAATCAAACCATCCATAACTTGGGGGTTCTCCCGCAACCATAGACGGAGCCAGTTTGGGAGCCACAGCTGGATTTGCTGAGCTGTTCCTATGGTTGAACCATATGGCTCCATATTGTGGCTCTTTCACAGCAAAAAAGGGTCTCCATATAGAAACCATATGGTGGTTTCTCAAAATAGGGGGCCCCCAAATCATCCGCCATTAGCCATTTATAGTACTGAACCAGCCACTTTTTGGGTCCCTTACTCTGAGAAACCCCCATATGAATGAAACCATTTATGGAACCCCTCACAGGTCACCCCTATGGTCCCCTTAACCCCAAAAACCCGATTCCCGCTTCCCAGCCTTGCCCCGCGCAGGTCCTGAATGGAATCGACCCCGATCCTGCAGCCCAGGACGGGCACCGGATCGCGCAGTGTTGGTGGTTTCCAACGTTTATTTTGTTTTACCGCCAACACGTTCAGCTGTTTTAACTTTCTGTGGTTTCAACTGTTTGTTGATTTGTTCTCATTGCTTGAACTGTTGATTATACATTATGACTGGTTGGCTTTGTTTTTTTTAACTTTTCTCTCCAATAGTTGGGATATGTTGGGATGGTTGATTGATGAACTCATATTTTGTATGGCCGGGGATTGAAACTACCAACCAGTTGATTTACGTTGATCTGCCAATGGCAGCACTGCTGGATCCCAAGCTTTGCCACAGGAGATGATGTTGGAGCAATTTGTTGCAGAGGCCACGGGGGACATCGGAGGACCTGACATCTCATTTCTGGGTCGAAAGTTTCTCAGATCTTTCAACAAGACTGCTTTCGTTGAGAAGAACTGGTTGCTGATTTCCATGATTGTCGTTGATCAGCGAGTCTGGATTGAACTCAGGAGCATCAATCATACTTGATCGCCGCTTTCATGCAGGCCAAATCGGCCCGCGCAGTCTTTCATGCGCCCTCATTTGCGAGTACTGCGGATAAAGTTGGGAGCTTAGAGATCCACTTGCTGCACTTCTGATCGCCTTAGCTCAGTCGACGCAGGTTGGATCCTGTTGAAACAGCAATGATGAAAAGTTGGACTGGATTGAGTGTGAAATAGAGGTTAACAATTCACAATGCTCAGTAATGGTTAACAAGCTGTTAGTGAACAGAAAAAAGTGAAACTATAAAGGTTAACAGTGGCTGATAATATGAATCATTCACAGAAAAATGCCTTTGGGGCACCCTCAGGCGTTTTTGCCGCATTTGTCCTTCCACGTGAACTCCTTTCCAAGGAGAACTGGTGCTGCGGAGGGTGGAATGTGTTTTTTGTGTGAAATCATGAGCTGATAGTTTATGATGGCCAGTGATGTCCAATACACTGTCCATGATGGTTTGTATGGCCATTGAAGGCTTACTGACAATTGGTTGACTCATTGGCCATCATTGGACTATCATTAACCAGAATTCCCAGTTCCAGTCCAAGTGTCCTGATTTTTATTGGTTAATGATCATTGTAAGTTGCTCAGTCACCAGTAATCATGGATGGTTGAGGACTTTGGACAAGCCAACATTTGGCTGTGGGTCAAAACCCCGTACCCCTGGTTCCCCATCATTAACCATTGTTTTCCCTATTATTGTTGGTGATTATCCTCTATTAGTTGGTTGGTTAATATTGACCCATAGCCATTTGACTATCATTCACAGGGTAGTGCCGTAATTCTTTCATAGTGGCCACACCTTTGAGGAGACTCACCTGCAAAGATTTCATGTTTTGTCCTCAGACGGCCGTTCCAGACAAGGAAATCATAAATCCAAGGGGCTTCCAAGTTTGTGGATGATCAGAATCCTTGCTGGTGTGTGAGGCATGTGATTTTAGCAAAGGCCCAAGGCCTCGCAAGCGTGCAGGATTCCAGATGAGGAAACGGTGGAAATTCCCACGGAGACAAAAGTGCAGCGCTCAATCTTGATTTTTTCCAAGATGGGAATGCCCCAAATCGAAGTTTGCCTTATCACAATGCATGTCAACGGGGAGCAGTCTTTGCCCCTGACAGGCAGCTCTGGGTGGTGCTTGAGGAGCCATCAGAGTGACCGTGTTAACGACGGAGGTTGCTGAGCCAGCTGAGCAATTCCGAGAGTAGGACTCCTAATTCACTTAGACACCCAGATACTCCTAGTGCAAAATGGATTAACAATTGCTTAATGATGGTTAATGATAGCAAATTATAGTTTTATTTATGTTGTAACCATCCTGGAGTAGACTTTGAACATTGGGGATATTCTGTCTACTCCAGGATGATTGTACCAACACTTGCCCACAGAATGACCCAAATTCATGTAACTCCACCATAAATGGAGCATCTGGGAGGTAATTCGTTGCCCAAACTGCTTAGTCGCGTCTCGCGTGCGACTGGCACGGGGGCACCACTTGGTTCAGAGCAAGCAACTTTGGTGCCCAATAGGGAACCCTAAAATTGGATGGTTCATTATTACAAATGGCCAACATAAAGGATGATTTGGGGGTACCCCTGTTTTGAGAAACACCCACATCTTAAACCTCTATGGATCTGAACCAAGAGAAAATTCAGAGCACCAGCGTAGTCTCGCGGCTTAAAAGCAGATGCTCAGCAACAGCTCTTGCTGCACCAGTCTGAGGAATGGCCCAGAGGTTCATGAAGGCTGCAATGAGGACACCAACCAGTTCTCAGTTACGTACTAATTCCCCATATGGCGGTTTCTCAAAATAGGGAACCCAAAAAATGGTTGGTTTATTTCTATAAATGGTTAATGAAGTGGATGCTGGGGGGGTCCCCCTATTTTGATGAACTACCATATGCTGCGAAACTGAGGATCAAATTGCTCCTCACTGTAGTCTCTTCCAACGAACCAGTAGGTCGAACTAGTAGGTCTATCAACTAGTGCCAGTGACTATACTAGGTAAACATAGTAGTAACGTTTGTTTATACTTGACTAATAATATTATTATAGTGATATAAATGATTTACTAGTCATGACTACTATAGTCACTAGACTATATGATTACTAGTCACTATATGACTAGTGTAAATAATAATGACTAGTAGGTGGAGGTTTCTTTACTCAACGGTCCCTACAGCTCGGTTACGTGCTTCGTTACGACTGGTCGTCCTTGTGAAGCAACGATGGCGGCCAGGCTCGTTTCCGTTCGGCATTGAAGGCCGACAAGTTGGAAGCTCAGCGACAACGGCAGCTGGCTGTGCCACCAGTTGAATAGTTGGTTAACGGTTGGATCTTAGTGGCTGGCTGTCAATGGCTGGTATATCTCCTATTATTGTTACTTATTATACCTTTTTATTAAGCATCAACCATTATTAGTTGGTTGTTTAGTTGGTTGTCCATCCCTAGATCAAAATGGTCAATATTAACCAACTAACAATTAACCATTGGTGAACCATTCATCAACCATTAACCATCATCAGTTGAATTAGTTGGTTCAGAATTGGGTATATAACATGAGTTGGTTAACTTAATAATAGGGTACAGCGTGAGCGATGTATTGAAGACCGTGACCAGTGGCAGAGAGAGTTGGTGACTGGTGATTTGCGTGGCTAAATGTGGCTAATCATTACCAACAATAAAATACATGCGGCAGAAGAGTTGGTGACTGGTGGCTGGACAATACCGGACCCTGATCCTACAAATCTCGTCATTTTGGGACCCTTTTTCAGGTCACCAAAATGCAAACAATTGCAAACAGCTCAGGAGTCGTGTCCTGCATGTGATGTGAACAGTACGAGTTTTTTCACCCACCCGGGTCGGTAAGCTGATCAAAATCCAGGGTTTTTCACCCATCGATCGGGGGCACATCCTTCGGTCGCACGGTAGACCTGGAGGTTCGGCACCGAGTTGAACGCCCTGATCACCAAGGTGGGACGCCCCAATACGCCCCAATCAACGGTGGCACGAGGGACGGTTGAAAAAGTGCTGGATCTTCACCACTGGTGGCGAGTGGCTGACTCATGGTAAGTCACCAGCCGGTCCCGGCATGAATGGTTTATTCTTGAGGTTCTCGCACTCCTCGTTCTATGGTTTTCCTGCTCAAAGAAAAGTCCATAAAGGCAGGAATTTGTACATGGAACATATACATATTCCTGCAAAAACACAAGGTACATAAAGGCAGGAATTCGTTCATACACATATCCTTGTGTATGTATGTAAATATAAATGTAAATTGTATCCTGTACATGAGTGGTTTCCTGGCCATCGCTGACTGTTTTGGGGTGGTCGGACTGTTACCCTCCATGGTTGACTGTCAATCTGTTGGTTTCAACTAGTACGGATTAACTCTATTCATAGCCATTGTTTAAGCTTCCAGGGAGGTTGAGCCTACCTGCTGCATCATTCCTACGGTGCTGCGTACACCTACATATTTGCACACATGTGTAGTCATTGTATTTGTTATATTCATTTATTAGCATTCATGTTTTACATGATCCAGCAATTGCATGTTTCATCATTTGTCTAAATATACTGCTCTTTGCGTTGGACTATGCAACGCGGACCCAGTTGCTGAGATGTTTTTTGATTTGTTTGTTGCGGAGTGGACATAAACTGGTTTCAGCTGCATCTTCATATATAGACTCGATAGAATATAGACACACATTTACGCATGAATCTGAATAACATACTTTTCAATATGCCAGCTGACATCCGCGAGGACATGACAGTTGCCAGAGCTGATCATACCAAGCTTAAGCAGCTGGTAGAACCAGTCTGGCCGACAGATTTTCCGCACATATATGTTGACATCAATCATCGCAAAGCATTCTTAAATTGATTACTAATGGTTCTAATACAACATGTACAATTCCTTTGTGTTGATCATGTTGTAGCATTGTTGATTGTACATATATGTCGCTCATTCTCCTCGTATTGCTAATTATTATCCATGCTCATCTGAGGTCTTTTTTCCTTTCATGGTGGGCAAGTGCGAGGTTGAGGAAAGGACCAACGAGGCTGGCATTAATTTCCTTTATTGGAGGATTGGCAAATCTTGGGGATGTGCATGGCCACGCGGCAATTTTCCAGAGGGTTTCTGCACCAAAAATGACGATGAAGAATTGTTGGTTCCTTTTCTGGGTTGCTTACAGCGCATGACTGAGATGTTTAGTGTATTTTTGGGTTATGGGATTAGATGAGCTTACCACATGCCATGTACCCACTAGAACCGGACCTATAAGCCATGAGGTTCATGGGTTATTCTATAAACATAGCTCTGGGATAGCTATCATGGATGATCACCTACTGGGATAGCTATGAACCTGTGTGAACTGATAACTTATTGACATTGGTTGTTCTAATTAGATTAACATACATACACTAGTCCCTTCATACAGCCAGTATCAGAAATCAATTCAGGAACTGCTGTACCTATGGGGTGAAGTGACTAAGTTCATTAGATATCATGATGAAGTTCCCGCTGCAATCGGTGGCTTTAAATTCACCACGCAACGGTTGCGGCTAGCTCACTCGTAGCTGGGTGCAGTCCGAGATGCAAAGCTGGACAGCCACAGCCGCCAGCATGGCGACCATGAACATGTTGGGAAGATATGGTTTCTCTCCATCAACCATGTTCATACACTCATTCATCCGGGAGTGTATCAATTAAAACCTTTACTAATTTGTTGTTGATATGTCTTCAGTTGTTGATTAAAGCTATGATCTCTGCCTACCAAGTAACGTTGATATCGTCAGTGCGAAGATTAGGATAATTGGATTGGATTGCGAGTTTGCGCGGCTTGCACGCTGGTTGATTGGATGATGAATTTCAGGTCTTCAACAGTGCTCAGCAAAATTGTGTTTCAGTTGTTGTAAGTGTCAAGATGAAAGCTAAATGTTCAATCCAAATATGTTTTGTGTTTACAGCCCAAATGGATTGAACACGTATCATAACAACAAAAACACACAGTACCCTATGTACATAACTAATATGAATCTATGATACATAATCATAACATTGCACATCTATGATACATAACTGATATAAATCTTGTATATACAATCCAATCAATACATGGTATATCAGTATACTATGTATATAGTACAGTACATTAATCTTATCACACATTCTACCCCTGAACTTATACACACCTGAGCTCCGAGCGTCCTGGCTGGGGAATTCTGTCTGCCAGGATCTAGATCAAATCCCTGACGGAGAGGCGCACAGCCGCAGCTCCAGCCTCGACCTGTGCAGCATTCCAGCCGCGCTGATTCTACGGGAAAATCATGCAAAATCTGCGTCTCTTTATATATATATACTTATTTATTTGATTTTTATATATATATATATACATATATATTTTTAGATGTATCTAGTCTATTTATTTATTTTACTTAATTATTTATTTGATTATATATATATATACATATGTATGTATTTGAGATTGTCATAAGCAGGCTTTCTTCTGGTAGATCCTGGCTGGTTGGCAACCCATTTATGAATGGTGAAAAGCACGGTTTCTGTACAAGAAATTGTTAATTATGTGTTTATTTATTTTTTATATTTATATATATACATATATATTGTGATTATCCGTTACCTGGCTAATTTACCAGAGGGCAACAGCATAAACTACCGGGTGTAGCCGCCATTTCTGGCACTCATGTGTGCTGGGGCAAGCCGGTTTTCGATTTCAGCAGTAGCATGTTTGATTTTTTTGAACTCTGGCAGTCGATATTGTGTATGTGTGTGTGTGTGTTTGTGTGTGTGTGTGCGTGTGGCTGAGGACCGCTAGTTGCGAATTAGCTAATGAAGGCATGTTTTTTTGAAATGTAATAGTATATGGTGATACCACTTTATCCTTGGCATCATCCTTGTTAATTTCATTATCTACCACCATACCATTGCAATGTACCCATGCCATTGTAATTCCATTCATACCAGTTCACAAATGAATATTTCATGATGAAGAGATGTAGCACTATGCCGTTGTTGTTCAATGGTGAGGCTTTTGCCCCTAGACAAGTTCAGTATCATCAACATTATCTACCATCCCGACTGGCCCAAAAATACCGACCTTCACACCGACCTGACGGTGGTTCAACATGAATCGCCATCCTGTTGGGAAGATGTGCCACAAAGAAGCCCATGTGCGATGTGCGATCTGAATCGGAGGCATGGAATTGTGCAGTGAAGATCGAGAAGTGCCGTTGGTTGGAAAGGACGGAGACATGTTTGTCTAACACTGAGAGGCAACGGGCAACAGGTTTGGTTTACGTTTGGCTGGTGAACTGTGATTTAAGCCAACAATTCGAAACACATATGATGTAAAGTTCCACGACATATATATACATATATATATATATGTATAAATCAGAAAAAGGTCTCCAGCTGAATCCATCCAAGTCGAGAACAACGACCACTGACGCACGTACAATATTGACACTATCATGACGCTGATTATGAGGGTCCTGAACATGACTTGAGTGAGCAGACAGAGTACGTTACTCAGCAGTGTTTTTTGATTTGTCCGAGCATTTTTTGCATCGCTGAAATATTTGGGAAGATTTTCGCGCTGGAATGCTGGGTGCTTTAGCACTGCGACCAAATCTCAAAACGCTGCGTTAACGTGTTTGGTTGTCCAACTTGGTATCGCCATTTTTGGAGAAATAGAAAACAATTACTATATAGATAATAACAGATGTTTTCTCCTCTAAAACTTGCTAACCCTTCAAGGCATTCTTCGAGTACAGCAGATTGGGAAGACAAGGATGCAGTCGATACCATCATGTTTGGATTCATATGTGCATGTATGTTTATTCATGAATGTGTTTTTTAGATATTAGATATACATTGTGTGTTTGGAGAAGTGACAACCTGCCATTACTTTAGGGGATCTAACCACCTGGGGGATCTAACCCCCCCCTTTCGACTACCTGATTGTGTGTGGATAAGTGACAACCTGCCATTATTTCAGGGGGTGTCAATTACAATATCACTGTTCATGGGAGACCCACTGTGTGATTCATAATCATGCATTTCCACCAGCACCAGTTTCACAAGCAGTTCGTGGCCGACCCATCATCCACCACAATTTAACCATATTGATTGAATATGATCAACTAGTCTTAGCATGTTTTAGCCATGATATCTACAGCCATCATAATCATGATACAATTCTTACATGACCGCTACGTAACCATGATACAACCCTTCAACAAAAGTTGTTGACTCGCCATGATTCATCATGACCCAGTACCCACCATTCTCACCAGGAGCGGCTGCGTGGGAATGTGTGCCGGACTTTGCAAGCGGCCCATGCAGCGGATGTTTGGAGAGGCAGCCCATTGAGAACTTGTTGATGATGTTTGCGTGAGAATGATCATGTATCACTATTTATTATCTATTCATATCTATTCTTGTGTTTTTAATGTGCATATACCAATATGTATATATTCACATATTCATAGTGGTTATGATTTTTTGAAGCATTGGTATTGGAGAAGCGATTGGGAGGCAGAGATGGTAATTCTTTTTGGCCTTCACTCTGAAGACCAACCGCCAAAGAGAACTGCGTTTTCAGGTCCTTGGGATGCCTTTGTCCATGGAACCCAACATGGAGGAGCGAGGGCGGCTGAAAAAAATGGTTGATTGATCACACCGATGGTCAACACTGAAGTTGGTTGGTTGATGGAGAACAAAAGAGCCAGGTCAATGTGGTGGTTATGATGATCAATAGCAGGGATTAAGAGGGGATAATCAGCAACATAATGGTTGAACAACTACTACATGGTGGCTTCTCAAGCCAGTTTGGGTACCCCAAAGTTATGGTTGGCTTATTACTATGAATGGTTCACACGAAGGATGCTAACTGGGGGGTGCCCATTTCAGAGGAACCATGATATAGGGACATTACATATCCGTATGCATGTTTGGAAACTGACGTGAACCCTCCTTGATGGGCATTGGTATTTTGTAAGGGATAGTCAGCCCTCCTGGCTAGGGTCCCTGGTCTCTTGGCTAGTCTAATTACGGCAGTTACATCATTGTTCGAAGAAGAAAATGCACATCGTTGTGTATGTGCATGATACATTGGGAAAGATGTATAAATACATCCTATGTATATTGTACGATAACCCCTATAATCCCCTATAATGTAGATATGTCCCATAACACTATCAAGGATCTAGGATAATGATACTTCTTGTTTCCTGGCTGGTGGTTTGATTCAAATGTTTTATTTTCCCTCACGTAACTATTGACACATGGTTGGTTGACAAGCATATTTTTCATAGAGGTGGTTCAACCACCAACCAGGATGGTTGTAACCATTGTGTTCCCTATTATTGCCTCATTGCTAGTTATTATGATCCATAGTTCACATTGATATGAACATTGTTATTACTACCGTTTTTAGTTATCAACATTGATATGTTAACATTGCTATGAAGATTAGTTATTAATGCTGGTTATTATTTATTATTTTCTCTATCATTTGCTGGTTTTCACTATCCACTTGAAACCCATGGCCGCATCCAAAAACGGCGCCGCTGCTACTGGGAGCCGCAAGGACTTGAGCTGCACCATGGTCTTCGGGAAGAAACCTGTCGACTGGGAGAAGGCGACGGCGCTGTGCCGTCCGTTGCGGTCCGCGACATCGCCAGGGTACGACTGGACTGTTGTGGATCTAGTCATGGAGGTTTCTTAAGCGACAGGGGAACCCCCCAAAGTCATGGTTCGTTTATGGATATAACAACATGTTTTATTTTTTTTCCTGCTGCCTTTGGAATGGTTGCTTGATTGACAAGCATGTTTCTGGGATGGCGAAACTGACCACCAACCAGGTATGGTGAAGGTGCGAACTGTGTATCTTATTCCATCCTCGATTACTGTAGATATTATGTTTTTGATATACATCCATGTTTGATGCGACTTACGGATGATGGCTCGGCTTTGCATCTAGAGACAAGATTGCATATTCTATGACTCTAAATCAGGTGTTGCCTGTTGTTATCCCAATTCGAAACTCTGAATATCTCTGAATAACATTTCTTCATTTTCTCGGTCTGTTGTAACTCCTATTGAGCATCAAAACTTGACAATAGGTCAATCTCAACCTTGCCCAGTGTCATGGACATGTTTGCAAAAATGACTCACTGTAGCGGCTCCGCTTGTGGGTACCATGTGATGGGTTGACTACCTGGCTGCCCTGTAGGCTTGGTGACAAAAGCCAGGGACACCCCCTTTGCGCGTCACGGGTGGCTCCGTGAGGATGACCTTCGCGAGCAACCGTGTTTCAGCACTTGCGCCACTGCCAGGCAAGACCCGAGAGCCATCCGAGACATACTGATGGCGAGCTGGGTCAAGCAATTAATCACCCAACAATAGCTGGTTAATGGTGAATGATAGGGGATGATAATTAACAATAATAGGGGATATATCAGCTATATATGGCTATGGGTCAAGCAGTTAACCAACCAATACTAGGGGATAAGAACCAACAACCTATAGGGAAAACAGCCTGGTTAATGATTGGGGAACCAGGGGGACTAAGGGTTTTGACCCGCAGCCATAGAGAGTTATCCCACCCACGTAAATTCATGTGTGAAATATGAATATATTTAATAAACATAGAGGTATTTGATTTTTGTCCATACACATTATGATTGCAGACACTGGTGATATGTGGATCTTGATCTTGGCTATGTGTCGTTGGGGGATGGTTGGCTTGTTTGTTAGTTGCTTGCTTGGGACATCCACCAGACACGTGCATTTTGTTGGCTTTCAATGCCTCCCTGTGTTGGGCTTGCCTAGCCAAAGTAACAAAGAGGTTTCAGCTTACACACCGAGCTCTTGGCAATGGTGATTTTGGTGCACCACAGTCTATTTTTTTGCATGGTGGCTCTGATTGTACTGACCGTGATGTGGCTTTTGTCATGGCAAGATTCGGGTTGAAAACATTTGCGGACCTCACGTTGCCATCCATTGCTTGACCAAACATACCGTGCTATCCGGGGTGATGCACTTTGAGACGCGGTTGATTGACTTGGAGTGGCTTGTTCACCATCAGTTTTGTCAGTTTCACCATGTTTCACTATCAGATATCATTAACCATCATTGTGTGTCACGCCAATACGGCTGGGCACTTACATAGCTGAACGACAGCATGCAGTGTGAAAATTAACCATCATTAACAACCATCATTAACCATCATTAACCATCATTTAACCATGTTCCACCATTGGGTGCAAGTTTGAACCTGGGTACCTCCACATCCTCGGTGTTTGGCAAGGTTGCAGGGCAGCTGCCCCAAACTGGCGTGAAGCGCAAAAAGTCAAGCGCTGGGCAGGGACGCCGTCAGCATCGGTGGTTATGAGCAGTACATTTTTATTTTCCCTAGTAGTTATTAACAATTGGTTGACAAGCATATTTTTCATGACGGGGTGGTGAGCACCACCAAGCAGACACTCATCAAAGTGCCTTTTGGTAAACTAACCTGGCAATGGAAAATCCACCATTTATAGCTGAGTTCCTAGGGTTTTCGAACAAAATGGTGGATTTTCCATTGCCAGGTTAGTTTACCAGAGGGTAAGCATTCGGCGCACAGCCCTGCCAACTGCCAAGGAGATCATAGGCCATATGAAGAAAGTTGGTTTGGATGGCTGCTTGCCATGCCCTCGTAGCTTGGTTGCTTGGTGACTGGTTGGCCGCATTTGCTTAGACGATTGGTGGGTCATTTGTTGGTTGGTTGTTTCGTTGGTTTCACCTCCTTCGGGGTCTAAGCGAGTCCAAAGATTCTGCCGGACCATTGCCGTTCATCAGTCAGCGGTGACCGTGGTAGACTTTGTCAGATAACACACCCGCTCCTTAGTCAACCTATGAGACCCTCCTACACCTGCCATCCTAGAAGGACATACATCAGCAGGACAAAAGTTATTTCCCGTCAAGGGTGGCACCTCCCAATACATCATAATGCCGCGGATCAAATTTCAGGTCTGTTTCGTGTGGCCTGCGTGGCGGATCGAATTATCACCCCGTTTTAAATTAATAGACTATTAAAGCTCACAACAGTGGTCCGTGGTCCGTCAGAAGAAAGAATCAGCTGTTGTAGGAGTCTAGGGGGAAAGGGTTGTGGACCACCCAAGAGGAAAAACTTTTGTCCTGGTGGAGTATGGGAAATTAACAGAACAGAAACGGAAGATATTTTGCATCAACATGCCTCAAGCGATCATCCCCATCTCTGGTGCCAGAAACATCATGCCTATCATGATGATAGGGTGCCACCTATAGACATTATAGACCACTGTACCACACCGTACGTTTGGAAATGCATGGCGCCTTGGCCGCTCAGTTCAAATGATTTTTTTCGTTTCGCGCGCGGTGAATCCCGATGGGTTGCGCTTCCTCCGCGCAACTGCCGCGAGAACCGCAACAGGCACTGGCGGCACGTGGCATTGCATGCGGGGACGTCATGAGAGGTTCGTGGCATGGCACCTGCCGAGTTTCAACGTATCTGACATCAGCCGTGTCAATAATCCTGTTTGATCAACGGGTGATGCTCTTTGATTTATCTGATTTATCTTCGCAGATTGATTAATGTTTGTTGGTGCGGGTCAGTGCTTTCAGCGGGCAGCTATTGGTTGCTCACCCCGGGCTATCCTCTCGTGCAACCACCATGGGCAACCACCGCTGCTGGTTGACCCAACACATGGCCTCCTGAAGGCGCCGGCACCGCCGCCACCTTACATTCCTCCGGAGCATAAGCCACTTGGACGTGCCGGGCTGCTAATGATCATCGGTGTCATCGTTTGTTCCAACTCATTTCATCAAGAATCCTCAGTATCACCCAAATGGTCATTGTTGTTGTTGTTGTTGTTGTTGTTGTTGTTGTTGTTGTTGTTGTTGTTGTTGTTGTTGTTGTTGTTGTTGTTGTTGTTGTTGTTGTTGTTAAAAATCGTGAGTTGTCATTAGCCAACTTTTTTATATCATCATACCAACCCATACCATCAGTGCTGGTGACATTGTCCCGGTTGAGTGTCTTTTCGATCCTTGAAACATGAATGTTTAGTTCCTTTTTTTGGGGGAGGGGACGTGGTGAGACTTATGTCCGAATTATGTATACTTGATTTCCTAGATATTCCTGAACAACTATGTATTTTCAACCAACCTGGCAATATTTATCGATGGTTTACTTAAGTATAGGTATATCAACCATAACTGGAAGTTACCCTAGTTATAACCCAACTTAAAGCTGGTTAGGGGCCCACCTTGTGGAACAGCATCAACTGACCAGCAGATCTTTTTCGCATCTCTCGTTGTGAGCCACCAGCCATCACTTGATGCGCCCCACTGAGTCCGCAGAACCGGCCTGGTCAGCAGTAGCTTTGCCGCAGATTGGGTAAGGGTCAAGGTTCAAGCCATGGAAACCAATCGTCATTGTTATTAGGTTTGTATTTGTGTGTTATCAAACTATATAATATGATCAGTATTAGTATTACCATCATCGTTATCATAGCCAATACCTTGCAGAAACATATTGTTGTTATTTACCAACCATTCTTAGATTATACCATGTGAGCCACCAACAGGTGTGGTGTTTACCTGTTGGTGACCTCAAAAAGAGCCAAAACTCCTTGGATGACATCAGCAGAGCCGTGGGAAAGTCCTTCAACGGTATACCGCCTACGAAGAATGGTTATGAACTTGGATGGGTCGCAGGTGGAACCATTTATGATATACATGTATATATATATATATATTGATATTTATATATTTATATATTTACATTTTTAGAAAAATATATATACATATTTAGTTTTTTTAGTATAAAAATGAATATATATATATATATATGTAATATTTAAGTTTATACTATAACTATATTATATATATACTTCCAGTACCAGCGGATGAGAGCCAGCAGATATGCTTTCATTGATTCTCTCCAGCTGGAAAGCAGGGGAAAGATGTGGGAAATGGTGCTTAAAGTAATTTTCGCCTGTTTGACCACCATTCACCATGAACAACCATTGTTAACAAGGCTAGGCTATAAACCTTTATTCGCTGCTATTCCTGTAGTTGTTTGTGAAGCACCATCAGCCACGATCAACCATGACTACAGCAAATAATTTTCTGTACCCTTTCCACTGCGGACCCCACCAAATGAACAACATCATGGAATATCCAGAGGTCAAGGATGGCTGGAGTTGACGGACATGGCACCGCCATTGGTTTACTGTGGTTGATGGTAAGTCACCATGGTAGCTGTCCAACCCTGGGTTGGGAAGCTGGTTAAGAGGCTGCGAATTAGATCCTTCTATATGGCTATGGGTCAATATTAACCAACAATAATGGGGGATAATGACCAACAATAATAAGGAAAACAATGGTACATAGTAGGGGAACCAGGGGTACAGGGTTTTGACTCACATCCATATCATACTTGATCGCGATGAAGGCATGTTTAGTTCATGGTCGTGATCGACCATGGTGAAGGGTCACCATGGTTCATCATGGTTAGTTCATAGTGATCATGGTTAGTGAATTTGGATAGTGCTTTAGAATGGTCGATGACAAGAGTTGAGTCGGTTGGCAGTCAACAAGCTGGTTTTTGACTTACTGGTTCGAAACGTAGGGAATGAGGGAATTATCTATCATGGCTTTTATGGGTGATTCCACCATCCCATCCAATACGCACGAGCACCAGCCAGTTTTTCCTACTAAGTGGGCCCCTAACCAGCTATGGGTTGGGTTATGACTAGGGTAACTCCTAGTTGTGGTTGATATAACTATACTTAAGTGGCCTTTTAAACCATGTTATAACAAGGGGGGGCCCACCTTGCACCAGCACCCGCCAGGTTTCCCTAGGCGGTGCGTTGCCACTGCTCCTGGCCCCAGGAGGACCAGCGAAGGCTCCGGCACGTTGACGACAGCGCCGGTGGTGCGGAGTTTGGTCTCTTTGCGGCGCGACTCCTGCAGTGTAGCCTGGTGGAGCGCAAGCGAAGGTCCCAACAGATCCCAATGCTTCCAGTTACCCTCCGGTAAACTAAGATAGCAATGGAAAATCCACCAAGTATGAATGGTTTCCTGGGGAAGCTCTACAAAATATAGTGATTTTCCGTTGCTTTGTTAGTTTACCAGAGTGTACCATTATAGTAAAGAACCGGCCCCAAATAACAATGGTAAAAACCAGCTGGTTACCTACTACAATGGTAACTGGTAGCATAAGGGATGGTTTAGAGGGGTTTCAAGCTTGAATAGATGCTTTAGGGTTTAGGGTTTACAAGTTTGAATAAATGCTTTAGGGTTTAAGGTTTAAAATGTTCTTTTTCCAAGCGAATCAAACTGAAAACACCTTAAAACTGTTATAAGTGGTTGTCATTGTTTTCGAGGGTTCTTTAGAGGTTGTGGGATGATAAGCGATATGAAAATAGTGAACCTTGAACTTGCATCCGCTGCTATTGTCATACTGTAATTAGTTGTACGTAACCATTGGTGTGTATCTGATGATCCAAAGTGGCGGCCGAAATCGGCCTGGAGCATCAGCTGTGCCTGTTTGAGACTCAGAGGTTTAATATATTTGTTTGGGGATGTTCGGGGTTCAGAGGGTTCTGTGGCGTTTGTGCACATTTACAGTTTGAGTCACCACTGTCACCGCTGTTCTCAATGATGACTAGTTGTTGGTTTCAGGAATTTGTATTATCGGACGATGGGTTTATTCAGATAAGTTGAAAAACACCAACTAGTACCATTCAATAATAGTTGGTTGTTTATTCAGTATCATCAGATGGCTTTAAATCACCAAGCAGATGAAACCCCTCATTTTTTCCGCACAGCTCCGCTGAGGTGCAAGAAGAGACAGGAGCGATGCCGGTAGTGGGTGACTTGGAGCGAGGTCGAGCCATGGTACCTAGGGAGCTTCGCAATTAATGTCGACCCAGGATTAATAAACCCCTGGTTGATTAATTGGGGGGTTGCCGTTTTCAAGGGAGACCAAGGCTGTTAGGGGATACCCCTAATTAATCAACCTGGGGTTTATTATTGCTGGGTTGACATTACAAAGTTATTAGTTGCCAACAGCAGCAGCATCAAAACATATGAATGTGACCTGCTGTTTATCCCTGTTTAGAGCTCCTGCATAGCATACCTGTCATCACTTCGAGCTGGACAGTCTCACTGTGCCCAGTTGAAAGGTTGCATAGCTTGATCCTTCTCAACCATAGCTCCGCTTGAAACGCACTGCCCCGTGCTAGTCTCCAAGCATAGATGGGCATCACAGGGCCGAAAGCTTTACAGGACAATGGTTCCTGCACTTTGAATTTGGCTCTCTGGCGACTGGAACGGCAACAGCTTCGTTTTTGGTCAATGGCGGGGAAGAGGCCTCTCGCCCAGCAGAAGGATGATGCAGATGCGGTTCTCCTAAGAACTCAAGACCGGATGATGCGAAAAATGTTTTTGTTGTGCGGTTTGGTAGAAGCTTGTTGTGATTGTTTTTAGTACCGTCGAACCACTTCTAAAGATTGGTTGGCGGAGTCACAGGTATGATTTCTTCATAGACACTCCTGATTGTTCATTAACTCATACCTATATTTATAAATAATACAGGAATTTGTTTATCTATTTATATATATATATATATGCTCAGCGCCCCCGCGAGGGCCTACTTTTCTCTCCGATTCTCTCTCTGTCTAAGATAATCAATCTTCTAATATATTTCTTCTTCTCTATGATTCTCTCTTTTTCTCAAAATGTAAAATAATTGAACAAAGTGTCTATTATAGTTCTTCTCTTCTTCTCTATAGTTTTTTCTCTCTACATGTATTGTAGTTTGGCTAATTCTCTCTTATATCTATTCTCTCCTTCTCTATGATTCTCTCTCTCTCTCTATTTAGAACAACGAAGCGAATTTATATGTCTAGCCCCTCTCTCTAGACCAATGTATTACAATCTTATCTTCTTTTCTTTGGCTCTCAACATAAAATTCCATATTATATTGATGGTTTTCTTCTCTATGATTATCCCTCTCTCTACAAACATAAGAAAATGAATTCTCCAACGGTTCTCCCTCTAAATGTATATACGCGCATATATACTTATGACAAAGATTTTGAAATTCTCTAATATATTTAGTTTTTTCTTCTCTATGATTCTCCCACGCCTTTTGTGTATATAGTAAATTCAATTCCATTTTATTCATGATCTTCTTCTATTTGATTCTATATCTCTCTCCCTATTTTTAAATACAATAAATTCTATATTATATAATAACAGAATAAATTCTCTATTATATGTATTATCTTTTTCTCTTTGATCTTGCTGCTCTTTGTGCATATAGCAGTTTAAGAGATTGTCAATATTCATTATCTTCTTCTCTATGATCTTCATTCTCTCCATATTTAACAACTAAATAAATTCCCTATTATATCTATTCTCTCCGTCTCTATGATTATCTCTTTATCTAGGTTTATCAATAACCAAAAAATCTATTATATGCATAGTCTGCTTCTCTATGATTCTCTATCTTTGTACATATAGTAATTTGAGAAATTGCTTATTGGATTTACAGATGAGGGAGTGGGAGGTGGAAACATGAACAGTGTAGAAACACAATATTTTTAGCATGCTTATGCATTTTTCAAATTTGGAGTTTGTAAATCAATTGTGAGACTTGCCCATGAGCTGAAACCTTTGGTTGCTGAATTGTACCCAGGTTTTTGCTATTTCCAAAAGTGTAACCAATGTCGAGAAAACCAAAAAACTAAAAACACCAATTTTCCAGAGGTCTTGAGAGTGGGGGTTGAGCAAAAAACCAAAAAAACCGCGAGAAAACCAAAAAAAACAAAAAACACAATATTTTGAGACTCTTCGGTGGGGGTCTGGATGAAAAACAAAAAAAAAACTCGAGAAAACCAAAAAAAACAAAAAACACAATATTTTGAGACTCTTCGGTGGGGGTCTGGATGAAAAACCAAAAAAACTTCGAGAAAACCAAAAAACCAAAAAAAACAATTTTCCAGAAGTCTTGGAGATGACATTGAATGAAAAACCAAAAAAACCTTGAAAAAACAAAAAAAAACAAACAAACAATTTTCCAGAGGTCTTGTGGATCAGTAGGGTGGGGGTAGGGGGTCAGCCAAGAGTCTCAATTTTTTTTGTTTTTTTCAAGGTTTTTTTCGTTTTTTTGGTCTCCCCATCCTCTGGGGGAAGGGATGGGGGGTCAGCCAAGAGTCTCAGAATATTTTTTTTGTTTTTTTCAAGGTTTTTTTGGTTTTTTTGGTCTCCCCATCTTCTGGGGGAAGGGATGGGGGGTCAGCCAAGAGTCTCAGAATATTGTTTTTTTTTGTTTTTTTTGTTTTTTCAAGGTTTTTTAATCTCCCCATCCTTTGGGGGAAGGGATGGGAGAAATTAATGCGAAAAATTGGCTAAATTTTGGCCGGCTTTTTTTGCATATTGATTTCATTTCAGTCAGAATGCATGTGTTCATTGAATGTCAGACATGTCATTTTTCATTGTATTTTGCATGTTTTTTTGCATGCCTTGATATTGAATTAATATTCATTGAATGAAAGAAATTGATCAAAATACCAGTAGTACCGCACAAGGCGGTGGCGGAAGTTTCCAAGATAGGAGCACTATAGGAGTGTGCAGTTGTGGTTGCGACGATTGATTGTCCGAGAGATCCGAGAACTGAACATCACTTGGGCCTGACTTCCTACCAATGTGAGCATCGATCTGGCCACTTGACTGGCAGCCTATCTGTCTAGCTATCTTTCTATCAGTGGATCAGTTTTCTTTCTGTCTGTCTGACTGTCTATCTATCTATCTATCTGATGATCTATTCGTTTATCTATCTGCCTATGTACTGGTCTTTCTATCTACCTCACTATCTATCTCGTCATCTTTCTGTCTATGTATCTATCTATCTACCTGTCCATCTATCTATTTATCTATCTGCCTATCTATCTATCTGTCTATCTATCTACCGAATTATTTGTCTGATCATCTATGTGTCCATCTGTCTATCTTTCTGTCTTTCTACCTGACTATCTATCTACTTATCTATCTGACTCTCGTTTCGTCTACCTATCCGTCTATCTATCGACCCATCTAGCCATCTGAATCTGGCTATCCAATTGTCTGTCTATTCCATCTATCTATTCTAGCTATTCTATCTATCTATCTATCCATCCATCTATCTATCTATCTAGCTATCTATC